>OU744359.1:22568651-23011435 GCA_916610255.1 Lasioglossum lativentre | reverse complement strand
TGTGCTGGGGAATCTAAAAGTTGTGCTGACTTGAGCTAGGCTAGCACAACTCAGATATGCGATATGATCCTTGTCGGATGACGAGAAAGTCGGAAAATGATATACAGTCTTAGCGCGAAGGGTAGCGTACAAGAGTAAAGTGCCCTTTATATCGTTGTGCTGGGGAATCTAAACGTTGTGCTAACTTGTGCTAGGCTAGCACAACTCAGATATGCGATATGATCCTTGTCGGTTGACCAGAAAGACGGAAAATGATATACAGTCTTAGCGCGAAGGGTCGCGTACAAGAGTAAAGTGCCCTTTATATCGTTGTGCTGGGGAATCTAAACGTTGTGCTGACTTGTGCTAGGCTAGCACAACTCAGATATGCGATATGATCCTTGTCGGATGACGAGAAAGTCGGAAAATAATATACAGACTTAGCGCGAAGGGTCGCGTACAAGAGTAAAGTGCCCTTTATATCGTTGTCCTGGGGAATCTAAAAGTTGTGCTGACTTGTGCTAGGCTAGCACAACTCAGATATGCGATTTGATCCTTGTCGGATGACCAGAAGGTAGGAAAATGATATACAGTCTTAACGCGAAGGGCCGCGTACAAGAGTAAAGTGCCCTTTATATCGTTGTGCTGGGGAATCTAAACGTTGTGCTGACTTGTGCTAGGCTAGCACAACTCAGATATGCGATATGATCCTTGTCGGATGACGAGAAAGTCGGAAAATAATATACAGACTTAGCGCGAAGGGTCGCGTACAAGAGTAAAGTGCCCTTTATATCGTTGTGCTGGGGAATCTAAACGATGTGCTGACTTGTGCTAGGCTAGCACAACTCAGATATGCGATATGAACCTTGTCGGTTGACCAGAAAGACGCAAAATGATATACAGTCTTAGCGCGAAGGGTCGCGTACAAGAGTAAAGTGCCCTTTATATCGTTGTCCTGGGGAATCTAAAAGTTGTGCTGGCTTGTGCTAGGCTAGTACAACTCAGATATGCGATATGATCCTTGTCGGTTGACCAGAAAGACGGAAAATGATATACAGTCTTAGCGCGAAGGGTCGCGTACAAGAGTAAAGTGCCCTTTATATCGTTGTGCTGGGGAATCTAAAAGTTGTGCTGGCTTGTGCTAGGCTAGTACAACTCAGATATGCGATATGATCCTTGTCGGACGAGAAAGTCGGAAAATGATACACAGTCTTAGCGCGAAGGGTCGCGTACAAGAGTAAAGTGCCCTTTATATCGTTGTGCTGGGGAATCTAAACGTTGTGCTGACTTGTGCTAGGCTAGCACAACTCAGATATGCGATATGATCCTTGTCGGATGACGAGAAAGTCGGAAAATAATATACAGACTTAGCGCGAAGGGTCGCGTACAAGAGTAAAGTGCCCTTTATATCGTTGTGCTGGGGAATCTAAAAGTTGTGCTGGCTTGTGCTAGGCTAGTACAACTCAGATATGCGATATGATCCTTGTCGGTTGACCAGAAAGACGGAAAATGATATACAGTTTTAGCGCGAAGGGTCGCGTACAAGAGTAAAGTGCCCTTTATATCGTTGTGCTGGGGAATCTAAAAGTTGTGCTGGCTTGTGCTAGGCTAGTACAACTCAGATATGCGATATGATCCTTGTCGGATGACGAGAAAGTCGGAAAATGATACACAGTCTTAGCGCGAAGGGTCGCGTACAAGAGGAAAGTGCCCTTTATATCGTTGTGCTGGGGAATCTAAAAGTAGTGCTGACTTGTGCTAGGCTAGCACAACTCAGATATGCGATATGATCCTTGTCGGTTGACCAGAAAGACGGAAAATGATCTACAGTCTTAGCGCGAAGGGTCGCGCACAAGAGTAAAGTGCCCTTTATATCGTTGTCCTGGGGAATCTAAAAGTTGTGCTGACTTGTGCTAGGCTAGCACAACTCAGATATGCGATTTGATCCTTGTCGGATGACCAGAAGATAGGAAAATGATATACAGTCTTAGCGCGAAGGGTCGCGTACAAGAGTAAAGTGCCCTTTATATCGTTGTGCTGGGGAATCTAAAAGTAGTGCTGACTTGTGCTAGGCTAGCACAACTCAGATATGCGATATGATCCTTGTCGGTTGACCAGAAAGACGGAAAATGATCTACAGTCTTAGCGCGAAGGGTCGCGTACAAGAGTAAAGTGCCCTTTATATCGTTGTCCTGGGGAATCTAAAAGTTGTGCTGACTTGTGCTAGGCTAGCACAACTCAGATATGCGATTTGATCCTTGTCGGATGACCAGAAAATAGTAAAATGATATACAGTCTTAACGCGAAGGGCAGCGTACAAGAGTAAAGTGCCCTTTATATCGTTGTCCTGGGGAATCTAAAAGTTGTGTTGACTTGTGCTAGGCTAGCACAACTCAGATATGCGATATGATCCTTGTCGGTCGACCAGAAAGACGGAAAATGATCTACAGTCTTAGCGCGAAGGGTCGCGCACAAGAGTAAAGTGCCCTTTATATCGTTGTCCTGGGGAATCTAAAAGTTGTGCTGACTTGTGCTAGGCTAGCACAACTCAGATATGCGATTTGATCCTTGTCGGATGACCTGAAGATAGGAAAATGATATACAGTCTTAACGCGAAGGGCCGCGTACAAGAGTAAAGTGCCCTTTATATCGTTGTGCTGGGGAATCTAAAAGTTGTGCTGACTTGTGCTAGGCTAGCACAACTCAGATATGCGATATGATCCTTGTCGGATGACGAGAAAGTCGGAAAATGATATGCAGTCTTAGCGCGAAGGGTCGCGTACAAGAGTAAAGTGCCCTTTATATCGTTGTGCTGGGGAATCTAAAAGTTGTGCTGACTTGTGCTAGGCTAGCACAACTCAGATATGCGATATGATCCTTGTCGGATGACGAGAAAGTCGGAAAATGATATGCAGTCTTAGCGCGAAGGGTCGCGTACAGGAGTAAAGTGCCCTTTATATCGTTGTGCTGGGGAATCTAAAAGTTGTGCTGACTTGTGCTAGGCTAGCACAACTCAGATATGCGATTTGATCCTTGTCGGATGACCAAAAAGTTGGAAAATGATATACAGTCTTAACGCGAAGGGCCGCGTACAAGAGTAAAGTGCCCTTTATGTCGTTGTGCTGGGGAATCTAAAAGTAGTGCTGACTTGTGCTAGGCTAGCAAAACTCAGATATGCGATTTGATCCTTGTCGGATGACCAGAAAGTCGGAAAATGATATACAGTCTTCACGCGAAGGACCGCGTACAAGTGTAAAGTGCCCTTTATATCGTTGTGCTGGGGAATCTAAAAGTTGTGCTGACTTGTGCTAGGCTAGCACAACTCAGATATGCGATATGATCCTTGTCGGATGTCGAGAAAGTCGGAAAATGATATGCAGTCCTAGCGCGAAGGGCCGCGTACAAGAGTAAAGTGCCCTTTATATCGTTGTGCTGGGGAATCTAAAAGTTGTGCTGACTTGTGCTAGGCTAGCACAACTCAGATATGCGATATGATCCTTGTCGGATGACGAGAAAGTCGGAAAATGATATACAGTCTTAACGCGAAGGGCCGCGTACAAGAGTAAAGTGCCCTTTATATCGTTGTGCTGGGGAATCTAAAAGTTGTGCTGACTTGTGCTAGGCTAGCACAACTCAGATATGCGATTTGATCCTTGTCGGATGACCAAAAAGTTGGAAAATGATATACAGTCATTAACGCGAAGGGCCGCGTACAAGAGTAAAGTGCCCTTTATATCGTTGTGCTGGGGAATCTAAACGTTGTGCTGACTTGTGCTATGCTAGCACAACTCAGATATGCGAAATGATCCTTGTCGGATGACGAGAAAGTCGGAAAATGATACACAGTCTTAGCGCGAAGGGTCGCGTACAAGAGTAAAGTGCCCTTTATATCGTTGTGCTGGGGAATCTAAACGATGTTCTGACTTGTGCTAGGCTAGCACAACTCAGATATGCGATATGATCCTTGTCGGTTGACCAGAAAGACGCAAAATGATATACAGTCTTAGCGCGAAGGGTCGCGTACAAGAGTAAAGTGCCCTTTATATCGTTGTCCTGGGGAATCTAAAAGTTGTGCTGACTTGTGCTAGGCTAGCACAACTCAGATATGCGATTTGATCCTTGTCGGATGACCAGAAGATAGTAAAATGATATACAGTCTTAACGCGAAGGGCCGCGTACAAGAGTAAAGTGCCCTTTATATCGTTGTGCTGGGGAATCTAAAAGTTGTGCTGACATGTGCTAGGCTAGCACAACTCAGATATGCGATATGATCCTTGTCGGATGACCAGAAAGTCGGCAAATGATATACAGTCATACCGCGAAAGGCCGCGTACAAGTGTAAAGTGCCCTTTATATCGTTGTGCTGGGGAATCTAAATGTTGTGCTGACTTGAGCTAGGCTAGCACAACTCAGATATGCGATATGATCCTTGTCGGATGACGAGAAAGTCGGAAAATGATATACAGTCTTAGCGCGAAGGGTAGCGTACAAGAGTAAAGTGCCCTTTATATCGTTGTCCTGGGGAATCTAAAAGTTGTGCTGACTTGTGCTAGGCTAGCACAACTCAGATATGCGATTTGATCCTTGTCGGATGACCAGAAGGTAGGAAAATGATATACAGTCTTAACGCGAAGGGCCGCGTACAAGAGTAAAGTGCCCTTTATATCGTTGTGCTGGGGAATCTAAACGTTGTGCTGACTTGTGCTAGGCTAGCACAACTCAGATATGCGATATGATCCTTGTCGGATGACGAGAAAGTCGGAAAATAATATACAGACTTAGCGCGAAGGGTCGCGTACAAGAGTAAAGTGCCCTTTATATCGTTGTGCTGGGGAATCTAAAAGTTGTGCTGGCTTGTGCTAGGCTAGTACAACTCAGATATGCGATTTGATCCTTGTCGGATGACCAGAAGATAGGAAAATGATATACAGTCTTAACGCGAAGGGCCGCGTACAAGAGTAAAGTGCCCTTTATATCGTTGTGCTGGGGAATCTAAAAGTTGTGCTGACTTGTGCTAGGCTAGCACAACTCAGATATGCGATTTGATCCTTGTCGGATGACCAGAAGATAGGAAAATGATATACAGTCTTAGCGCGAAGGGTCGCGTACAAGAGTAAAGTGCCCTTTATATCGTTGTGCTGGGGAATCTAAAAGTAGTGCTGACTTGTGCTAGGCTAGCACAACTCAGATATGCGATATGATCCTTGTCGGTTGACCAGAAAGACGGAAAATGATCTACAGTCTTAGCGCGATGGGTCGCGCACAAGAGTAAAGTGCCCTTTATATCGTTGTCCTGGGGAATCTAAAAGTTGTGCTGACTTGTGCTAGGCTAGCACAACTCAGATATGCGATATGATCCTTGTCGGTCGACCAGAAAGACGGAAAATGATCTACAGTCTTAGCGCGAAGGGTCGCGCACAAGAGTAAAGTGCCCTTTATATCGTTGTCCTGGGGAATCTAAAAGTTGTGCTGACTTGTGCTAGGCTAGCACAACTCAGATATGCGATTTGATCCTTGTCGGATGACCAGAAGATAGGAAAATGATATACAGTCTTAGCGCGAAGGGTCGCGTACAAGAGTAAAGTGCCCTTTATATCGTTGTGCTGGGGAATCTAAAAGTAGTGCTGACTTGTGCTAGGCTAGCACAACTCAGATATGCGATATGATCCTTGTCGGTTGACCAGAAAGACGGAAAATGATCTACAGTCTTAGCGCGAAGGGTCGCGCACAAGAGTAAAGTGCCCTTTATATCGTTGTCCTGGGGAATCTAAAAGTTGTGCTGACTTGTGCTAGGCTAGCACAACTCAGATATGCGATATGATCCTTGTCGGTCGACCAGAAAGACGGAAAATGATCTACAGTCTTAGCGCGAAGGGTCGCGCACAAGAGTAAAGTGCCCTTTATATCGTTGTCCTGGGGAATCTAAAAGTAGTGCTGACTTGTGCTAGGCTACCACAACTCAGATATGCGATTTGATTCTTGTCGGATGACCAGAAGATAGGAAAATGATATACAGTCTTAACGCGAAGGGCCGCGTACAAGAGTAAAGTGCCCTTTATATCGTTGTGCTGGGGAATCTAAAAGTTGTGCTGACTTGTGCTAGGCTAGCACAACTCAGATATGCGATATGATCCTTGTCGGTCGACCAGAAAGACGGAAAATGATCTACAGTCTTAGCGCGAAGGGTCGCGCACAAGAGTAAAGTGCCCTTTATATCGTTGTGCTGGGGAATCTAAAAGTTGTGCTGACTTGTGCTAGGCTACCACAACTCAGATATGCGATTTGATTCTTGTCGGATGACCAGAAGATAGGAAAATGATATACAGTCTTAACGCGAAGGGCCGCGTACAAGAGTAAAGTGCCCTTTATATCGTTGTGCTGGGGAATCTAAAAGTTGTGCTGACTTGTGCTAGGCTAGCACAACTCAGATATGCGATATGATCCTTGTCGGATGACGAGAAAGTCGGAAAATGATATGCAGTCTTAGCGCGAAGGGTCGCGTACAAGAGTAAAGTGCCCTTTATATCGTTGTGCTGGGGAATCTAAAAGTTGTGCTGACTTGTGCTAGGCTAGCACAACTCAGATATGCGATATGATCCTTGTCGGATGACGAGAAAGTCGGAAAATGATATACAGTCTTAGCGCGAAGGGTCACGTACAAGAGTAAAGTGCCCTTTATATCGTTGTGCTGGGGAATCTAAACGTAGTGCTGACTTGTGCTAGGCTAGCACAACTCAGATATGCGATATGATCCTTGTCGGATGACTAGAAAGTCGGAAAATGATATACAGACTTAGCGCGAAGGGTCGCGTACAAGAGTAAAGTGCCCTTTATATCGTTGTGCTGGGGAATCTAAAAGTTGTGCTGGCTTGTGCTAGGCTAGTACAACTCAGATATGCGATATGATCCTTGTCGGTTGACCAGAAAGACGGAAAATGATATACAGTCTTAGCGCGAAGGGTCGCGTACAAGAGTAAAGTGCCCTTTATATCGTTGTGCTGGGGAATCTAAAAGTTGTGCTGGCTTGTGCTAGGCTAGGACAACTCAGATATGCGATATGATCCTTGTCGGATGACGAAAAAGTCGGAAAATGATACACAGTCTTAGCGCGAAGGGTCGCGTACAAGAGTAAAGTGCCCTTTATATCGTTGTGCTGGGGAATCTAAACGTTGTGCTGACTTGTGCTAGGCTAGCACAACTCAGATATGCGATATGATCCTTGTCGGATGACGAGAAAGTCGGAAAATGATATGCAGTCTTAGCGCGAAGGGTCGCGTACAGGAGTAAAGTGCCCTTTATATCGTTGTGCTGGGGAATCTAAAAGTTGTGCTGACTTGTGCTAGGCTAGCACAACTCAGATATGCGATTTGATCCTTGTCGGATGACCAAAAAGTTGGAAAATGATATACAGTCTTAACGCGAAGGGCCGCGTACAAGAGTAAAGTGCCCTGTATATCGTTGTGCTGGGGAATCTAAAAGTAGTGCTGACTTGTGCTAGGCTAGCAAAACTCAGATATGCGATTTGATCCTTGTCGGATGACCAGAAAGTCGGAAAATGATATACAGTCTTCACGCGAAGGACCGCGTACAAGTGTAAAGTGCCCTTTATATCGTTGTGCTGGGGAATCTAAAAGTTGTGCTGACTTGTGCTAGGCTAGCACAACTCAGATATGCGATATGATCCTTGTCGGATGTCGAGAAAGTCGGAAAATGATATGCAGTCATAGCGCGAAGGGCCGCGTACAAGAGTAAAGTGCCCTTTATATCGTTGTGCTGGGGAATCTAAAAGTTGTGCTGACTTGTGCTAGGCTAGCACAACTCAGATATGCGATATGATCCTTGTCGGATGACGAGAAAGTCGGAAAATAATATACAGTCTTAACGCGAAGGGCCGCGTACAAGAGTAAAGTGCCCTTTATATCGTTGTGCTGGGGAATCTAAAAGTTGTGCTGACTTGTGCTAGGCTAGCACAACTCAGATATGCGATATGATCCTTGTCGGATGACGAGAAAGTCGGAAAATGATATGCAGTCTTAGCGCGAAGGGTCGCGTACAGGAGTAAAGTGCCCTTTATATCGTTGTGCTGGGGAATCTAAAAGTTGTGCTGACTTGTCCTAGGCTAGCACAACTCAGATATGCGATTTGATCCTTGTCGGATGACGAGAAAGTCGGAAAATGATATACAGTCTTAGCGCGAAGGGTCACGTACAAGAGTAAAGTGCCCTTTATATCGCTGTGCTGGGGAATCTAAAAGTAGTGCTGACTTGTGCTAGGCTAGCACAACTCAGATAGGCGATATGATCCTTGTCGGATGACTAGAAAGTCGGAAAATGATATACAGACTTAGCGCGAAGGGCCGCGTACAAGAGTAAAGTGCCCTTTATATCGTTGTGCTGGGGAATCTAAACGTTGTGCTGACTTGTGCTAGGCTAGCACAACTCAGATATGCGATATGATCCTTGTCGGATGACGAGAAAGTCGGAAAATAATATACAGACTTAGCGCGAAGGGTCGCGTACAAGAGTAAAGTGCCCTTTATATCGTTGTGCTGGGGAATCTAAAAGTTGTGCTGGCTTGTGCTAGGCTAGTACAACTCAGATATGCGATTTGATCCTTGTCGGATGACCAGAAGATAGGAAAATGATATACAGTCTTAACGCGAAGGGCCGCGTACAAGAGTAAAGTGCCCTTTATATCGTTGTGCTGGGGAATCTAAAAGTTGTGCTGACTTGTGCTAGGCTAGCACAACTCAGATATGCGATTTGATCCTTGTCGGATGACCAGAAGATAGGAAAATGATATACAGTCTTAGCGCGAAGGGTCGCGTACAAGAGTAAAGTACCCTTTATATCGTTGTGCTGGGGAATCTAAAAGTAGTGCTGACTTGTGCTAGGCTAGCACAACTCAGATATGCGATATGATCCTTGTCGGTTGACCAGAAAGACGGAAAATGATCTACAGTCTTAGCGCGATGGGTCGCGCACAAGAGTAAAGTGCCCTTTATATCGTTGTCCTGGGGAATCTAAAAGTTGTGCTGACTTGTGCTAGGCTAGCACAACTCAGATATGCGATATGATCCTTGTCGGTCGACCAGAAAGACGGAAAATGATCTACAGTCTTAGCGCGAAGGGTCGCGCACAAGAGTAAAGTGCCCTTTATATCGTTGTCCTGGGGAATCTAAAAGTTGTGCTGACTTGTGCTAGGCTAGCACAACTCAGATATGCGATTTGATCCTTGTCGGATGACCAGAAGATAGGAAAATGATATACAGTCTTAGCGCGAAGGGTCGCGCACAAGAGTAAAGTGCCCTTTATATCGTTGTGCTGGGGAATCTAAAAGTAGTGCTGACTTGTGCTAGGCTAGCACAACTCAGATATGCGATATGATCCTTGTCGGTTGACCAGAAAGACGGAAAATGATCTACAGTCTTAGCGCGAAGGGTCGCGCACAAGAGTAAAGTGCCCTTTATATCGTTGTGCTGGGGAATCTAAAAGTTGTGCTGACTTGTGCTAGGCTAGCACAACTCAGATATGCGATATGATCCTTGTCGGTCGACCAGAAAGACGGAAAATGATCTACAGTCTTAGCGCGAAGGGTCGCGCACAAGAGTAAAGTGCCCTTTATATCGTTGTCCTGGGGAATCTAAAAGTTGTGCTGACTTGTGCTAGGCTACCACAACTCAGATATGCGATTTGATTCTTGTCGGATGACCAGAAGATAGGAAAATGATATACAGTCTTAACGCGAAGGGCCGCGTACAAGAGTAAAGTGCCCTTTATATCGTTGTGCTGGGGAATCTAAAAGTTGTGCTGACTTGTGCTAGGCTAGCACAACTCAGATATGCGATATGATCCTTGTCGGTCGACCAGAAAGACGGAAAATGATCTACAGTCTTAGCGCGAAGGGTCGCGCACAAGAGTAAAGTGCCCTTTATATCGTTGTCCTGGGGAATCTAAAAGTTGTGCTGACTTGTGCTAGGCTACCACAACTCAGATATGCGATTTGATTCTTGTCGGATGACCAGAAGATAGGAAAATGATATACAGTCTTAACGCGAAGGGCCGCGTACAAGAGTAAAGTGCCCTTTATATCGTTGTGCTGGGGAATCTAAAAGTTGTGCTGACTTGTGCTAGGCTAGCACAACTCAGATATGCGATATGATCCTTGTCGGATGACGAGAAAGTCGGAAAATGATATACAGTCTTAGCGCGAAGGGTCACGTACAAGAGTAAAGTGCCCTTTATATCGTTGTGCTGGGGAATCTAAACGTAGTGCTGACTTGTGCTAGGCTAGCACAACTCAGATATGCGATATGATCCTTGTCGGATGACTAGAAAGTCGGAAAATGATATACAGACTTAGCGCGAAGGGTCGCGTACAAGAGTAAAGTGCCCTTTATATCGTTGTGCTGGGGAATCTAAAAGTTGTGCTGGCTTGTGCTAGGCTAGTACAACTCAGATATGCGATATGATCCTTGTCGGTTGACCAGAAAGACGGAAAATGATATACAGTCTTAGCGCGAAGGGTCGCGTACAAGAGTAAAGTGCCCTTTATATCGTTGTGCTGGGGAATCTAAAAGTTGTGCTGGCTTGTGCTAGGCTAGGACAACTCAGATATGCGATATGATCCTTGTCGGATGACGAAAAAGTCGGAAAATGATACACAGTCTTAGCGCGAAGGGTCGCGTACAAGAGTAAAGTGCCCTTTATATCGTTGTGCTGGGGAATCTAAACGTTGTGCTGACTTGTGCTAGGCTAGCACAACTCAGATATGCGATATGATCCTTGTCGGATGACGAGAAAGTCGGAAAATGATATGCAGTCTTAGCGCGAAGGGTCGCGTACAGGAGTAAAGTGCCCTTTATATCGTTGTGCTGGGGAATCTAAAAGTTGTGCTGACTTGTGCTAGGCTAGCACAACTCAGATATGCGATTTGATCCTTGTCGGATGACCAAAAAGTTGGAAAATGATATACAGTCTTAACGCGAAGGGCCGCGTACAAGAGTAAAGTGCCCTGTATATCGTTGTGCTGGGGAATCTAAAAGTAGTGCTGACTTGTGCTAGGCTAGCAAAACTCAGATATGCGATTTGATCCTTGTCGGATGACCAGAAAGTCGGAAAATGATATACAGTCTTCACGCGAAGGACCGCGTACAAGTGTAAAGTGCCCTTTATATCGTTGTGCTGGGGAATCTAAAAGTTGTGCTGACTTGTGCTAGGCTAGCACAACTCAGATATGCGATATGATCCTTGTCGGATGTCGAGAAAGTCGGAAAATGATATGCAGTCCTAGCGCGAAGGGCCGCGTACAAGAGTAAAGTGCCCTTTATATCGTTGTGCTGGGGAATCTAAAAGTTGTGCTGACTTGTGCTAGGCTAGCACAACTCAGATATGCGATATGATCCTTGTCGGATGACGAGAAAGTCGGAAAATAATATACAGTCTTAACGCGAAGGGCCGCGTACAAGAGTAAAGTGCCCTTTATATCGTTGTGCTGGGGAATCTAAAAGTTGTGCTGACTTGTGCTAGGCTAGCACAACTCAGATATGCGATATGATCCTTGTCGGATGACGAGAAAGTCGGAAAATGATATGCAGTCTTAGCGCGAAGGGTCGCGTACAGGAGTAAAGTGCCCTTTATATCGTTGTGCTGGGGAATCTAAAAGTTGTGCTGACTTGTGCTAGGCTAGCACAACTCAGATATGCGATTTGATCCTTGTCGGATGACGAGAAAGTCGGAAAATGATATACAGTCTTAGCGCGAAGGGTCACGTACAAGAGTAAAGTGCCCTTTATATCGCTGTGCTGGGGAATCTAAAAGTAGTGCTGACTTGTGCTAGGCTAGCACAACTCAGATAGGCGATATGATCCTTGTCGGATGACTAGAAAGTCGGAAAATGATATACAGACTTAGCGCGAAGGGTCGCGTACAAGAGTAAAGTGCCCTTTATATCGTTGTGCTGGGGAATCTAAACGATGTGCTGACTTGTGCTAGGCTAGCACAACTCAGATATGCGATATGATCCTTGTCGGTTGACCAGAAAGACGCAAAATGATATACAGTCTTAGCGCGAAGGGTCGCGTACAAGAGTAAAGTGCCCTTTATATCGTTGTCCTGGGGAATCTAAAAGTTGTGCTGACTTGTGCTAGGCTAGCACAACTCAGATATGCGATTTGATCCTTGTCGGATGACCAGAAGATAGTAAAATGATATACAGTCTTAACGCGAAGGGCCGCGTACAAGAGTAAAGTGCCCTTTATATCGTTGTCCTGGGGAATCTAAAAGTTGTGCTGACTTGTGCTAGGCTAGCACAACTCAGATATGCGATTTGATCCTTGTCGGATGACCAGAAGATAGTAAAATGATATACAGTCTTAACGCGAAGGGCCGCGTACAAGAGTAAAGTGCCCTTTATATCGTTGTGATGGGAAATCTAAAAGTTGTGCTGACATGTGCTAGGCTAGCACAACTCAGATATACGATATGATCCTTGTCGGATGACGAGAAAGTCGGAAAATAATATACAGTCTTAGCGCGAAGGGTCACGTACAAGAGTAAAGTGCCCTTTATATCGTTGTGCTGGGGAATCTAAAAGTTGTGCTGGCTTGTGCTAGGCTAGTACAACTCAAATATGCGATATGATCCTTGTCGGATGACGAGAAAGTCGGAAAATGATACACAGTCTTAGCGCGAAGGGTCGCGTACAAGAGTAAAGTGCCCTTTATATCGTTGTGCTGGGGAATCTAAACGTTGTGCTGACTTGTGCTAGGCTAGCACAACTCAGATATGCGATATGATCCTTGTCGGATGACGAGAAAGTCGGAAAATAATATACAGACTTAGCGCGAAGGGTCGCGTACAAGAGTAAAGTGCCCTTTATATCGTTGTGCTGGGGAATCTAAAAGTTGTGCTGGCTTGTGCTAGGCTAGTACAACTCAGATATGCGATATGATCCTTGTCGGTTGACCAGAAAGACGGAAAATGATATACAGTCTTAGCGCGAAGGGTCGCGTACAAGAGTAAAGTGCCCTTTATATCGTTGTGCTGGGGAATCTAAAAGTTGTGCTGGCTTGTGCTAGGCTAGTACAACTCAGATATGCGATATGATCCTTGTCGGATGACGAGAAAGTCGGAAAATGATACACAGTCTTAGCGCGAAGGGTCGCGTACAAGAGGAAAGTGCCCTTTATATCGTTGTGCTGGGGAATCTAAACGTTGTGCTGACTTGTGCTAGGCTAGCACAACTCAGATATGCGATATGATCCTTGTCGGATGACGAGAAAGTCGGAAAATAATATACAGACTTAGCGCGAAGGGTCGCGTACAAGAGTAAAGTGCCCTTTATATCGTTGTGCTGGGGAATCTAAAAGTTGTGCTGACTTGTGCTATGCTAGCACAACTCAGATATGCGATATGATCCTTGTCGGATGACGAGAAAGTCGGAAAATGATACACAGTCTTAGCGCGAAGGGTCGCGTACAAGAGTAAAGTGCCCTTTATATCGTTGTGCTGGGGAATCTAAACGTTGTGCTGACTTGTGCTAGGCTAGCACAACTCAGATATGCGATATGATCCTTGTCGGTTGACCAGAAAGACGGAAAATGATATACAGTCTTAGCGCGAAGGGTCGCGTACAAGAGTAAAGTGCCCTTTATATCGTTGTCCTGGGGAATCTAGAAGTTGTGCTGACTTGTGCTAGGCTAGCACAACTCAGATATACGATATGATCCTTGTCGGATGACGAGAAAGTCAGAAAATAATATACAGCCTTAGCGCGAAGGGTCACGTACAAGAGTAAAGTGCCCTTTATATCGTTGTGCTGGGGAATCTAAAAGTAGTGCTGGCTTGTGCTAGGCTAGTACAACTCAGATATGCGATATGATCCTTGTCGGTTTACCAGAAAGACGGAAAATGATATACAGTCTTAGCGCGAAGGGTCGCGTACAAGAGTAAAGTGCCCTTTATATCGTTGTGCTGGGGAATCTAAAAGTTGTGCTGGCTTGTGCTAGGCTAGTACAACTCAAATATGCGATATGATCCTTGTCGGATGACGAGAAAGTCGGAAAATGATACACAGTCTTAGCGCGAAGGGTCGCGTACAAGAGTAAAGTGCCCTTTATATCGTTGTGCTGGGGAATCTAAACGTTGTGCTGACTTGTGCTAGGCTAGCACAACTCAGATATGCGATATGATCCTTGTCGGATGACGAGAAAGTCGGAAAATAATATACAGACTTAGCGCGAAGGGTCGCGTACAAGAGTAAAGTGCCCTTTATATCGTTGTGCTGGGGAATCTAAAAGTTGTGCTGGCTTGTGCTAGGCTAGTACAACTCAGATATGCGATATGATCCTTGTCGGTTGACCAGAAAGACGGAAAATGATATACAGTCTTAGCGCGAAGGGTCGCGTACAAGAGTAAAGTGCCCTTTATATCGTTGTGCTGGGGAATCTAAAAGTTGTGCTGGCTTGTGCTAGGCTAGTACAACTCAGATATACGATATGATCCTTGTCAGATGACGAGAAAGTCGGAAAATGATATACAGTCTTAGCGCGAAGGGTCACGTACAAGAGTAAAGTGCCCTTTATATCGTTGTGCTGGGGAATCTAAAAGTAGTGCTGACTTGTGCTAGGCTAGCACAACTCAGATATGCGATATGATCCTTGTCGGATGACTAGAAAGTCGGAAAATGATATACAGACTTAGCGCGAAGGGTCGCGTACAAGAGTAAAGTGCCCTTTATATCGTTGTGCTGGGGAATCTAAAAGTTGTGCTGACTTGTGCTAGGCTAGCACAACTCAGATATGCGATATGATCCTTGTCGGATGACGAGAAAGTCGGAAAATGATATGCAGTCTTAGCGCGAAGGGTCGCGTACAGGAGTAAAGTGCCCTTTATATCGTTGTGCTGGGGAATCTAAAAGTTGTGCTGACTTGTGCTAGGCTAGCACAACTCAGATATGCGATTTGATCCTTGTCGGATGACCAAAAAGTTGGAAAATGATATACAGTCTTAACGCGAAGGGCCGCGTACAAGAGTAAAGTGCCCTTTATATCGTTGTGCTGGGGAATCTAAACGTAGTGCTGACTTGTGCTAGGCTAGCAAAACTCAGATATGCGATTTGATCCTTGTCGGATGACCAGAAAGTCGGAAAATGATATACAGTCTTCACGCGAAGGACCGCGTACAAGTGTAAAGTGCCCTTTATATCGTTGTGCTGGGGAATCTAAAAGTTGTGCTGACTTGTGCTAGGTTAGCACAACTCAGATATGCGATATGATCCTTGTCGGATGTCGAGAAAGTCGGAAAATGATATGCAGTCCTAGCGCGAAGGGCCGCGTACAAGAGTAAAGTGCCCTTTATATCGTTGTGCTGGGGAATCTAAAAGTTGTGCTGACTTGTGCTAGGCTAGCACAACTCAGATATGCGATATGATCCTTGTCGGATGACGAGAAAGTCGGAAAATAATATACAGTCTTAACGCGAAGGGCCGCGTACAAGAGTAAAGTGCCCTTTATATCGTTGTGCTCGGGAATCTAAAAGTTGTGCTGACTTGTGCTAGGCTAGCACAACTCAGATATGCGATATGATCCTTGTCGGATGACGAGAAAGTCGGAAAATGATATGCAGTCTTAGCGCGAAGGGTCTCGTACAGGAGTAAAGTGCCCTTTATATCGTTGTGCTGGGGAATCTAAAAGTTGTGCTGACTTGTGCTAGGCTAGCACAACTCAGATATGCGATTTGATCCTTGTCGGATGACGAGAAAGTCGGAAAATGATATACAGTCTTAGCGCGAAGGGTCACGTACAAGAGTAAAGTGCCCTTTATATCGCTGTGCTGGGGAATCTAAAAGTAGTGCTGACTTGTGCTAGGCTAGCACAACTCAGATATGCGATATGATCCTTGTCGGATGACTAGAAAGTCGGAAAATGATATACAGACTTAGCGCGAAGGGTCGCGTACAAGAGTAAAGTGCCCTTTATATCGTTGTGCTGGGGAATCTAAACGATGTGCTGACTTGTGCTAGGCTAGCACAACTCAGATATGCGATATGATCCTTGTCGGTTGACCAGAAAGACGCAAAATGATATACAGTCTTAGCGCGAAGGGTCGCGTACAAGAGTAAAGTGCCCTTTATATCGTTGTCCTGGGGAATCTAAAAGTTGTGCTGACTTGTGCTAGGCTAGCACAACTCAGATATGCGATTTGATCCTTGTCGGATGACCAGAAGATAGTAAAATGATATACAGTCTTAACGCGAAGGGCCGCGTACAAGAGTAAAGTGCCCTTTATATCGTTGTGCTGACATGTGCTAGGCTAGCACAACTCAGATATACGATATGATCCTTGTCGGATGACGAGAAAGTCGGAAAATAATATACAGTCTTAGCGCGAAGGGTCACGTACAAGAGTAAAGTGCCCTTTATATCGTTGTGCTGGGGAATCTAAAAGTAGTGCTGGCTTGTGCTAGGCTAGTACAACTCAGATATGCGATATGATCCTTGTCGGTTGACCAGAAAGACGGAAAATGATATACAGTCTTAGCGCGAAGGGTCGCGTACAAGAGTAAAGTGCCCTTTATATCGTTGTGCTGGGGAATCTAAAAGTTGTGCTGGCTTGTGCTAGGCTAGTACAACTCAAATATGCGATATGATCCTTGTCGGATGACGAGAAAGTCGGAAAATGATATACAGACTTAGCGCGAAGGGTCGCGTACAAGAGTAAAGTGCCCTTTATATCGTTGTGCTGGGGAATCTAAAAGTTGTGCTGGCTTGTGCTAGGCTAGTACAACTCAGATATGCGATATGATCCTTGTCGGTTGACCAGAAAGACGGAAAATGATATACAGTCTTAGCGCGAAGGGTCGCGTACAAGAGTAAAGTGCCCTTTATATCGTTGTGCTGGGGAATCTAAAAGTTGTGCTGGCTTGTGCTAGGCTAGTACAACTCAGATATGCGATATGATCCTTGTCGGATGACGAGAAAGTCGGAAAATGATACACAGTCTTAGCGCGAAGGGTCGCGTACAATAGGAAAGTGCCCTTTATATCGTTGTCCTGGGGAATCTAAAAGTTGTGCTGACTTGTGCTAGGCTAGCACAACTCAGATATGCGATTTGATCCTTGTCGGATGACCAGAAGATAGGAAAATGATATACAGTCTTAACGCGAAGGGCCGCGTACAAGAGTAAAGTGCCCTTTATATCGTTGTGCTGGGGAATCTAAAAGTAGTGCTGACTTGTGCTAGGCTAGCACAACTCAGATATGCGATATGATCCTTGTAGGTTGACCAGAAAGACGGAAAATGATCTACAGTCTTAGCGCGAAGGGCCGCGTACAAGAGTAAAGTGCCCTTTATATCGTTGTCCTGGGGAATCTAAAAGTTGTGCTGACTTGTGCTAGGCTAGCACAACTCAGATATGCGATTTGATCCTTGTCGGATGACCAGAAGATAGGAAAATGATATACAGTCTTAACGCGAAGGGCCGCGTACAAGAGTAAAGTGCCCTTTATATCGTTGTGCTGGGGAATCTAAAAGTAGTGCTGACTTGTGCTAGGCTAGCACAACTCAGATATGCGATATGATCCTTGTAGGTTGACCAGAAAGACGGAAAATGATCTACAGTCTTAGCGCGAAGGGTCGCGCACAAGAGTAAAGTGCCCTTTATATCGTTGTCCTGGGGAATCTAAAAGTTGTGCTGACTTGTGCTAGGCTAGCACAACTCAGATATGCGATTTGATCCTTGTCGGATGACCAGAAGATAGGAAAATGATATACAGTCTTAACGCGAAGGGCCGCGTACAAGAGTAAAGTGCCCTTTATATCGTTGTGCTGGGGAATCTAAAAGTTGTGCTGACTTGTGCTAGGCTAGCACAACTCAGATATGCGATATGATCCTTGTCGGATGACGAGAAAGTCGGAAAATGATATGCAGTCTTAGCGCGAAGGGCCGCGTACAAGAGTAAAGTGCCCTTTATATCGTTGTGCTGGGGAATCTAAAAGTTGTGCTGACTTATGCTAGGCTAGCACAACTCAGATATGCGATATGATCCTTGTCGGATGACGAGAAAGTCGGAAAATGATATGCAGTCTTAGCGCGAAGGGTCGCGTACAGGAGTAAAGTGCCCTTTATATCGTTGTGCTGGGGAATCTAAAAGTTGTGCTGACTTGTGCTAGGCTAGCACAACTCAGATATGCGATTTGATCCTTGTAGGATGACCAAAAAGTTGGAAAATGATATACAGTCTTAACGCGAAGGGCCGCGTACAAGAGTAAAGTGCCCTTTATATCGTTGTGCTGGGGAATCTAAAAGTAGTGCTGACTTGTGCTAGGCTAGCAAAACTCAGATATGCGATTTGACCCTTGTCGGATGACCAGAAAGTCGGAAAATGATATACAGTCTTCACGCGAAGGACCGCGTACAAGTGTAAAGTGCCCTTTATATCGTTGTGCTGGGGAATCTAAAAGTTGTGCTGACTTGTGCTAGGCTAGCACAACTCAGATATGCGATATGATCCTTGTCGGATGTCGAGAAAGTCGGAAAATGATATGCAGTCCTAGCGCGAAGGGCCGCGTACAAGAGTAAAGTGCCCTTTATATCGTTGTGCTGGGGAATCTAAAAGTTGTGCTGACTTGTGCTAGGCTAGCACAACTCAGGTATGCGATATGATCCTTGTCGGATGACGAGAAAGTCGGAAAATGATAAACAGTCTTAGCGCGAAGGGTCGCGTACAAGAGTAAAGTGCCCTTTATATCGTTGTGCTGGGGAATCTAAAAGTAGTGCTGACTTGTGCTAGGCTAGCACAACTCAGATATGCGATATGATCCTTGTCGGTTGACCAGAAAGACGCAAAATGATATACAGTCTTAGCGCGAAGGGTCGCGTACAAGAGTAAAGTGCCCTTTATATCGTTGTCCTGGGGAATCTAAAAGTTGTGCTGACTTGTGCTAGGCTAGCACAACTCAGATATGCGATTTGATCCTTGTCGGATGACCAGAAGATAGTAAAATGATATACAGTCTTAACGCGAAGGGCCGCGTACAAGAGTAAAGTGCCCTTTATATCGTTGTGCTGGGGAATCTAAAAGTTGTGCTGACATGTGCTAGGCTAGCACAACTCAGATATACGATATGATCCTTGTCGGATGACGAGAAAGTCGGAAAATGATATACAGTCTTAGCGCGAAGGGTCACGTACAAGAGTAAAGTGCCCTTTATATCGTTGTGCTGGGGAATCTAAAAGTAGTGCTGACTTGTGCTAGGCTAGCAAAACTCAGATATGCGATTTGATCCTTGTCGGATGACCAGAAAGTCGGAAAATGATATACAGTCTTAACGCGAAGGACCGCGTACAAGTGTAAAGTGCCCTTTATATCGTTGTGCTGGGGAATCTAAAAGTTGTGCTGACTTGTGCTAGGCTAGCACAACTCAGATATGCGATATGATCCTTGTCGGATGTCGAGAAAGTCGGAAAATGATATGCAGTCCTAGCGCGAAGGGTCGCGTACAAGAGTAAAGTGCCCTTTATATCGTTGTGCTGGGGAATCTAAAAGTTGTGCTGACTTGTGCTAGGCTAGCACAACTCAGATATGCGATATGATCCTTGTCGGATGACCAGAAAGTCGGAAAATGATATACAGTCTTCACGCGAAGGACCGCGTACAAGTGTAAAGTGCCCTTTATATCGTTGTGCTGGGGAATCTAAAAGTTGTGCTGACTTGTGCTAGGCTAGCACAACTCAGATATGCGATATGATCCTTGTCGGATGTCGAGAAAGTCGGAAAATGATATGCAGTCCTAGCGCGAAGGGCCGCGTACAAGAGTAAAGTGCCCTTTATATCGTTATGCTGGGGAATCTAAAAGTTGTGCTGACTTGTGCTAGGCTAGCACAACTCAGATATGCGATATGATCCTTGTCGGATGACGAGAAAGTCGGAAAATAATATACAGACTTAGCGCGAAGGGTCGCGTACAAGAGTAAAGTGCCCTTTATATCGTTGTGCTGGGGAATCTAAAAGTAGTGCTGACTTGTGCTAGGCTAGCACAACTCAGATATGCGATATGATCCTTGTAGGTTGACCAGAAAGACGGAAAATGATCTACAGTCTTAGCGCGAAGGGTCGCGCACAAGAGTAAAGTGCCCTTTATATCGTTGTCCTGGGGAATCTAAAAGTTGTGCTGACTTGTGCTAGGCTAGCACAACTCAGATATGGGATTTGATCCTTGTCGGATGACCAGAAAGTCGGAAAATGATATACAGACTTAGCGCGAAGGGTCGCGTACAAGAGTAAAGTGCCCTTTATATCGTTGTGCTGGGGAATCTAAACGATGTGCTGACTTGTGCTAGGCTAGCACAACTCAGATATGCGATATGATCCTTGTCGGTTGACCAGACAGACGCAAAATGATATACAGTCTTAACGCGAAGGGCCGCGTACAAGAGTAAAGTGCCCTTTATATCGTTGTGCTGGGGAATCTAAAAGTTGTGCTGACTTGTGCTAGGCTAGCACAACTCAGATATGCGATATGATCCTTGTCGGATGACGAGAAAGTCGGAAAATGATATGCAGTCTTAGCGCGAAGGGTCGCGTACAGGAGTAAAGTGCCCTTTATATCGTTGTGCTGGGGAATCTAAAAGTTGTGCTGACTTGTGCTAGGCTAGCACAACTCAGATTTGCGATTTGATCCTTGTCGGATGACCAAAAAGTTGGAAAATGATATACAGTCTTAACGCGAAGGGCCGCGTACAAGAGTAAAGTGCCCTTTATATCGTTGTGCTGGGGAATCTAAAAGTAGTGCTGACTTGTGCTAGGCTAGCAAAACTCAGATATGCGATTTGATCCTTGTCGGATGACCAGAAAGTCGGAAAATGATATACAGTCTTCACGCGAAGGACCGCGTACGAGTGTAAAGTGCCCTTTATATCGTTGTCCTGGGGAATCTAAAAGTTGTGCTGACTTGTGCTAGGCTAGCACAACTCAGATATGCGATATGATCCTTGTCGGATGACGAGAAAGTCGGAAAATAATATACAGACTTAGCGCGAAGGGTCGCGTACAAGAGTAAAGTGCCCTTTATATCGTTGTGCTGGGGAATCTAAAAGTTGTGCTGACTTGTGCTATGCTAGCACAACTCAGATATGCGATATGATCCTTGTCGGAGGACGAGAAAGTCGGAAAATGATACACAGTCTTAGCGCGAAGGGTCGCGTACAAGAGTAAAGTGCCCTTTATATCGTTGTCCTGGGGAATCTAAAAGTTGTGCTGACTTGTGCTAGGCTAGCACAACTCAGATATGCGATATGATCCTTGTCGGATGACGAGAAAGTCGGAAAATGATATGCAGTCTTAGCGCGAAGGGCCGCGTACAAGAGTAAAGTGCCCTTTATATCGTTGTGCTGGGGAATCTAAAAGTTGTGCTGACTTATGCTAGGCTAGCACAACTCAGATATGCGATATGATCCTTGTCGGATGACGAGAAAGTCGGAAAATGATATGCAGTCTTAGCGCGAAGGGTCGCGTACAGGAGTAAAGTGCCCTTTATATCGTTGTGCTGGGGAATCTAAAAGTTGTGCTGACTTGTGCTAGGCTAGCACAACTCAGATATGCGATTTGATCCTTGTAGGATGACCAAAAAGTTGGAAAATGATATACAGTCTTAACGCGAAGGGCCGCGTACAAGAGTAAAGTGCCCTTTATATCGTTGTGCTGGGGAATCTAAAAGTAGTGCTGACTTGTGCTAGGCTAGCAAAACTCAGATATGCGATTTGACCCTTGTCGGATGACCAGAAAGTCGGAAAATGATATACAGTCTTCACGCGAAGGACCGCGTACAAGTGTAAAGTGCCCTTTATATCGTTGTGCTGGGGAATCTAAAAGTTGTGCTGACTTGTGCTAGGCTAGCACAACTCAGATATGCGATATGATCCTTGTCGGATGTCGAGAAAGTCGGAAAATGATATGCAGTCCTAGCGCGAAGGGCCGCGTACAAGAGTAAAGTGCCCTTTATATCGTTGTGCTGGGGAATCTAAAAGTTGTGCTGACTTGTGCTAGGCTAGCACAACTCAGGTATGCGATATGATCCTTGTCGGATGACGAGAAAGTCGGAAAATGATAAACAGTCTTAGCGCGAAGGGTCGCGTACAAGAGTAAAGTGCCCTTTATATCGTTGTGCTGGGGAATCTAAAAGTAGTGCTGACTTGTGCTAGGCTAGCACAACTCAGATATGCGATATGATCCTTGTCGGTTGACCAGAAAGACGCAAAATGATATACAGTCTTAGCGCGAAGGGTCGCGTACAAGAGTAAAGTGCCCTTTATATCGTTGTCCTGGGGAATCTAAAAGTTGTGCTATCTTGTGCTAGGCTAGCACAACTCAGATATGCGATTTGATCCTTGTCGGATGACCAGAAGATAGTAAAATGATATACAGTCTTAACGCGAAGGGCCGCGTACAAGAGTAAAGTGCCCTTTATATCGTTGTGCTGGGGAATCTAAAAGTTGTGCTGACATGTGCTAGGCTAGCACAACTCAGATATACGATATGATCCTTGTCGGATGACGAGAAAGTCGGAAAATGATATACAGTCTTAGCGCGAAGGGTCACGTACAAGAGTAAAGTGCCCTTTATATCGTTGTGCTGGGGAATCTAAAAGTAGTGCTGACTTGTGCTAGGCTAGCAAAACTCTGATATGCGATTTGATCCTTGTCGGATGACCAGAAAGTCGGAAAATGATATACAGTCTTAACGCGAAGGACCGCGTACAAGTGTAAAGTGCCCTTTATATCGTTGTGCTGGGGAATCTAAAAGTTGTGCTGACTTGTGCTAGGCTAGCACAACTCAGATATGCGATATGATCCTTGTCGGATGTCGAGAAAGTCGGAAAATGATATGCAGTCCTAGCGCGAAGGGTCGCGTACAAGAGTAAAGTGCCCTTTATATCGTTGTGCTGGGGAATCTAAAAGTTGTGCTGACTTGTGCTAGGCTAGCACAACTCAGATATGCGATTTGATCCTTGTCGGATGACCAAAAAGTCGGAAAATGATATACAGTCTTCACGCGAAGGACCGCGTACAAGTGTAAAGTGCCCTTTATATCGTTGTGCTGGGGAATCTAAAAGTTGTGCTGACTTGTGCTAGGCTAGCACAACTCAGATATGCGATATGATCCTTGTCGGATGTCGAGAAAGTCGGAAAATGATATGCAGTCCTAGCGCGAAGGGCCGCGTACAAGAGTAAAGTGCCCTTTATATCGTTGTGCTGGGGAATCTAAAAGTTGTGCTGACTTGTGCTAGGCTAGCACAACTCAGATATGCGATATGATCCTTGTCGGATGACGAGAAAGTCGGAAAATGATATACAGTCTTAGCGCGAAGGGTCGTGTACAAGAGTAAAGTGCCCTTTATATCGTTGTGCTGGGGAATCTAAAAGTAGTGCTGACTTGTGCTAGGCTAGCACAACTCAGATATGCGATATGATCCTTGTAGGTTGACCAGAAAGACGGAAAATGATCTACAGTCTTAGCGCGAAGGGTCGCGCACAAGAGTAAAGTGCCCTTTATATCGTTGTCCTGGGGAATCTAAAAGTTGTGCTGACTTGTGCTAGGCTAGCACAACTCAGATATGGGTTTTGATCCTTGTCGGATGACCAGAAAGTCGGAAAATGATATACAGACTTAGCGCGAAGGGTCGCGTACAAGAGTAAAGTGCCCTTTATATCGTTGTGCTGGGGAATCTAAACGATGTGCTGACTTGTGCTAGGCTAGCACAACTCAGATATGCGATATGATCCTTGTCGGTTGACCAGAAAGACGCAAAATGATATACAGTCTTAACGCGAAGGGCCGCGTACAAGAGTAAAGTGCCCTTTATATCGTTGTGCTGGGGAATCTAAAAGTTGTGCTGACTTGTGCTAGGCTAGCACAACTCAGATATGCGATATGATCCTTGTCGGATGACGAGAAAGTCGGAAAATGATATGCAGTCTTAGCGCGAAGGGTCGCGTACAGGAGTAAAGTGCCCTTTATATCGTTGTGCTGGGGAATCTAAAAGTTGTGCTGACTTGTGCTAGGCTAGCACAACTCAGATTTGCGATTTGATCCTTGTCGGATGACCAAAAAGTTGGAAAATGATATACAGTCTTAACGCGAAGGGCCGCGTACAAGAGTAAAGTGCCCTTTATATCGTTGTGCTGGGGAATCTAAAAGTAGTGCTGACTTGTGCTAGGCTAGCAAAACTCAGATATGCGATTTGATCCTTGTCGGATGACCAGAAAGTCGGAAAATGATATACAGTCTTCACGCGAAGGACCGCGTACGAGTGTAAAGTGCCCTTTATATCGTTGTCCTGGGGAATCTAAAAGTTGTGCTGACTTGTGCTAGGCTAGCACAACTCAGATATGCGATATGATCCTTGTCGGATGTCGAGAAAGTCGGAAAATGATATGCAGTCTTCACGCGAAGGACCGCGTACAAGTGTAAAGTGCCCTTTATATCGTTGTGCTGGGGAATCTAAAAGTTGTGCTGACTTGTGCTAGGCTAGCACAACTCAGATATGCGATATGATCCTTGTCGGATGTCGAGAAAGTCGGAAAATGATATGCAGTCCTAGCGCGAAGGGCCGCGTACAAGAGTAAAGTGCCCTTTATATCGTTGTGCTGGGGAATCTAAAAGTTGTGCTGACATGTGCTAGGCTAGCACAACTCAGATATGCGATATGATCCTTGTCGGATGACGAGAAAGTCGGAAAATGATAAACAGTCTTAGCGCGAAGGGTCGCGTACAAGAGTAAAGTGCCCTTTATATCGTTGTGCTGGGGAATCTAAAAGTAGTGCTGACTTGTGCTAGGCTAGCACAACTCAGATATGCGATATGATCCTTGTCGGTTGACCAGAAAGACGCAAAATGATATACAGTCTTAGCGCGAAGGGTCGCGTACAAGAGTATAGTGCCCTTTATATCGTTGTCCTGGGGAATCTAAAAGTTGTGCTGACTTGTGCTAGGCTAGCACAACTCAGATATGCGATTTGATCCTTGTCGGATGACCAGAAGATAGTAAAATGATATACAGTCTTAACGCGAAGGGCCGCGTACAAGAGTAAAGTGCCCTTTATATCGTTGTGCTGGGGAATCTAAAAGTTGTGCTGACATGTGCTAGGCTAGCACAACTCAGATATACGATATGATCCTTGTCGGATGACGAGAAAGTCGGAAAATGATATACAGTCTTAGCGCGAAGGGTCACGTACAAGAGTAAAGTGCCCTTTATATCGTTGTGCTGGGGAATCTAAAAGTAGTGCTGACTTGTGCTAGGCTAGCAAAACTCAGATACGCGATTTGATCCTTGTCGGATGACCAGAAAGTCGGAAAATGATATACAGTCTTAACGCGAAGGGCCGCGTACAAGAGTAAAGTGCCCTTTATATCGTTGTGCTGGGGAATCTAAAAGTTGTGCTGACTTGTGCTAGGCTAGCACAACTCAGATATGCGATATGATCCTTGTCGGATGACGAGAAAGTCGGAAAATGATATGCAGTCTTAGCGCGAAGGGTCGCGTACAGGAGTAAAGTGCCCTTTATATCGTTGTGCTGGGGAATCTAAAAGTTGTGCTGACTTGTCCTAGGCTAGCACAACTCAGATATGCGATTTGATCCTTGTCGGATGACGAGAAAGTCGGAAAATGATATACAGTCTTAGCGCGAAGGGTCACGTACAAGAGTAAAGTGCCCTTTATATCGCTGTGCTGGGGAATCTAAAAGTAGTGCTGACTTGTGCTAGGCTAGCACAACTCAGATAGGCGATATGATCCTTGTCGGATGACTAGAAAGTCGGAAAATGATATACAGACTTAGCGCGAAGGGCCGCGTACAAGAGTAAAGTGCCCTTTATATCGTTGTGCTGGGGAATCTAAACGTTGTGCTGACTTGTGCTAGGCTAGCACAACTCAGATATGCGATATGATCCTTGTCGGATGACGAGAAAGTCGGAAAATAATATACAGACTTAGCGCGAAGGGTCGCGTACAAGAGTAAAGTGCCCTTTATATCGTTGTGCTGGGGAATCTAAAAGTTGTGCTGGCTTGTGCTAGGCTAGTACAACTCAGATATGCGATTTGATCCTTGTCGGATGACCAGAAGATAGGAAAATGATATACAGTCTTAACGCGAAGGGCCGCGTACAAGAGTAAAGTGCCCTTTATATCGTTGTGCTGGGGAATCTAAAAGTTGTGCTGACTTGTGCTAGGCTAGCACAACTCAGATATGCGATTTGATCCTTGTCGGATGACCAGAAGATAGGAAAATGATATACAGTCTTAGCGCGAAGGGTCGCGTACAAGAGTAAAGTACCCTTTATATCGTTGTGCTGGGGAATCTAAAAGTAGTGCTGACTTGTGCTAGGCTAGCACAACTCAGATATGCGATATGATCCTTGTCGGTTGACCAGAAAGACGGAAAATGATCTACAGTCTTAGCGCGATGGGTCGCGCACAAGAGTAAAGTGCCCTTTATATCGTTGTCCTGGGGAATCTAAAAGTTGTGCTGACTTGTGCTAGGCTAGCACAACTCAGATATGCGATATGATCCTTGTCGGTCGACCAGAAAGACGGAAAATGATCTACAGTCTTAGCGCGAAGGGTCGCGCACAAGAGTAAAGTGCCCTTTATATCGTTGTCCTGGGGAATCTAAAAGTTGTGCTGACTTGTGCTAGGCTAGCACAACTCAGATATGCGATTTGATCCTTGTCGGATGACCAGAAGAGCGCGAAGGGTCGCGTACAAGAGTAAAGTGCCCTTTATATCGTTGTGCTGGGGAATCTAAAAGTAGTGCTGACTTGTGCTAGGCTAGCACAACTCAGATATGCGATATGATCCTTGTCGGTTGACCAGAAAGACGGAAAATGATCTACAGTCTTAGCGCGAAGGGTCGCGCACAAGAGTAAAGTGCCCTTTATATCGTTGTCCTGGGGAATCTAAAAGTTGTGCTGACTTGTGCTAGGCTAGCACAACTCAGATATGCGATATGATCCTTGTCGGTCGACCAGAAAGACGGAAAATGATCTACAGTCTTAGCGCGAAGGGTCGCGCACAAGAGTAAAGTGCCCTTTATATCGTTGTCCTGGGGAATCTAAAAGTTGTGCTGACTTGTGCTAGGCTACCACAACTCAGATATGCGATTTGATTCTTGTCGGATGACCAGAAGATAGGAAAATGATATACAGTCTTAACGCGAAGGGCCGCGTACAAGAGTAAAGTGCCCTTTATATCGTTGTGCTGGGGAATCTAAAAGTTGTGCTGACTTGTGCTAGGCTAGCACAACTCAGATATGCGATATGATCCTTGTCGGTCGACCAGAAAGACGGAAAATGATCTACAGTCTTAGCGCGAAGGGTCGCGCACAAGAGTAAAGTGCCCTTTATATCGTTGTCCTGGGGAATCTAAAAGTTGTGCTGACTTGTGCTAGGCTACCACAACTCAGATATGCGATTTGATTCTTGTCGGATGACCAGAAGATAGGAAAATGATATACAGTCTTAACGCGAAGGGCCGCGTACAAGAGTAAAGTGCCCTTTATATCGTTGTGCTGGGGAATCTAAAAGTTGTGCTGACTTGTGCTAGGCTAGCACAACTCAGATATGCGATATGATCCTTGTCGGATGACGAGAAAGTCGGAAAATGATATACAGTCTTAGCGCGAAGGGTCACGTACAAGAGTAAAGTGCCCTTTATATCGTTGTGCTGGGGAATCTAAACGTAGTGCTGACTTGTGCTAGGCTAGCACAACTCAGATATGCGATATGATCCTTGTCGGATGACTAGAAAGTCGGAAAATGATATACAGACTTAGCGCGAAGGGTCGCGTACAAGAGTAAAGTGCCCTTTATATCGTTGTGCTGGGGAATCTAAAAGTTGTGCTGGCTTGTGCTAGGCTAGTACAACTCAGATATGCGATATGATCCTTGTCGGTTGACCAGAAAGACGGAAAATGATATACAGTCTTAGCGCGAAGGGTCGCGTACAAGAGTAAAGTGCCCTTTATATCGTTGTGCTGGGGAATCTAAAAGTTGTGCTGGCTTGTGCTAGGCTAGGACAACTCAGATATGCGATATGATCCTTGTCGGATGACGAAAAAGTCGGAAAATGATACACAGTCTTAGCGCGAAGGGTCGCGTACAAGAGTAAAGTGCCCTTTATATCGTTGTGCTGGGGAATCTAAACGTTGTGCTGACTTGTGCTAGGCTAGCACAACTCAGATATGCGATATGATCCTTGTCGGATGACGAGAAAGTCGGAAAATGATATGCAGTCTTAGCGCGAAGGGTCGCGTACAGGAGTAAAGTGCCCTTTATATCGTTGTGCTGGGGAATCTAAAAGTTGTGCTGACTTGTGCTAGGCTAGCACAACTCAGATATGCGATTTGATCCTTGTCGGATGACCAAAAAGTTGGAAAATGATATACAGTCTTAACGCGAAGGGCCGCGTACAAGAGTAAAGTGCCCTGTATATCGTTGTGCTGGGGAATCTAAAAGTAGTGCTGACTTGTGCTAGGCTAGCAAAACTCAGATATGCGATTTGATCCTTGTCGGATGACCAGAAAGTCGGAAAATGATATACAGTCTTCACGCGAAGGACCGCGTACAAGTGTAAAGTGCCCTTTATATCGTTGTGCTGGGGAATCTAAAAGTTGTGCTGACTTGTGCTAGGCTAGCACAACTCAGATATGCGATATGATCCTTGTCGGATGTCGAGAAAGTCGGAAAATGATATGCAGTCCTAGCGCGAAGGGCCGCGTACAAGAGTAAAGTGCCCTTTATATCGTTGTGCTGGGGAATCTAAAAGTTGTGCTGACTTGTGCTAGGCTAGCACAACTCAGATATGCGATATGATCCTTGTCGGATGACGAGAAAGTCGGAAAATAATATACAGTCTTAACGCGAAGGGCCGCGTACAAGAGTAAAGTGCCCTTTATATCGTTGTGCTGGGGAATCTAAAAGTTGTGCTGACTTGTGCTAGGCTAGCACAACTCAGATATGCGATATGATCCTTGTCGGATGACGAGAAAGTCGGAAAATGATATGCAGTCTTAGCGCGAAGGGTCGCGTACAGGAGTAAAGTGCCCTTTATATCGTTGTGCTGGGGAATCTAAAAGTTGTGCTGACTTGTGCTAGGCTAGCACAACTCAGATATGCGATTTGATCCTTGTCGGATGACGAGAAAGTCGGAAAATGATATACAGTCTTAGCGCGAAGGGTCACGTACAAGAGTAAAGTGCCCTTTATATCGCTGTGCTGGGGAATCTAAAAGTAGTGCTGACTTGTGCTAGGCTAGCACAACTCAGATAGGCGATATGATCCTTGTCGGATGACTAGAAAGTCGGAAAATGATATACAGACTTAGCGCGAAGGGTCGCGTACAAGAGTAAAGTGCCCTTTATATCGTTGTGCTGGGGAATCTAAACGATGTGCTGACTTGTGCTAGGCTAGCACAACTCAGATATGCGATATGATCCTTGTCGGTTGACCAGAAAGACGCAAAATGATATACAGTCTTAGCGCGAAGGGTCGCGTACAAGAGTAAAGTGCCCTTTATATCGTTGTCCTGGGGAATCTAAAAGTTGTGCTGACTTGTGCTAGGCTAGCACAACTCAGATATGCGATTTGATCCTTGTCGGATGACCAGAAGATAGTAAAATGATATACAGTCTTAACGCGAAGGGCCGCGTACAAGAGTAAAGTGCCCTTTATATCGTTGTCCTGGGGAATCTAAAAGTTGTGCTGACTTGTGCTAGGCTAGCACAACTCAGATATGCGATTTGATCCTTGTCGGATGACCAGAAGATAGTAAAATGATATACAGTCTTAACGCGAAGGGCCGCGTACAAGAGTAAAGTGCCCTTTATATCGTTGTGATGGGAAATCTAAAAGTTGTGCTGACATGTGCTAGGCTAGCACAACTCAGATATACGATATGATCCTTGTCGGATGACGAGAAAGTCGGAAAATAATATACAGTCTTAGCGCGAAGGGTCACGTACAAGAGTAAAGTGCCCTTTATATCGTTGTGCTGGGGAATCTAAAAGTTGTGCTGGCTTGTGCTAGGCTAGTACAACTCAAATATGCGATATGATCCTTGTCGGATGACGAGAAAGTCGGAAAATGATACACAGTCTTAGCGCGAAGGGTCGCGTACAAGAGTAAAGTGCCCTTTATATCGTTGTGCTGGGGAATCTAAACGTTGTGCTGACTTGTGCTAGGCTAGCACAACTCAGATATGCGATATGATCCTTGTCGGATGACGAGAAAGTCGGAAAATAATATACAGACTTAGCGCGAAGGGTCGCGTACAAGAGTAAAGTGCCCTTTATATCGTTGTGCTGGGGAATCTAAAAGTTGTGCTGGCTTGTGCTAGGCTAGTACAACTCAGATATGCGATATGATCCTTGTCGGTTGACCAGAAAGACGGAAAATGATATACAGTCTTAGCGCGAAGGGTCGCGTACAAGAGTAAAGTGCCCTTTATATCGTTGTGCTGGGGAATCTAAAAGTTGTGCTGGCTTGTGCTAGGCTAGTACAACTCAGATATGCGATATGATCCTTGTCGGATGACGAGAAAGTCGGAAAATGATACACAGTCTTAGCGCGAAGGGTCGCGTACAAGAGGAAAGTGCCCTTTATATCGTTGTGCTGGGGAATCTAAACGTTGTGCTGACTTGTGCTAGGCTAGCACAACTCAGATATGCGATATGATCCTTGTCGGATGACGAGAAAGTCGGAAAATAATATACAGACTTAGCGCGAAGGGTCGCGTACAAGAGTAAAGTGCCCTTTATATCGTTGTGCTGGGGAATCTAAAAGTTGTGCTGACTTGTGCTATGCTAGCACAACTCAGATATGCGATATGATCCTTGTCGGATGACGAGAAAGTCGGAAAATGATACACAGTCTTAGCGCGAAGGGTCGCGTACAAGAGTAAAGTGCCCTTTATATCGTTGTGCTGGGGAATCTAAACGTTGTGCTGACTTGTGCTAGGCTAGCACAACTCAGATATGCGATATGATCCTTGTCGGTTGACCAGAAAGACGGAAAATGATATACAGTCTTAGCGCGAAGGGTCGCGTACAAGAGTAAAGTGCCCTTTATATCGTTGTCCTGGGGAATCTAGAAGTTGTGCTGACTTGTGCTAGGCTAGCACAACTCAGATATACGATATGATCCTTGTCGGATGACGAGAAAGTCAGAAAATAATATACAGCCTTAGCGCGAAGGGTCACGTACAAGAGTAAAGTGCCCTTTATATCGTTGTGCTGGGGAATCTAAAAGTAGTGCTGGCTTGTGCTAGGCTAGTACAACTCAGATATGCGATATGATCCTTGTCGGTTTACCAGAAAGACGGAAAATGATATACAGTCTTAGCGCGAAGGGTCGCGTACAAGAGTAAAGTGCCCTTTATATCGTTGTGCTGGGGAATCTAAAAGTTGTGCTGGCTTGTGCTAGGCTAGTACAACTCAAATATGCGATATGATCCTTGTCGGATGACGAGAAAGTCGGAAAATGATACACAGTCTTAGCGCGAAGGGTCGCGTACAAGAGTAAAGTGCCCTTTATATCGTTGTGCTGGGGAATCTAAACGTTGTGCTGACTTGTGCTAGGCTAGCACAACTCAGATATGCGATATGATCCTTGTCGGATGACGAGAAAGTCGGAAAATAATATACAGACTTAGCGCGAAGGGTCGCGTACAAGAGTAAAGTGCCCTTTATATCGTTGTGCTGGGGAATCTAAAAGTTGTGCTGGCTTGTGCTAGGCTAGTACAACTCAGATATGCGATATGATCCTTGTCGGTTGACCAGAAAGACGGAAAATGATATACAGTCTTAGCGCGAAGGGTCGCGTACAAGAGTAAAGTGCCCTTTATATCGTTGTGCTGGGGAATCTAAAAGTTGTGCTGGCTTGTGCTAGGCTAGTACAACTCAGATATACGATATGATCCTTGTCAGATGACGAGAAAGTCGGAAAATGATATACAGTCTTAGCGCGAAGGGTCACGTACAAGAGTAAAGTGCCCTTTATATCGTTGTGCTGGGGAATCTAAAAGTAGTGCTGACTTGTGCTAGGCTAGCACAACTCAGATATGCGATATGATCCTTGTCGGATGACTAGAAAGTCGGAAAATGATATACAGACTTAGCGCGAAGGGTCGCGTACAAGAGTAAAGTGCCCTTTATATCGTTGTGCTGGGGAATCTAAAAGTTGTGCTGACTTGTGCTAGGCTAGCACAACTCAGATATGCGATATGATCCTTGTCGGATGACGAGAAAGTCGGAAAATGATATGCAGTCTTAGCGCGAAGGGTCGCGTACAGGAGTAAAGTGCCCTTTATATCGTTGTGCTGGGGAATCTAAAAGTTGTGCTGACTTGTGCTAGGCTAGCACAACTCAGATATGCGATTTGATCCTTGTCGGATGACCAAAAAGTTGGAAAATGATATACAGTCTTAACGCGAAGGGCCGCGTACAAGAGTAAAGTGCCCTTTATATCGTTGTGCTGGGGAATCTAAACGTAGTGCTGACTTGTGCTAGGCTAGCAAAACTCAGATATGCGATTTGATCCTTGTCGGATGACCAGAAAGTCGGAAAATGATATACAGTCTTCACGCGAAGGACCGCGTACAAGTGTAAAGTGCCCTTTATATCGTTGTGCTGGGGAATCTAAAAGTTGTGCTGACTTGTGCTAGGTTAGCACAACTCAGATATGCGATATGATCCTTGTCGGATGTCGAGAAAGTCGGAAAATGATATGCAGTCCTAGCGCGAAGGGCCGCGTACAAGAGTAAAGTGCCCTTTATATCGTTGTGCTGGGGAATCTAAAAGTTGTGCTGACTTGTGCTAGGCTAGCACAACTCAGATATGCGATATGATCCTTGTCGGATGACGAGAAAGTCGGAAAATAATATACAGTCTTAACGCGAAGGGCCGCGTACAAGAGTAAAGTGCCCTTTATATCGTTGTGCTCGGGAATCTAAAAGTTGTGCTGACTTGTGCTAGGCTAGCACAACTCAGATATGCGATATGATCCTTGTCGGATGACGAGAAAGTCGGAAAATGATATGCAGTCTTAGCGCGAAGGGTCTCGTACAGGAGTAAAGTGCCCTTTATATCGTTGTGCTGGGGAATCTAAAAGTTGTGCTGACTTGTGCTAGGCTAGCACAACTCAGATATGCGATTTGATCCTTGTCGGATGACGAGAAAGTCGGAAAATGATATACAGTCTTAGCGCGAAGGGTCACGTACAAGAGTAAAGTGCCCTTTATATCGCTGTGCTGGGGAATCTAAAAGTAGTGCTGACTTGTGCTAGGCTAGCACAACTCAGATATGCGATATGATCCTTGTCGGATGACTAGAAAGTCGGAAAATGATATACAGACTTAGCGCGAAGGGTCGCGTACAAGAGTAAAGTGCCCTTTATATCGTTGTGCTGGGGAATCTAAACGATGTGCTGACTTGTGCTAGGCTAGCACAACTCAGATATGCGATATGATCCTTGTCGGTTGACCAGAAAGACGCAAAATGATATACAGTCTTAGCGCGAAGGGTCGCGTACAAGAGTAAAGTGCCCTTTATATCGTTGTCCTGGGGAATCTAAAAGTTGTGCTGACTTGTGCTAGGCTAGCACAACTCAGATATGCGATTTGATCCTTGTCGGATGACCAGAAGATAGTAAAATGATATACAGTCTTAACGCGAAGGGCCGCGTACAAGAGTAAAGTGCCCTTTATATCGTTGTGCTGACATGTGCTAGGCTAGCACAACTCAGATATACGATATGATCCTTGTCGGATGACGAGAAAGTCGGAAAATAATATACAGTCTTAGCGCGAAGGGTCACGTACAAGAGTAAAGTGCCCTTTATATCGTTGTGCTGGGGAATCTAAAAGTAGTGCTGGCTTGTGCTAGGCTAGTACAACTCAGATATGCGATATGATCCTTGTCGGTTGACCAGAAAGACGGAAAATGATATACAGTCTTAGCGCGAAGGGTCGCGTACAAGAGTAAAGTGCCCTTTATATCGTTGTGCTGGGGAATCTAAAAGTTGTGCTGGCTTGTGCTAGGCTAGTACAACTCAAATATGCGATATGATCCTTGTCGGATGACGAGAAAGTCGGAAAATGATATACAGACTTAGCGCGAAGGGTCGCGTACAAGAGTAAAGTGCCCTTTATATCGTTGTGCTGGGGAATCTAAAAGTTGTGCTGGCTTGTGCTAGGCTAGTACAACTCAGATATGCGATATGATCCTTGTCGGTTGACCAGAAAGACGGAAAATGATATACAGTCTTAGCGCGAAGGGTCGCGTACAAGAGTAAAGTGCCCTTTATATCGTTGTGCTGGGGAATCTAAAAGTTGTGCTGGCTTGTGCTAGGCTAGTACAACTCAGATATGCGATATGATCCTTGTCGGATGACGAGAAAGTCGGAAAATGATACACAGTCTTAGCGCGAAGGGTCGCGTACAATAGGAAAGTGCCCTTTATATCGTTGTCCTGGGGAATCTAAAAGTTGTGCTGACTTGTGCTAGGCTAGCACAACTCAGATATGCGATTTGATCCTTGTCGGATGACCAGAAGATAGGAAAATGATATACAGTCTTAACGCGAAGGGCCGCGTACAAGAGTAAAGTGCCCTTTATATCGTTGTGCTGGGGAATCTAAAAGTAGTGCTGACTTGTGCTAGGCTAGCACAACTCAGATATGCGATATGATCCTTGTAGGTTGACCAGAAAGACGGAAAATGATCTACAGTCTTAGCGCGAAGGGCCGCGTACAAGAGTAAAGTGCCCTTTATATCGTTGTCCTGGGGAATCTAAAAGTTGTGCTGACTTGTGCTAGGCTAGCACAACTCAGATATGCGATTTGATCCTTGTCGGATGACCAGAAGATAGGAAAATGATATACAGTCTTAACGCGAAGGGCCGCGTACAAGAGTAAAGTGCCCTTTATATCGTTGTGCTGGGGAATCTAAAAGTAGTGCTGACTTGTGCTAGGCTAGCACAACTCAGATATGCGATATGATCCTTGTAGGTTGACCAGAAAGACGGAAAATGATCTACAGTCTTAGCGCGAAGGGTCGCGCACAAGAGTAAAGTGCCCTTTATATCGTTGTCCTGGGGAATCTAAAAGTTGTGCTGACTTGTGCTAGGCTAGCACAACTCAGATATGCGATTTGATCCTTGTCGGATGACCAGAAGATAGGAAAATGATATACAGTCTTAACGCGAAGGGCCGCGTACAAGAGTAAAGTGCCCTTTATATCGTTGTGCTGGGGAATCTAAAAGTTGTGCTGACTTGTGCTAGGCTAGCACAACTCAGATATGCGATATGATCCTTGTCGGATGACGAGAAAGTCGGAAAATGATATGCAGTCTTAGCGCGAAGGGCCGCGTACAAGAGTAAAGTGCCCTTTATATCGTTGTGCTGGGGAATCTAAAAGTTGTGCTGACTTATGCTAGGCTAGCACAACTCAGATATGCGATATGATCCTTGTCGGATGACGAGAAAGTCGGAAAATGATATGCAGTCTTAGCGCGAAGGGTCGCGTACAGGAGTAAAGTGCCCTTTATATCGTTGTGCTGGGGAATCTAAAAGTTGTGCTGACTTGTGCTAGGCTAGCACAACTCAGATATGCGATTTGATCCTTGTAGGATGACCAAAAAGTTGGAAAATGATATACAGTCTTAACGCGAAGGGCCGCGTACAAGAGTAAAGTGCCCTTTATATCGTTGTGCTGGGGAATCTAAAAGTAGTGCTGACTTGTGCTAGGCTAGCAAAACTCAGATATGCGATTTGACCCTTGTCGGATGACCAGAAAGTCGGAAAATGATATACAGTCTTCACGCGAAGGACCGCGTACAAGTGTAAAGTGCCCTTTATATCGTTGTGCTGGGGAATCTAAAAGTTGTGCTGACTTGTGCTAGGCTAGCACAACTCAGATATGCGATATGATCCTTGTCGGATGTCGAGAAAGTCGGAAAATGATATGCAGTCCTAGCGCGAAGGGCCGCGTACAAGAGTAAAGTGCCCTTTATATCGTTGTGCTGGGGAATCTAAAAGTTGTGCTGACTTGTGCTAGGCTAGCACAACTCAGGTATGCGATATGATCCTTGTCGGATGACGAGAAAGTCGGAAAATGATAAACAGTCTTAGCGCGAAGGGTCGCGTACAAGAGTAAAGTGCCCTTTATATCGTTGTGCTGGGGAATCTAAAAGTTGTGCTGACTTGTGCTAGGCTAGCACAACTCAGATATGCGATATGATCCTTGTCGGTTGACCAGAAAGACGCAAAATGATATACAGTCTTAGCGCGAAGGGTCGCGTACAAGAGTAAAGTGCCCTTTATATCGTTGTCCTGGGGAATCTAAAAGTTGTGCTGACTTGTGCTAGGCTAGCACAACTCAGATATGCGATTTGATCCTTGTCGGATGACCAGAAGATAGTAAAATGATATACAGTCTTAACGCGAAGGGCCGCGTACAAGAGTAAAGTGCCCTTTATATCGTTGTGCTGGGGAATCTAAAAGTTGTGCTGACATGTGCTAGGCTAGCACAACTCAGATATACGATATGATCCTTGTCGGATGACGAGAAAGTCGGAAAATGATATACAGTCTTAGCGCGAAGGGTCACGTACAAGAGTAAAGTGCCCTTTATATCGTTGTGCTGGGGAATCTAAAAGTAGTGCTGACTTGTGCTAGGCTAGCAAAACTCAGATATGCGATTTGATCCTTGTCGGATGACCAGAAAGTCGGAAAATGATATACAGTCTTAACGCGAAGGACCGCGTACAAGTGTAAAGTGCCCTTTATATCGTTGTGCTGGGGAATCTAAAAGTTGTGCTGACTTGTGCTAGGCTAGCACAACTCAGATATGCGATATGATCCTTGTCGGATGTCGAGAAAGTCGGAAAATGATATGCAGTCCTAGCGCGAAGGGTCGCGTACAAGAGTAAAGTGCCCTTTATATCGTTGTGCTGGGGAATCTAAAAGTTGTGCTGACTTGTGCTAGGCTAGCACAACTCAGATATGCGATATGATCCTTGTCGGATGACGAGAAAGTCGGAAAATGATATACAGTCTTCACGCGAAGGACCGCGTACAAGTGTAAAGTGCCCTTTATATCGTTGTGCTGGGGAATCTAAAAGTTGTGCTGACTTGTGCTAGGCTAGCACAACTCAGATATGCGATATGATCCTTGTCGGATGTCGAGAAAGTCGGAAAATGATATGCAGTCCTAGCGCGAAGGGCCGCGTACAAGAGTAAAGTGCCCTTTATATCGTTATGCTGGGGAATCTAAAAGTTGTGCTGACTTGTGCTAGGCTAGCACAACTCAGATATGCGATATGATCCTTGTCGGATGACGAGAAAGTCGGAAAATAATATACAGACTTAGCGCGAAGGGTCGCGTACAAGAGTAAAGTGCCCTTTATATCGTTGTGCTGGGGAATCTAAAAGTAGTGCTGACTTGTGCTAGGCTAGCACAACTCAGATATGCGATATGATCCTTGTAGGTTGACCAGAAAGACGGAAAATGATCTACAGTCTTAGCGCGAAGGGTCGCGCACAAGAGTAAAGTGCCCTTTATATCGTTGTCCTGGGGAATCTAAAAGTTGTGCTGACTTGTGCTAGGCTAGCACAACTCAGATATGGGATTTGATCCTTGTCGGATGACCAGAAAGTCGGAAAATGATATACAGACTTAGCGCGAAGGGTCGCGTACAAGAGTAAAGTGCCCTTTATATCGTTGTGCTGGGGAATCTAAACGATGTGCTGACTTGTGCTAGGCTAGCACAACTCAGATATGCGATATGATCCTTGTCGGTTGACCAGACAGACGCAAAATGATATACAGTCTTAACGCGAAGGGCCGCGTACAAGAGTAAAGTGCCCTTTATATCGTTGTGCTGGGGAATCTAAAAGTTGTGCTGACTTGTGCTAGGCTAGCACAACTCAGATATGCGATATGATCCTTGTCGGATGACGAGAAAGTCGGAAAATGATATGCAGTCTTAGCGCGAAGGGTCGCGTACAGGAGTAAAGTGCCCTTTATATCGTTGTGCTGGGGAATCTAAAAGTTGTGCTGACTTGTGCTAGGCTAGCACAACTCAGATTTGCGATTTGATCCTTGTCGGATGACCAAAAAGTTGGAAAATGATATACAGTCTTAACGCGAAGGGCCGCGTACAAGAGTAAAGTGCCCTTTATATCGTTGTGCTGGGGAATCTAAAAGTAGTGCTGACTTGTGCTAGGCTAGCAAAACTCAGATATGCGATTTGATCCTTGTCGGATGACCAGAAAGTCGGAAAATGATATACAGTCTTCACGCGAAGGACCGCGTACGAGTGTAAAGTGCCCTTTATATCGTTGTCCTGGGGAATCTAAAAGTTGTGCTGACTTGTGCTAGGCTAGCACAACTCAGATATGCGATATGATCCTTGTCGGATGACGAGAAAGTCGGAAAATAATATACAGACTTAGCGCGAAGGGTCGCGTACAAGAGTAAAGTGCCCTTTATATCGTTGTGCTGGGGAATCTAAAAGTTGTGCTGACTTGTGCTATGCTAGCACAACTCAGATATGCGATATGATCCTTGTCGGAGGACGAGAAAGTCGGAAAATGATACACAGTCTTAGCGCGAAGGGTCGCGTACAAGAGTAAAGTGCCCTTTATATCGTTGTCCTGGGGAATCTAAAAGTTGTGCTGACTTGTGCTAGGCTAGCACAACTCAGATATGCGATATGATCCTTGTCGGATGACGAGAAAGTCGGAAAATGATATGCAGTCTTAGCGCGAAGGGCCGCGTACAAGAGTAAAGTGCCCTTTATATCGTTGTGCTGGGGAATCTAAAAGTTGTGCTGACTTATGCTAGGCTAGCACAACTCAGATATGCGATATGATCCTTGTCGGATGACGAGAAAGTCGGAAAATGATATGCAGTCTTAGCGCGAAGGGTCGCGTACAGGAGTAAAGTGCCCTTTATATCGTTGTGCTGGGGAATCTAAAAGTTGTGCTGACTTGTGCTAGGCTAGCACAACTCAGATATGCGATTTGATCCTTGTAGGATGACCAAAAAGTTGGAAAATGATATACAGTCTTAACGCGAAGGGCCGCGTACAAGAGTAAAGTGCCCTTTATATCGTTGTGCTGGGGAATCTAAAAGTAGTGCTGACTTGTGCTAGGCTAGCAAAACTCAGATATGCGATTTGACCCTTGTCGGATGACCAGAAAGTCGGAAAATGATATACAGTCTTCACGCGAAGGACCGCGTACAAGTGTAAAGTGCCCTTTATATCGTTGTGCTGGGGAATCTAAAAGTTGTGCTGACTTGTGCTAGGCTAGCACAACTCAGATATGCGATATGATCCTTGTCGGATGTCGAGAAAGTCGGAAAATGATATGCAGTCCTAGCGCGAAGGGCCGCGTACAAGAGTAAAGTGCCCTTTATATCGTTGTGCTGGGGAATCTAAAAGTTGTGCTGACTTGTGCTAGGCTAGCACAACTCAGGTATGCGATATGATCCTTGTCGGATGACGAGAAAGTCGGAAAATGATAAACAGTCTTAGCGCGAAGGGTCGCGTACAAGAGTAAAGTGCCCTTTATATCGTTGTGCTGGGGAATCTAAAAGTAGTGCTGACTTGTGCTAGGCTAGCACAACTCAGATATGCGATATGATCCTTGTCGGTTGACCAGAAAGACGCAAAATGATATACAGTCTTAGCGCGAAGGGTCGCGTACAAGAGTAAAGTGCCCTTTATATCGTTGTCCTGGGGAATCTAAAAGTTGTGCTATCTTGTGCTAGGCTAGCACAACTCAGATATGCGATTTGATCCTTGTCGGATGACCAGAAGATAGTAAAATGATATACAGTCTTAACGCGAAGGGCCGCGTACAAGAGTAAAGTGCCCTTTATATCGTTGTGCTGGGGAATCTAAAAGTTGTGCTGACATGTGCTAGGCTAGCACAACTCAGATATACGATATGATCCTTGTCGGATGACGAGAAAGTCGGAAAATGATATACAGTCTTAGCGCGAAGGGTCACGTACAAGAGTAAAGTGCCCTTTATATCGTTGTGCTGGGGAATCTAAAAGTAGTGCTGACTTGTGCTAGGCTAGCAAAACTCTGATATGCGATTTGATCCTTGTCGGATGACCAGAAAGTCGGAAAATGATATACAGTCTTAACGCGAAGGACCGCGTACAAGTGTAAAGTGCCCTTTATATCGTTGTGCTGGGGAATCTAAAAGTTGTGCTGACTTGTGCTAGGCTAGCACAACTCAGATATGCGATATGATCCTTGTCGGATGTCGAGAAAGTCGGAAAATGATATGCAGTCCTAGCGCGAAGGGTCGCGTACAAGAGTAAAGTGCCCTTTATATCGTTGTGCTGGGGAATCTAAAAGTTGTGCTGACTTGTGCTAGGCTAGCACAACTCAGATATGCGATTTGATCCTTGTCGGATGACCAGAAAGTCGGAAAATGATATACAGTCTTCACGCGAAGGACCGCGTACAAGTGTAAAGTGCCCTTTATATCGTTGTGCTGGGGAATCTAAAAGTTGTGCTGACTTGTGCTAGGCTAGCACAACTCAGATATGCGATATGATCCTTGTCGGATGTCGAGAAAGTCGGAAAATGATATGCAGTCCTAGCGCGAAGGGCCGCGTACAAGAGTAAAGTGCCCTTTATATCGTTGTGCTGGGGAATCTAAAAGTTGTGCTGACTTGTGCTAGGCTAGCACAACTCAGATATGCGATATGATCCTTGTCGGATGACGAGAAAGTCGGAAAATGATATACAGTCTTAGCGCGAAGGGTCGTGTACAAGAGTAAAGTGCCCTTTATATCGTTGTGCTGGGGAATCTAAAAGTAGTGCTGACTTGTGCTAGGCTAGCACAACTCAGATATGCGATATGATCCTTGTAGGTTGACCAGAAAGACGGAAAATGATCTACAGTCTTAGCGCGAAGGGTCGCGCACAAGAGTAAAGTGCCCTTTATATCGTTGTCCTGGGGAATCTAAAAGTTGTGCTGACTTGTGCTAGGCTAGCACAACTCAGATATGGGTTTTGATCCTTGTCGGATGACCAGAAAGTCGGAAAATGATATACAGACTTAGCGCGAAGGGTCGCGTACAAGAGTAAAGTGCCCTTTATATCGTTGTGCTGGGGAATCTAAACGATGTGCTGACTTGTGCTAGGCTAGCACAACTCAGATATGCGATATGATCCTTGTCGGTTGACCAGAAAGACGCAAAATGATATACAGTCTTAACGCGAAGGGCCGCGTACAAGAGTAAAGTGCCCTTTATATCGTTGTGCTGGGGAATCTAAAAGTTGTGCTGACTTGTGCTAGGCTAGCACAACTCAGATATGCGATATGATCCTTGTCGGATGACGAGAAAGTCGGAAAATGATATGCAGTCTTAGCGCGAAGGGTCGCGTACAGGAGTAAAGTGCCCTTTATATCGTTGTGCTGGGGAATCTAAAAGTTGTGCTGACTTGTGCTAGGCTAGCACAACTCAGATTTGCGATTTGATCCTTGTCGGATGACCAAAAAGTTGGAAAATGATATACAGTCTTAACGCGAAGGGCCGCGTACAAGAGTAAAGTGCCCTTTATATCGTTGTGCTGGGGAATCTAAAAGTAGTGCTGACTTGTGCTAGGCTAGCAAAACTCAGATATGCGATTTGATCCTTGTCGGATGACCAGAAAGTCGGAAAATGATATACAGTCTTCACGCGAAGGACCGCGTACGAGTGTAAAGTGCCCTTTATATCGTTGTCCTGGGGAATCTAAAAGTTGTGCTGACTTGTGCTAGGCTAGCACAACTCAGATATGCGATATGATCCTTGTCGGATGTCGAGAAAGTCGGAAAATGATATGCAGTCTTCACGCGAAGGACCGCGTACAAGTGTAAAGTGCCCTTTATATCGTTGTGCTGGGGAATCTAAAAGTTGTGCTGACTTGTGCTAGGCTAGCACAACTCAGATATGCGATATGATCCTTGTCGGATGTCGAGAAAGTCGGAAAATGATATGCAGTCCTAGCGCGAAGGGCCGCGTACAAGAGTAAAGTGCCCTTTATATCGTTGTGCTGGGGAATCTAAAAGTTGTGCTGACATGTGCTAGGCTAGCACAACTCAGATATGCGATATGATCCTTGTCGGATGACGAGAAAGTCGGAAAATGATAAACAGTCTTAGCGCGAAGGGTCGCGTACAAGAGTAAAGTGCCCTTTATATCGTTGTGCTGGGGAATCTAAAAGTAGTGCTGACTTGTGCTAGGCTAGCACAACTCAGATATGCGATATGATCCTTGTCGGTTGACCAGAAAGACGCAAAATGATATACAGTCTTAGCGCGAAGGGTCGCGTACAAGAGTATAGTGCCCTTTATATCGTTGTCCTGGGGAATCTAAAAGTTGTGCTGACTTGTGCTAGGCTAGCACAACTCAGATATGCGATTTGATCCTTGTCGGATGACCAGAAGATAGTAAAATGATATACAGTCTTAACGCGAAGGGCCGCGTACAAGAGTAAAGTGCCCTTTATATCGTTGTGCTGGGGAATCTAAAAGTTGTGCTGACATGTGCTAGGCTAGCACAACTCAGATATACGATATGATCCTTGTCGGATGACGAGAAAGTCGGAAAATGATATACAGTCTTAGCGCGAAGGGTCACGTACAAGAGTAAAGTGCCCTTTATATCGTTGTGCTGGGGAATCTAAAAGTAGTGCTGACTTGTGCTAGGCTAGCAAAACTCAGATACGCGATTTGATCCTTGTCGGATGACCAGAAAGTCGGAAAATGATATACAGTCTTAACGCGAAGGGCCGCGTACAAGAGTAAAGTGCCCTTTATATCGTTGTGCTGGGGAATCTAAAAGTTGTGCTGACTTGTGCTAGGCTAGCACAACTCAGATATGCGATTTGATCCTTGTCGGATGACCAAAAAGTTGGAAAATGATATACAGTCTTAACGCGAAGGGCCGCGTACAAGAGTAAAGTGCCCTTTATATCGTTGTGCTGGGGAATCTAAAAGTTGTGCTGACTTGTGCTAGGCTAGCACAACTCATATATGCGATTTGATCCTTGTCGGATGACCAGAAGATAGGAAAATGATATACAGTCTTAACGCGAAGGGCCGCGTACAAGAGTAAAGTGCCCTTTATATCGTTGTGCTGGGGAATCTAAAAGTTGTGCTGACTTGTGCTAGGCTAGCACAACTCAGATATGCGATTTGATCCTTGTCGGATGACCAAAAAGTTGGAAAATGATATACAGTCTTAACGCGAAGGGCCGCGTACAAGAGTAAAGTGCCCTTTATATCGTTGTGCTGGGGAATCTAAAAGTAGTGCTGACTTGTGCTAGGCTAGCAAAACTCAGATATGCGATTTGATCCTTGTCGGATGACCAGAAAGTCGGAAAATGATATACAGTCTTCACGCGAAGGACCGCGTACAAGTGTAAAGTGCCCTTTATATCGTTGTGCTGGGGAATCTAAAAGTTGTGCTGACTTGTGCTAGGCTAGCACAACTCAGATATGCGATATGATCCTTGTCGGATGTCGAGAAAGTCGGAAAATGATATGCAGTCCTAGCGCGAAGGGCCGCGTACAAGAGTAAAGTGCCCTTTATATCGTTGTGCTGGGGAATCTAAAAGTTGTGCTGACTTGTGCTAGGCTAGCAAAACTCAGATACGCGATTTGATCCTTGTCGGATGACCAGAAAGTCGGAAAATGATATACAGTCTTAACGCGAAGGGCCGCGTACAAGAGTAAAGTGCCCTTTATATCGTTGTGCTGGGGAATCTAAAAGTTGTGCTGGCTTGTGCTAGGCTAGTACAACTCAGATATGCGATATGATCCTTGTCGGTTGACCAGAAAGACGCAAAATGATATACAGTCTTAGCGCGAAGGGTCGCGTACAAGAGTAAAGTGCCCTTTATATCGATGTGCTGGGGAATCTAAAAGTTGTGCTGGCTTGTGCTAGGCTAGTACAACTCAGATATGCGATATGATCCTTGTCGGATGACGAGAAAGTCGGAAAATGATACACAGTCTTAGCGCGAAGGGTCGCGTACAAGAGTAAAGTGCCCTTTATATCGTTGTGCTGGGGAATCTAAATGTTGTGCTGACTTGTGCTAGGCTAGCACAACTCAGATATGCGATATGATCCTTGTCGGATGACGAGAAAGTCGGAAAATAATATACAGACTTAGCGCGAAGGGTCGCGTACAAGAGTTAAGTGCCCTTTATATCGTTGTGCTGGGGAATCTAAAAGTTGTGCTGGCTTGTGCTAGGCTAGTACAACTCAGATATGCGATATGATCCTTGTCGGTTGACCAGAAAGACGGAAAATGATATACAGTCTTAGCGCGAAGGGTCGCGTACAGGAGTAAAGTGCCCTTTATATCGTTGTGCTGGGGAATCTAAAAGTTGTGCTGACTTGTGCTAGGCTAGCACAACTCAGATATGCGATTTGATCCTTGTCGGATGACCAAAAAGTTGGAAAATGATATACAGTCTTAACGCGAAGGGCCGCGTACAAGAGTAAAGTGCCCTTTATATCGTTGTGCTGGGGAATCTAAAAGTAGTGCTGACTTGTGCTAGGCTAGCAAAACTCAGATATGCGATTTGATCCTTGTCGGATGACCAGAAAGTCGGAAAATGATATACAGTCTTCACGCGAAGGACCGCGTACAAACGTAAAGTGCCCTTTATATCGTTGTTCTGGGGAATCTAAAAGTTGTGCTGACTTGTGCTAGGCTAGCACAACTCAGATATGCGATATGATCCTTGTCGGATGTCGAGAAAGTCGGAAAATGATATGCAGTCCTAGCGCGAAGGGCCGCGTACAAGAGTAAAGTGCCCTTTATATCGTTGTGCTGGGGAATCTAAAAGTTGTGCTGACTTGTGCTAGGCTAGCACAACTCAGATATGCGATATGATCCTTGTCGGATGACGAGAAAGTCGGAAAATGATATACAGTCTTAACGCGAAGGGCCGCGTACAAGAGTAAAGTGCCCTTTATATCGTTGTGCTGGGGAATCTAAAAGTTGTGCTGACTTGTGCTAGGCTAGCACAACTCAGATATGCGATATGATCCTTGTCGGATGACGAGAAAGTCGGAAAATGATATACAGTCTTAACGCGAAGGGCCGCGTACAAGAGTAAAGTGCCCTTTATATCGTTGTGCTGGGGAATCTAAAAGTTGTGCTGACTTGTGCTAGGCTAGCACAACTCAGATATGCGATATGATCCTTGTCGGATGACGAGAAAGTCGGAAAATGATATGCAGTCTTAGCGCGAAGGGTCGCGTACAGGAGTAAAGTGCCCTTTATATCGTTGTGCTGGGGAATCTAAAAGTTGTGCAGACTTGTGCTAGGCTAGCACAACTCAGATATGCGATTTGATCCTTGTAGGATGACCAAAAAGTTGGAAAATGATATACAGTCTTAACGCGAAGGGCCGCGTACAAGAGTAAAGTGCCCTTTATATCGTTGTGCTGGGGAATCTAAAAGTAGTGCTGACTTGTGCTAGGCTAGCAAAACTCAGATATGCGATTTGATCCTTGTCGGATGACCAGAAAGTCGGAAAATGATATACAGTCTTCACGCGAAGGACCGCGTACAAGTGTAAAGTGCCCTTTATATCGTTGTGCTGGGGAATCTAAAAGTTGTGCTGACTTGTGCTAGGCTAGCACAACTCAGATATGCGATTTGATCCTTGTCGGATGACCAGAAGATAGTAAAATGATATACAGTCTTAACGCGAAGGGCCGCGTACAAGAGTAAAGTGCCCTTTATATCGTTGTGCTGGGGAATCTAAAAGTTGTGCTGACATGTGCTAGGCTAGCACAACTCAGATATACGATATGATCCTTGTCGGATGACGAGAAAGTCGGAAAATGATATACAGTCTTAGCGCGAAGGGTCACGTACAAGAGTAAAGTGCCCTTTATATCGTTGTGCTGGGGAATCTAAAAGTAGTGCTGACTTGTGCTAGGCTAGCAAAACTCAGATACGCGATTTGATCCTTGTCGGATGACCAGAAAGTCGGAAAATGATATACAGTCTTAACGCGAAGGGCCGCGTACAAGAGTAAAGTGCCCTTTATATCGTTGTGCTGGGGAATCTAAAAGTTGTGCTGACTTGTGCTAGGCTAGCACAACTCAGATATGCGATTTGATCCTTGTCGGATGACCAAAAAGTTGGAAAATGATATACAGTCTTAACGCGAAGGGCCGCGTACAAGAGTAAAGTGCCCTTTATATCGTTGTGCTGGGGAATCTAAAAGTTGTGCTGACTTGTGCTAGGCTAGCACAACTCAGATATGCGATTTGAACCTTGTCGGATGACCAGAAGATAGGAAAATGATATACAGTCTTAACGCGAAGGGCCGCGTACAAGAGTAAAGTGCCCTTTATATCGTTGTGCTGGGGAATCTAAAAGTTGTGCTGACTTGTGCTAGGCTAGCACAACTCAGATATGCGATTTGATCCTTGTCGGATGACCAAAAAGTTGGAAAATGATATACAGTCTTAACGCGAAGGGCCGCGTACAAGAGTAAAGTGCCCTTTATATCGTTGTGCTGGGGAATCTAAAAGTAGTGCTGACTTGTGCTAGGCTAGCAAAACTCAGATATGCGATTTGATCCTTGTCGGATGACCAGAAAGTCGGAAAATGATATACAGTCTTAACGCGAAGGACCGCGTACAAGTGTAAAGTGCCCTTTATATCGTTGTGCTGGGGAATCTAAAAGTTGTGCTGACTTGTGCTAGGCTAGCACAACTCAGATATGCGATATGATCCTTGTCGGATGACGAGAAAGTCGGAAAATGATAAACAGTCTTAGCGCGAAGGGTCGCGTACAAGAGTAAAGTGCCCTTTATATCGTTGTGCTGGGGAATCTAAAAGTAGTGCTGACTTGTGCTAGGCTAGCACAACTCAGATATGCGATATGATCCTTGTCGGTTGACCAGAAAGACGGAAAATGATATACAGTCTTAGCGCGAAGGGTCGCGCACAAGAGTAAAGTGCCCTTTATATCGTTGTGCTGGGGAATCTAAAAGTTGTGCTGACATGTGCTAGGCTAGCACAACTCAGATATACGATATGATCCTTGTCGGATGACGAGAAAGTCGGAAAATGATATACAGTCTTAGCGCGAAGGGTCACGTACAAGAGTAAAGTGCCCTTTATATCGTTGTGCTGGGGAATCTAAAAGTTGTGCTGACTTGTGCTAGGCTAGCACAACTCAGATATGCGATTTGATCCTTGTCGGATGACCAAAAAGTTGGAAAATGATATACAGTCTTAACGCGAAGGGCCGCGTACAAGAATAAAGTGCCCTTTATATCGTTGTGCTGGGGAATCTAAAAGTTCTGCTGACTTGTGCTAGGCTAGCACAACTCAGATATGCGATTTGATCCTTGTCGGATGACCAGAAGATAGGAAAATGATATACAGTCTTAACGCGAAGGGCCGCGTACAAGAGTAAAGTGCCCTTTATATCGTTGTGCTGGGGAATCTAAAAGTTGTGCTGACTTGTGCTAGGCTAGCACAACTCAGATATGCGATTTGATCCTTGTCGGATGACGAGAAAGTCGGAAAATGATATACAGTCTTAACGCGAAGGACCGCGTACAAGTGTAAAGTGCCCTTTATATCGTTGTGCTGGGGAATCTAAAAGTTGTGCTGACTTGTACTAGGCTAGCACAACTCAGATATGCGATATGATCCTTGTCGGATGTCGAGAAAGTCGGAAAATGATATGCAGTCCTAGCGCGAAGGGTCGCGTACAAGAGTAAAGTGCCCTTTATATCGTTGTGCTGGGGAATCTAAAAGTTGTGCTGACTTGTGCTAGGCTAGCACAACTCAGATATGCGATTTGATCCTTGTCGGATGACCAGAAAGTCGGAAAATGATATACAGTCTTCACGCGAAGGACCGCGTACAAGTGTAAAGTGCCCTTTATATCGTTGTGCTGGGGAATCTAAAAGTTGTGCTGACTTGTGCTAGGCTAGCACAACTCAGATATGCGATATGATCCTTGTCGGATGTCGAGAAAGTCGGAAAATGATATGCAGTCCTAGCGCGAAGGGCCGCGTACAAGAGTAAAGTGCCCTTTATATCGTTGTGCTGGGGAATCTAAAAGTTGTGCTGACTTGTGCTAGGCTAGCACAACTCAGATATGCGATATGATCCTTGTCGGATGACGAGAAAGTCGGAAAATGATAAACAGTCTTAGCGCGAAGGGTCGCGTACAAGAGTAAAGTGCCCTTTATATCGTTGTGCTGGGGAATCTAAAAGTAGTGCTGACTTGTGCTAGGCTAGCACAACTCAGATATGCGATATGATCCTTGTCGGTTGACCAGAAAGACGGAAAATGATATACAGTCTTAGCGCGAAGGGTCGCGCACAAGAGTAAAGTGCCCTTTATATCGTTGTGCTGGGGAATCTAAAAGTTGTGCTGACATGTGCTAGGCTAGCACAACTCAGATATACGATATGATCCTTGTCGGATGACGAGAAAGTCGGAAAATGATATACAGACTTAGCGCGAAGGGTCACGTACAAGAGTAAAGTGCCCTTTATATCGTTGTGCTGGGGAATCTACAAGTAGTGCTGACTTGTGCTAGGCTAGCAAAACTCAGATACGCGATTTGATCCTTGTCGGATGACCAGAAAGTCGGAAAATGATATACAGTCTTAACGCGAAGGGCCGCGTACAAGAGTAAAGTGCCCTTTATATCGTTGTGCTGGGGAATCTAAAAGTTGTGCTGGCTTGTGCTAGGCTAGTACAACTCAGATATGCGATATGATCCTTGTCGGATGACGAGAAAGTCGGAAAATGATACACAGTCTTAGCGCGAAGGGTCGCGTACAAGAGTAAAGTGCCCTTTATATCGTTGTGCTGGGGAATCTAAACGTTGTGCTGACTTGTGCTAGGCTAGCACAACTCAGATATGCGATTTGATCCTTGTCGGATGACCAGAAGATAGGAAAATGATATACAGTCTTAGCGCGAAGGGTCGCGCACAAGAGTAAAGTGCCCTTTATATCGTTGTGCTGGGGAATCTAAAAGTTGTGCTGACTTGTGCTAGGCTAGCACAACTCAGATATGCGATATGATCCTTGTCGGATGACGAGAAAGTCGGAAAATGATAAACAGTCTTAGCGCGAAGGGTCGCGTACAAGAGTAAAGTGCCCTTTATATCGTTGTGCTGGGGAATCTAAAAGTAGTGCTGACTTGTGCTAGGCTAGCACAACTCAGATATGCGATATGATCCTTGTCGGTTGACCAGAAAGACGGAAAATGATATACAGTCTTAGCGCGAAGGGTCGCGCACAAGAGTAAAGTGCCCTTTATATCGTTGTGCTGGGGAATCTAAAAGTTGTGCTGACATGTGCTAGGCTAGCACAACTCAGATATACGATATGATCCTTGTCGGATGACGAGAAAGTCGGAAAATGATATACAGTCTTAGCGCGAAGGGTCACGTACAAGAGTAAAGTGCCCTTTATATCGTTGTGCTGGGGAATCTAAAAGTTGTGCTGACTTGTGCTAGGCTAGCACAACTCAGATATGCGATTTGATCCTTGTCGGATGACCAAAAAGTTGGAAAATGATATACAGTCTTAACGCGAAGGGCCGCGTACAAGAGTAAAGTGCCCTTTATATCGTTGTGCTGGGGAATCTAAAAGTTGTGCTGACTTGTGCTAGGCTAGCACAACTCAGATATGCGATTTGATCCTTGTCGGATGACCAGAAGATAGGAAAATGATATACAGTCTTAACGCGAAGGGCCGCGTACAAGAGTAAAGTGCCCTTTATATCGTTGTGCTGGGGAATCTAAAAGTTGTGCTGACTTGTGCTAGGCTAGCACAACTCAGATATGCGATTTGATCCTTGTCGGATGACCAAAAAGTTGGAAAATGATATACAGTCTTAACGCGAAGGGCCGCGTACAAGAGTAAAGTGCCCTTTATATCGTTGTGCTGGGGAATCTAAAAGTAGTGCTGGCTTGTGCTAGGCTAGTACAACACAGATATGCGATATGATCCTTGTCGGTTGACCAGAAAGACGGAAAATGATATACAGTCTTAGCGCGAAGGGTCGCGTACAAGAGTAAAGTGCCCTTTATATCGTTGTCCTGGGGAATCTAAAAGTTGTGCTGACTTGTGCTAGGCTAGCAGAACTCAGATATGCGATTTGATCCTTGTCGGATGACCAGAAGATAGGAAAATGATATACAGTCTTAACGCGAAGGGCCGGGTACAAGAGTAAAGTGCCCTTTATATCGTTGTGCTGGGGAATCTAAAAGTTGTGCTGACTTGTGCTAGGCTAGCACAACTCAGATATGAGATATGATCCTTGTCGGATGACGAGAAAGTCGGAAAATGATACACAGTCTTAGCGCGAAGGGTCGCGTACAAGAGTAAAGTGCCCTTTATATCGTTGTGCTGGGGAATCTAAACGTTGTGCTGACTTGTGCTAGGCTACCACAACTCAGATATGCGATATGATCCTTGTCGGATGACGAGAAAGTCGGAAAATAATATACAGACATAGCGCGAAGGGTCGCGTACAAGAGTAAAGTGCCCTTTATATCGTTGTGCTGGGGAATCTAAAAGTTGTGCTGACTTGTGCTATGCTAGCACAACTCAGATATGCGATATGATCCTTGTCGGATGACGAGAAAGTCGGAAAATGATACACAGTCTTAGCGCGAAGGGTCGCGTACGAGAGTAAAGTGCCCTATATATCGTTGTGCTGGGGAATCTAAACGTTGTGCTGACTTGTGCTAGGCTAGCACAACTCAGATATGCGATATGATCCTTGTCGGTTGACCAGAAAGACGGAAAATGATATACAGTCTTAGCGCGAAGGGTCGCGTACAAGAGTAAAGTGCCCTTTATATCGTTGTGCTGGGGAATCTAAAAGTTGTGCTGGCTTGTGCTAGGCTAGTACAACACAGATATGCGATATGATCCTTGTCGGTTGACCAGAAAGACGGAAAATGATATACAGTCTTAGCGCGAAGGGTCGCGTACAAGAGTAAAGTGCCCTTTATATCGTTGTCCTGGGGAATCTAAAAGTTGTGATGACTTGTGCTAGGCTAGCACAACTCAGATATGCGATTTGATCCTTGTCGGATGACCAGAAGATAGGAAAATGATATACAGTCTTAACGCGAAGGGCCGCGTACAAGAGTAAAGTGCCCTTTATATCGTTGTGCTGGGGAATCTAAAAGTTGTGCTGACTTGTGCTAGGCTAGCACAACTCAGATATGAGATATGATCCTTGTCGGATGACGAGAAAGTCGGAAAATGATATGCAGTCTTAGCGCGAAGGATCGCGTACAAGAGTAAAGTGCCCTTTATATCGTTGTGCTGGGGAATCTAAAAGTTGTGCTGACTTGTGCTAGGCTAGCACAACTCAGATATGCGATTTGATCCTTGTCGGATGACCAGAAGATAGGAAAATGATATACAGTCTTAACGCGAAGGGCCGCGTACAAGAGTAAAGTGCCCTTTATATCGTTGTGCTGGGGAATCTAAAAGTTGTGCTGACTTGTGCTAGGCTAGCACAACTCAGATATGAGATATGATCCTTGTCGGATGACGAGAAAGTCGGAAAATGATATGCAGTCTTAGCGCGAAGGGTCGCGTACAAGAGTAAAGTGCCCTTTATATCGTTGTGCTGGGGAATCTAAAAGTTGTGCTGACTTGTGCTAGGCTAGCACAACTCAGATATGAGATTTGATCCTTGTCGGATGACCAAAAAGTTGGAAAATGATATACAGTCTTAACGCGAAGGGCCGCGTACAAGAGTAAAGTGCCCTTTATATCGTTGTGCTGGGGAATCTAAAAGTAGTGCTGACTTGTGCTAGGCTAGCAAAACTCAGATATGCGATTTGATCCTTGTCGGATGACCAGAAAGTCGGAAAATGATATACAGTCTTAACGCGAAGGACCGCGTACAAGTGTAAAGTGCCCTTTATATCGTTGTGCTGGGGAATCTAAAAGTTGTGCTGACGTGTGCTAGGCTAGCACAACTCAGATATGCGATATGATCCTTGTCGGATGTCGAGAAAGTCGGAAAATGATATGCAGTCCTAGCGCGAAGGGTCGCGTACAAGAGTAAAGTGCCCTTTATATCGTTGTGCTGGGGAATCTAAAAGTTGTGCTGACTTGTGCTAGGCTAGCACAACTCAGATATGCGATTTGATCCTTGTCGGATGACCATAAAGTCGGAAAATGATATACAGTCATAACGCGAAGGGCCGCGTACAAGAGTAAAGTGCCCTTTATATCGTTGTGCTGGGGAATCTAAAAGTTGTGCTGGCTTGTGCTAGGCTAGTACAACTCAGATATGCGATATGATCCTTGTCGGATGACGAGAAAGTCGGAAAATGATACACAGTCTTAGCGCGAAGGGTCGCGTACAAGAGTAAAGTGCCCTTTATATCGTTGTGCTGGGGAATCTAAACGTTGTGCTGACTTGTGCTAGGCTAGCACAACTCAGATATGCGATATGATCCTTGTCGGATGACGAGAAAGTCGGAAAATAATATACAGACTTAGCGCGAAGTGTCGCGTACAAGAGTAAAGTGCCCTTTATATCGTTGTGCTGGGGAATCTAAAAGTAGTGCTGACTTGTGCTAGGCTAGCACAACTCAGATATGCGATATGATCCTTGTCGGATGACCAAAAAGTCGGAAAATGATATACAGTCTTAACGCGAAGGGTCGCGTACAGGAGTAAAGTGCCCTTTATATCGTTGTGCTGGGGAATCTAAAAGTTGTGCTGACTTGTGCTAGGCTAGCACAACTCAGATATGCGATTTGATCCTTGTCGGATGACCAAAAAGTCGGAAAATGATATACAGTCTTAACGCGAAGGGCCGCGTACAAGAGTAAAGTGCCCTTTATATCGTTGTGCTGGGGAATCTAAAAGTTGTGCTGGCTTGTGCTAGGCTAGTACAACTCAGATATGCGATATGATCCTTGTCGGATGACGAGAAAGTCGGAAAATGATACACAGTCTTAGCGCGAAGGGTCGCGTACAAGAGTAAAGTGCCCTTTATATCGTTGTGCTGGGGAATCTAAACGTTGTGCTGACTTGTGCTAGGCTAGCACAACTCAGATATGCGATATGATCCTTGTCGGATGACGAGAAAGTCGGAAAATAATATACAGACTTAGCGCGAAGTGTCGCGTACAAGAGTAAAGTGCCCTTTATATCGTTGTGCTGGGGAATCTAAAAGTAGTGCTGACTTGTGCTAGGCTAGCACAACTCAGATATGCGATATGATCCTTGTCGGTTGACCAGAAAGACGGAAAATGATATACAGTCTTAGCGCGAAGGGTCGCGCACAAGAGTAAAGTGCCCTTTATATCGTTGTCCTGGGGAATCTAAAAGTTGTGCTGACTTGTGCTAGGCTAGCACAACTCAGATATGCGATATGATCCTTGTCGGATGACGAGAAAGTCGGAAAATGATATACAGTCTTAACGCGAAGGACCGCGTACAAGAGTAAAGTGCCCTTTATATCGTTGTGCTGGGGAATCTAAAAGTAGTGCTGACTTGTGCTAGGCTAGCAAAACTCAGATATGCGATTTGATCCTTGTCGGATGACCAAAAAGTCGGAAAATGATATACAGTCTTAACGCGAAGGACCGCGTACAAGTGTAAAGTGCCCTTTATATCGTTGTGCTGGGGAATCTAAAAGTTGTGCTGACTTGTGCTAGGCTAGCACAACTCAGATATGCGATATGATCCTTGTCGGATGACCAAAAAGTCGGAAAATGATATACAGTCTTAACGCGAAGGGTCGCGTACAGGAGTAAAGTGCCCTTTATATCGTTGTGCTGGGGAATCTAAAAGTTGTGCTGACTTGTGCTAGGCAAGCACAACTCAGATATGCGATTTGATCCTTGTCGGATGACCAAAAAGTCGGAAAATGATATACAGTCTTAACGCGAAGGACCGCGTACAAGTGTAAAGTGCCCTTTATATCGTTGTGCTGGGGAATGTAAAAGTTGTGCTGGCTTGTGCTAGGCTAGTACAACTCAGATATGCGATATGATCCTTGTCGGATGACGAGAAAGTCGGAAAATGATATGCAGTCTTAGTGCGAAGGGTCGCGTACAGGAGTAAAGTGCCCTTTATATCGTTGTGCTGGGGAATCTAAAAGTTGTGCTGACTTGTGCTAGGCTAGCACAACTCAGATATGCTATATGATCCTTGTCGGTTGACCAGAAAGACGGAAAATGATATACAGTCTTAGCGCGAAGGGTCGCGTACAAGAGTAAAGTGCCCTTTATATCGTTGTCCTGGGGAATCTAAAAGTTGTGCTGACTTGTGCTAGGCTCGCACAACTTAGATATGCGATTTGATCCTTGTCGGATGACCAGAAGATAGGAAAATGATATACAGTCTTAACGCGAAGGGCCGCGTACAAGAGTAATGTGTCCTTTATATCGTTGTGCTGGGGAATCTAAAAGTTGTGCTGACTTGTGCTAGGCTAGCACAACTCAGATATGGGATATGATCCTTGTCGGATGACGAGAAAGTCGGAAAATGATATACAGTCTTAGCGCGAAGGGTCGCGTACAAGAGTAAAGTGCCCTTTATATCGTTGTGCTGGGGAATCTAAAAGTTGTGCTGACATGTGCTAGGCTAGCACAACTCAGATATACGATATGATCCTTGTCGGATGACGAGAAAGTCTGAAAATGATATACAGTCTTAGCGCGAAGGGTCACGTACAAGAGTAAAGTGCCCTTTATATCGTTGTGCTGGGGAATCTAAAAGTAGTGCTGACTTGTGCTAGGCTAGCAAAACTCAGATATGCGATTTGATCCTTGTCGGATGACCAGAAAGTCGGAAAATGATATACAGTCTTAACGCGAAGGGCCGCGTACAAGAGTAAAGTGCCCTTTATATCGTTGTGCTGGGGAATCTAAAAGTTGTGCTGGCTTGTGCTAGGCTAGTACAACTCAGATATGCGATATGATCCTTGTCGGATGACGAGAAAGTCGGAAAATGATACACAGTCTTAGCGCGAAGGGTCGCGTACAAGAGTAAAGTGCCCTTTATATCGTTGTGCTGGGGAATCTAAACGTTGTGCTGACTTGTGCTAGGCCAGCAAAACTCAGATATGCGATTTGATCCTTGTCGGATGACGAGAAAGTCGGAAAATGATATGCAGTCTTAGCGCGAAGGGTCGCGTACAGGAGTAAAGTGCCCTTTATATCGTTGTGCTGGGGAATCTAAAAGTTGTGCTGGCTTGTGCTAGGCTAGTACAACACAGATATGCGATATGATCCTTGTCGGTTGACCAGAAAGACGGAAAATGATATACAGTCTTAGCGCGAAGGGTCGCGTACAAGAGTAAAGTGCCCTTTATATCGTTGTCCTGGGGAATCTAAAAGTTGTGCTGACTTGTGCTAGGCTAGCACAACTCAGATATGCTATATGATCCTTGTCGGTTGACCAGAAAGACGGAAAATGATATACAGTCTTAGCGCGAAGGGTCGCGTACAAGAGTAAAGTGCCCTTTATATCGTTGTCCTGGGGAATCTAAAAGTTGTGCTGACTTGTGCTAGGCTCGCACAACTTAGATATGCGATTTGATCCTTGTCGGATGACCAGAAGATAGGAAAATGATATACAGTCTTAACGCGAAGGGCCGCGTACAAGAGTAATGTGTCCTTTATATCGTTGTGCTGGGGAATCTAAAAGTTGTGCTGACTTGTGCTAGGCTAGCACAACTCAGATATGGGATATGATCCTTGTCGGATGACGAGAAAGTCGGAAAATGATATACAGTCTTAGCGCGAAGGGTCGCGTACAAGAGTAAAGTGCCCTTTATATCGTTGTGCTGGGGAATCTAAAAGTTGTGCTGACATGTGCTAGGCTAGCACAACTCAGATATACGATATGATCCTTGTCGGATGACGAGAAAGTCTGAAAATGATATACAGTCTTAGCGCGAAGGGTCGCGTACAAGAGTAAAGTGCCCTTTATATCGTTGTGCTGGGGAATCTAAAAGTAGTGCTGACTTGTGCTAGGCTAGCAAAACTCAGATATGCGATTTGATCCTTGTCGGATGACCAGAAAGTCGGAAAATGATATACAGTCTTAACGCGAAGGGCCGCGTACAAGAGTAAAGTGCCCTTTATATCGTTGTGCTGGGGAATCTAAAAGTTGTGCTGGCTTGTGCTAGGCTAGTACAACTCAGATATGCGATATGATCCTTGTCGGATGACGAGAAAGTCGGAAAATGATACACAGTCTTAGCGCGAAGGGTCGCGTACAAGAGTAAAGTGCCCTTTATATCGTTGTGCTGGGGAATCTAAACGTTGTGCTGACTTGTGCTAGGCCAGCAAAACTCAGATATGCGATTTGATCCTTGTCGGATGACGAGAAAGTCGGAAAATGATATGCAGTCTTAGCGCGAAGGGTCGCGTACAGGAGTAAAGTGCCCTTTATATCGTTGTGCTGGGGAATCTAAAAGTTGTGCTGGCTTGTGCTAGGCTAGTACAACACAGATATGCGATATGATCCTTGTCGGTTGACCAGAAAGACGGAAAATGATATACAGTCTTAGCGCGAAGGGTCGCGTACAAGAGTAAAGTGCCCTTTATATCGTTGTCCTGGGGAATCTAAAAGTTGTGATGACTTGTGCTAGGCTAGCACAACTCAGATATGCGATTTGATCCTTGTCGGATGACCAGAAGATAGGAAAATGATATACAGTCTTAACGCGAAGGGCCGCGTACAAGAGTAAAGTGCCCTTTATATCGTTGTGCTGGGGAATCTAAAAGTAGTGCTGACTTGTGCTAGGCTAGCAAAACTCAGATATGCGATTTGATCCTTGTCGGATGACCAGAAAGTCGGAAAATGATATACAGTCTTAACGCGAAGGACCGCGTACAAGTGTAAAGTGCCCTTTATATCGTTGTGCTGGGGAATCTAAAAGTTGTGCTGACTTGTGCTAGGCTAGCACAACTCAGATATGCGATATGATCCTTGTCGGATGACCAAAAAGTCGGAAAATGATATACAGTCTTAACGCGAAGGGTCGCGTACAGGAGTAAAGTGCCCTTTATATCGTTGTGCTGGGGAATCTAAAAGTTGTGCTGACTTGTGCTAGGCTAGCACAACTCAGATATGCGATTTGATCCTTGTCGGATGACCAAAAAGTCGGAAAATGATATACAGTCTTAACGCGAAGGACCGCGTACAAGTGTAAAGTGCCCTTTATATCGTTGTGCTGGGGAATGTAAAAGTTGTGCTGGCTTGTGCTAGGCTAGTACAACTCAGATATGCGATATGATCCTTGTCGGATGACGAGAAAGTCGGAAAATGATATGCAGTCTTAGTGCGAAGGGTCGCGTACAGGAGTAAAGTGCCCTTTATATCGTTGTGCTGGGGAATCTAAAAGTTGTGCTGACTTGTGCTAGGCTAGCACAACTCAGATATGCTATATGATCCTTGTCGGTTGACCAGAAAGACGGAAAATGATATACAGTCTTAGCGCGAAGGGTCGCGTACAAGAGTAAAGTGCCCTTTATATCGTTGTCCTGGGGAATCTAAAAGTTGTGCTGACTTGTGCTAGGCTCGCACAACTTAGATATGCGATTTGATCCTTGTCGGATGACCAGAAGATAGGAAAATGATATACAGTCTTAACGCGAAGGGCCGCGTACAAGAGTAATGTGTCCTTTATATCGTTGTGCTGGGGAATCTAAAAGTTGTGCTGACTTGTGCTAGGCTAGCACAACTCAGATATGGGATATGATCCTTGTCGGATGACGAGAAAGTCGGAAAATGATATACAGTCTTAGCGCGAAGGGTCGCGTACAAGAGTAAAGTGCCCTTTATATCGTTGTGCTGGGGAATCTAAAAGTTGTGCTGACATGTGCTAGGCTAGCACAACTCAGATATACGATATGATCCTTGTCGGATGACGAGAAAGTCTGAAAATGATATACAGTCTTAGCGCGAAGGGTCACGTACAAGAGTAAAGTGCCCTTTATATCGTTGTGCTGGGGAATCTAAAAGTAGTGCTGACTTGTGCTAGGCTAGCAAAACTCAGATATGCGATTTGATCCTTGTCGGATGACCAGAAAGTCGGAAAATGATATACAGTCTTAACGCGAAGGGCCGCGTACAAGAGTAAAGTGCCCTTTATATCGTTGTGCTGGGGAATCTAAAAGTTGTGCTGGCTTGTGCTAGGCTAGTACAACTCAGATATGCGATATGATCCTTGTCGGATGACGAGAAAGTCGGAAAATGATACACAGTCTTAGCGCGAAGGGTCGCGTACAAGAGTAAAGTGCCCTTTATATCGTTGTGCTGGGGAATCTAAACGTTGTGCTGACTTGTGCTAGGCCAGCAAAACTCAGATATGCGATTTGATCCTTGTCGGATGACGAGAAAGTCGGAAAATGATATGCAGTCTTAGCGCGAAGGGTCGCGTACAGGAGTAAAGTGCCCTTTATATCGTTGTGCTGGGGAATCTAAAAGTTGTGCTGGCTTGTGCTAGGCTAGTACAACACAGATATGCGATATGATCCTTGTCGGTTGACCAGAAAGACGGAAAATGATATACAGTCTTAGCGCGAAGGGTCGCGTACAAGAGTAAAGTGCCCTTTATATCGTTGTCCTGGGGAATCTAAAAGTTGTGATGACTTGTGCTAGGCTAGCACAACTCAGATATGCGATTTGATCCTTGTCGGATGACCAGAAGATAGGAAAATGATATACAGTCTTAACGCGAAGGGCCGCGTACAAGAGTAAAGTGCCCTTTATATCGTTGTGCTGGGGAATCTAAAAGTAGTGCTGACTTGTGCTAGGCTAGCAAAACTCAGATATGCGATTTGATCCTTGTCGGATGACCAGAAAGTCGGAAAATGATATACAGTCTTAACGCGAAGGACCGCGTACAAGTGTAAAGTGCCCTTTATATCGTTGTGCTGGGGAATCTAAAAGTTGTGCTGACTTGTGCTAGGCTAGCACAACTCAGATATGCGATATGATCCTTGTCGGATGACCAAAAAGTCGGAAAATGATATACAGTCTTAACGCGAAGGGTCGCGTACAGGAGTAAAGTGCCCTTTATATCGTTGTGCTGGGGAATCTAAAAGTTGTGCTGACTTGTGCTAGGCTAGCACAACTCAGATATGCGATTTGATCCTTGTCGGATGACCAAAAAGTCGGAAAATGATATACAGTCTTAACGCGAAGGACCGCGTACAAGTGTAAAGTGCCCTTTATATCGTTGTGCTGGGGAATGTAAAAGTTGTGCTGGCTTGTGCTAGGCTAGTACAACTCAGATATGCGATATGATCCTTGTCGGATGACGAGAAAGTCGGAAAATGATATGCAGTCTTAGTGCGAAGGGTCGCGTACAGGAGTAAAGTGCCCTTTATATCGTTGTGCTGGGGAATCTAAAAGTTGTGCTGACTTGTGCTAGGCTAGCACAACTCAGATATGCTATATGATCCTTGTCGGTTGACCAGAAAGACGGAAAATGATATACAGTCTTAGCGCGAAGGGTCGCGTACAAGAGTAAAGTGCCCTTTATATCGTTGTCCTGGGGAATCTAAAAGTTGTGCTGACTTGTGCTAGGCTCGCACAACTTAGATATGCGATTTGATCCTTGTCGGATGACCAGAAGATAGGAAAATGATATACAGTCTTAACGCGAAGGGCCGCGTACAAGAGTAATGTGTCCTTTATATCGTTGTGCTGGGGAATCTAAAAGTTGTGCTGACTTGTGCTAGGCTAGCACAACTCAGATATGGGATATGATCCTTGTCGGATGACGAGAAAGTCGGAAAATGATATACAGTCTTAGCGCGAAGGGTCGCGTACAAGAGTAAAGTGCCCTTTATATCGTTGTGCTGGGGAATCTAAAAGTTGTGCTGACATGTGCTAGGCTAGCACAACTCAGATATACGATATGATCCTTGTCGGATGACGAGAAAGTCTGAAAATGATATACAGTCTTAGCGCGAAGGGTCACGTACAAGAGTAAAGTGCCCTTTATATCGTTGTGCTGGGGAATCTAAAAGTAGTGCTGACTTGTGCTAGGCTAGCAAAACTCAGATATGCGATTTGATCCTTGTCGGATGACCAGAAAGTCGGAAAATGATATACAGTCTTAACGCGAAGGGCCGCGTACAAGAGTAAAGTGCCCTTTATATCGTTGTGCTGGGGAATCTAAAAGTTGTGCTGGCTTGTGCTAGGCTAGTACAACTCAGATATGCGATATGATCCTTGTCGGATGACGAGAAAGTCGGAAAATGATACACAGTCTTAGCGCGAAGGGTCGCGTACAAGAGTAAAGTGCCCTTTATATCGTTGTGCTGGGGAATCTAAACGTTGTGCTGACTTGTGCTAGGCCAGCAAAACTCAGATATGCGATTTGATCCTTGTCGGATGACGAGAAAGTCGGAAAATGATATGCAGTCTTAGCGCGAAGGGTCGCGTACAGGAGTAAAGTGCCCTTTATATCGTTGTGCTGGGGAATCTAAAAGTTGTGCTGGCTTGTGCTAGGCTAGTACAACACAGATATGCGATTTGATCCTTGTCGGTTGACCAGAAAGACGGAAAATGATATACAGTCTTAGCGCGAAGGGTCGCGTACAAGAGTAAAGTGCCCTTTATATCGTTGTCCTGGGGAATCTAAAAGTTGTGATGACTTGTGCTAGGCTAGCACAACTCAGATATGCGATTTGATCCTTGTCGGATGACCAGAAGATAGGAAAATGATATACAGTCTTAACGCGAAGGGCCGCGTACAAGAGTAAAGTGCCCTTTATATCGTTGTGCTGGGGAATCTAAAAGTAGTGCTGACTTGTGCTAGGCTAGCAAAACTCAGATATGCGATTTGATCCTTGTCGGATGACCAGAAAGTCGGAAAATGATATACAGTCTTAACGCGAAGGACCGCGTACAAGTGTAAAGTGCCCTTTATATCGTTGTGCTGGGGAATCTAAAAGTTGTGCTGACTTGTGCTAGGCTAGCACAACTCAGATATGCGATATGATCCTTGTCGGATGTCGAGAAAGTCGGAAAATGATATGCAGTCCTAGCGCGAAGGGTCGCGTACAAGAGTAAAGTGCCCTTTATATCGTTGTGCTGGGGAATCTAAAAGTTGTGCTGACTTGTGCTAGGCTAGCACAACTCAGATATGCGATTTGATCCTTGTCGGATGACCAAAAAGTCGGAAAATGATATACAGTCATAACGCGAAGGGCCGCGTACAAGAGTAAAGTGCCCTTTATATCGTTGTGCTGGGGAATCTAAAAGTTGTGCTGGCTTGTGCTAGGCTAGTACAACTCAGATATGCGATATGATCCTTGTCGGATGACGAGAAAGTCGGAAAATGATACACAGTCTTAGCGCGAAGGGTCGCGTACAAGAGTAAAGTGCCCTTTATATCGTTGTGCTGGGGAATCTAAAAGTTGTGCTGACTTGTGCTAGGCTAGCACAACTCAGATATGCGATTTGATCCTTGTCGGATGACCAAAAAGTCGGAAAATGATATACAGTCTTAACGCGAAGGGCCGCGTACAAGAGTAAAGTGCCCTTTATATCGTTGTGCTGGGGAACCTAAAAGTTGTGCTGGCTTGTGCTAGGCTAGTACAACTCAGATATGCGATATGATCCTTGTCGGATGACGAGAAAGTCGGAAAATGATACACAGTCTTAGCGCGAAGGGTCGCGTACAAGAGTAAAGTGCCCTTTATATCGTTGTGCTGGGGAATCTAAACGTTGTGCTGACTTGTGCTAGGCTAGCACAACTCAGATATGCGATATGATCCTTGTCGGATGACGAGAAAGTCGGAAAATAATATACAGACTTAGCGCGAAGTGTCGCGTACAAGAGTAAAGTGCCCTTTATATCGTTGTCCTGGGGAATCTAAAAGTTGTGCTGACTTGTGCTAGGCTAGCACAACTCAGATATGCGATATGATCCTTGTCGGATGACGAGAAAGTCGGAAAATGATATACAGTCTTAACGCGAAGGACCGCGTACAAGAGTAAAGTGCCCTTTATATCGTTGTGCTGGGGAATCTAAAAGTAGTGCTGACTTGTGCTAGGCTAGCAAAACTCAGATATGCGATTTGATCCTTGTCGGATGACCAAAAAGTCGGAAAATGATATACAGTCTTAACGCGAAGGACCGCGTACAAGTGTAAAGTGCCCTTTATATCGTTGTGCTGGGGAATCTAAAAGTTGTGCTGACTTGTGCTAGGCTAGCACAACTCAGATATGCGATATGATCCTTGTCGGATGACCAAAAAGTCGGAAAATGATATACAGTCTTAACGAGAAGGGTCGCGTACAGGAGTAAAGTGCCCTTTATATCGTTGTGCTGGGGAATCTAAAAGTTGTGCTGACTTGTGCTAGGCTAGCACAACTCAGATATGCGATTTGATCCTTGTCGGATGACCAAAAAGTCGGAAAATGATATACAGTCTTAACGCGAAGGACCGCGTACAAGTGTAAAGTGCCCTTTATATCGTTGTGCTGGGGAATGTAAAAGTTGTGCTGGCTTGTGCTAGGCTAGTACAACTCAGATATGCGATATGATCCTTGTCGGATGACGAGAAAGTCGGAAAATGATATGCAGTCTTAGTGCGAAGGGTCGCGTACAGGAGTAAAGTGCCCTTTATATCGTTGTCCTGGGGAATCTAAAAGTTGTGCTGACTTGTGCTAGGCTCGCACAACTTAGATATGCGATTTGATCCTTGTCGGATGACCAGAAGATAGGAAAATGATATACAGTCTTAACGCGAAGGGCCGCGTACAAGAGTAATGTGTCCTTTATATCGTTGTGCTGGGGAATCTAAAAGTTGTGCTGACTTGTGCTAGGCTAGCACAACTCAGATATGCGATATGATCCTTGTCGGATGACGAGAAAGTCGGAAAATGATATACAGTCTTAGCGCGAAGGGTCGCGTACAAGAGTAAAGTGCCCTTTATATCGTTGTGCTGGGGAATCTAAAAGTTGTGCTGACATGTGCTAGGCTAGCACAACTCAGATATACGATATGATCCTTGTCGGATGACGAGAAAGTCTGAAAATGATATACAGTCTTAGCGCGAAGGGTCACGTACAAGAGTAAAGTGCCCTTTATATCGTTGTGCTGGGGAATCTAAAAGTAGTGCTGACTTGTGCTAGGCTAGCAAAACTCAGATATGCGATTTGATCCTTGTCGGATGACCAGAAAGTCGGAAAATGATATACAGTCTTAACGCGAAGGGCCGCGTACAAGAGTAAAGTGCCCTTTATATCGTTGTGCTGGGGAATCTAAAAGTTGTGCTGGCTTGTGCTAGGCTAGTACAACTCAGATATGCGATATGATCCTTGTCGGATGACGAGAAAGTCGGAAAATGATACACAGTCTTAGCGCGAAGGGTCGCGTACAAGAGTAAAGTGCCCTTTATATCGTTGTGCTGGGGAATCTAAACGTTGTGCTGACTTGTGCTAGGCCAGCAAAACTCAGATATGCGATTTGATCCTTGTCGGATGACGAGAAAGTCGGAAAATGATATGCAGTCTTAGCGCGAAGGGTCGCGTACAGGAGTAAAGTGCCCTTTATATCGTTGTGCTGGGGAATCTAAAAGTTGTGCTGACTTGTGCTAGGCTAGCACAACTCAGATATGCGATTTGATCCTTGTCGGATGACCAAAAAGTTGGAAAATGATATACAGTCTTAACGCGAAGGGCCGCGTACAAGAGTAAAGTGCCCTTTATATCGTTGTGCTGGGGAATCTAAAAGTTGTGCTGGCTTGTGCTAGGCTAGTACAACTCAGATATGCGATATGATCCTTGTCGGATGACGAGAAAGTCGGAAAATGATACACAGTCTTAGCGCGAGGGGTCGCGTACAAGAGTAAAGTGCCCTTTATATCGTTGTGCTGGGGAATCTAAACGTTATGCTGACTTGTGCTAGGCTAGCACAACTCAGATATGCGATATGATCCTTGTCGGATGACGAGAAAGTCGGAAAATAATATACAGACTTAGCGCGAAGGGTCGCGTACAAGAGTAAAGTGCCCTTTATATCGTTGTGCTGGGGAATCTAAAAGTAGTGCTGACTTGTGCTAGGCTAGCACAACTCAGATATGCGATATGATCCTTGTCGGTTGACCAGAAAGACGGAAAATGATATACAGTCTTAGCGCGAAGGGTCGCGCACAAGAGTAAAGTGCCCTTTATATCGTTGTCCTGGGGAATCTAAAAGTTGTGCTGACTTGTGCTAGGCTAGCACAACTCAGATATGCGATTTGATCCTTGTCGGATGACCAGAAGATAGGAAAATGATATACAGTCTTAACGCGAAGGGCCGCGTACAAGAGTAAAGTGCCCTTTATATCGTTGTGCTGGGGAATCTAAAAGTTGTGCTGACTTGTGCTAGGCTAGCACAACTCAGATATGCTATATGATCCTTGTCGGATGACGAGAAAGTCGGAAAATGATATGCAGTCTTAGCGGGAAGGGTCGCGTACAAGAGTAAAGTGCCCTTTATATCGTTGTGCTGGGGAATCTAAAAGTTGTGCTGACTTGTGCTAGGCTAGCACAACTCAGATATGCGATTTGATCCTTGTCGGATGACCAGAAGATAGGAAAATGATACCAGAAGATAGGAAAATGATATACAGTCTTAACGCGAAGGGCCGCGTACAAGAGTAAAGTGCCCTTTATATCGTTGTGCTGGGGAATCTAAAAGTTGTGCTGACTTGTGCTAGGCTAGCACAACTCAGATATGCGATATGATCCTTGTCGGATGACGAGAAAGTCGGAAAATGATATGCAGTCTTAGCGCGAAGGGTCGCGTACAGGAGTAAAGTGCCGTTTATATCGTTGTGCTGTTGAATCTAAAAGTAGTGCTGACTTGTGATAGGCTAGCACAACTCAGATATGCGATATGATCCTTGTCGGTTGACCAGAAAGACGGAAAATGATATACAGTCTTAGCGCGAAGGGTCGCGCACAAGAGTAAAGTGCCCTTTATATCGTTGTGCTGGGGAATCTAAAAGTTGTGCTGACATGTGCTGGGCTAGCACAACTCTGATATACGATTTGATCCTTGTCGGATGACCAAAAAGTCGGAAAATGATATACAGTCTTAACGCGAAGGGCCGCGTACAAGAGTAAAGTGCCCTTTATATCGTTGTGCTGGGGAATCTAAAAGTTGTGCTGGCTTGTGCTAGGCTAGTACAACTCAGATATGCGATTTGATCTTTGTCGGATGACCAGAAGATAGGAAAATGATACCAGAAGATAGGAAAATGATATACAGTCTTAACGCGAAGGGCCGCGTACAAGAGTAAAGTGCCCTTTATATCGTTGTGCTGGGGAATCTAAAAGTTGTGCTGACTTGTGCTAGGCTAGCACAACTCAGATATGCGATATGATCCTTGTCGGATGACGAGAAAGTCGGAAAATGATATGCAGTCTTAGCGCGAAGGGTCGCGTACAGGAGTAAAGTGCCGTTTATATCGTTGTGCTGGGGAATCTAAAAGTAGTGCTGACTTGTGCTAGGCTAGCACAACTCAGATATGCGATATGATCCTTGTCGGTTGACCAGAAAGACGGAAAATGATATACAGTCTTAGCGCGAAGGGTCGCGCACAAGAGTAAAGTGCCCTTTATATCGTTGTCCTGGGGAATCTAAAAGTTGTGCTGACTTGTGCTAGGCTAGCACAACTCAGATATGCGATTTGATCCTTGTCGGATGACCAGAAGATAGGAAAATGATATACAGTCTTAACGCGAAGGGCCGCGTACAAGAGTAATGTGTCCTTTATATCGTTGTGCTGGGGAATCTAAAAGTTGTGCTGACTTGTGCTAGGCTAGCACAACTCAGATATGCGATATGATCCTTGTCGGATGACGAGAAAGTCGGAAAATGATATACAGTCTTAGCGCGAAGGGTCGCGTACAAGAGTAAAGTGCCCTTTATATCGTTGTGCTGGGGAATCTAAAAGTTGTGCTGACATGTGCTAGGCTAGCACAACTCAGATATACGATATGATCCTTGTCGGATGACGAGAAAGTCGGAAAATGATATACAGTCTTAGCGCGAAGGGTCGCGTACAAGAGTAAAGTGCCCTTTATATCGTTGTGCTGGGGAATCTAAAAGTTGTGCTGACTTGTGCTAGGCTAGCACAACTCAGATATGCGGTTTGATCCTTGTCGGATGACGAGAAAGTCGGAAAATGATATACAGTCTTAACGCGAAGGGCCTCGTACAAGAGTAAAGTGAGCTTTATATCGTTGTGCTGGGGAATCTAAAAGTTGTGCTGGCTTGTGCTAGGCTAGTACAACTCAGATATGCGATATGATCCTTGTCGGATGACGAGAAAGTCGGAAAATGATATACAGTCTTAGCGCGAAGGGTCACGTACAAGAGTAAAGTGCCCTTTATATCGTTGTGCTGGGGAATCTAAAAGTAGTGCTGACTTGTGCTAGGCTAGCAAAACTCAGATATGCGATTTGATCCTTGTCGGATGACCAGAAAGTCGGAAAATGATATACAGTCTTAACGCGAAGGACCGCGTACAAGTGTAAAGTGCCCTTTATATCGTTGTGCTGGGGAATCTAAAAGTTGTGCTGACTTGTGCTAGGCTAGCACAACTCAGATATGCGATATGATCCTTGTCGGATGACGAGAAAGTCGGAAAATGATATGCAGTCTTAGCGCGAAGGGTCGCGTACAGGAGTAAAGTGCCCTTTATATCGTTGTGCTGGGGAATCTAAACGTTGTGCTGACTTGTGCTAGGATAGCACAACTCAGATATGCGATATGATCCTTGTCGGATGACGAGAAAGTCGGAAAATGATATGCAGTCTTAGCGCGAAGGGTCGCGTACAAGAGTAAAGTGCCCTTTATATCGTTGTGCTGACTTGTGCTAGGCTAGCACAACTCAGATATGCGATATGATCCTTGTCGGATGACGAGAAAGTCGGAAAATGATATGCAGTCCTAGCGCGAAGGGTCGCGTACAAGAGTAAAGTGCCCTTTATATCGTTGTGCTGGGGAATCTAAAAGTTGTGCTGACTTGTGCTAGGCTAGCACAACTCAGATATGCGGTTTGATCCTTGTCGGATGACCAAAAAGTCGGAAAATGATATACAGTCTTAACGCGAAGGGCCGCGTACAAGAGTAAAGTGCCCTTTATATCGTTGTGCTGGGGAATCTAAAAGTTGTGCTGGCTTGTGCTAGGCTAGTACAACTCAGATATGCGATATGATCCTTGTCGGATGACGAGAAAGTCGGAAAATGATATACAGTCTTAGCGCGAAGGGTCACGTACAAGAGTAAAGTGCCCTTTATATCGTTGTGCTGGGGAATCTAAAAGTAGTGCTGACTTGTGCTAGGCTAGCAAAACTCAGATATGCGATTTGATCCTTGTCGGATGACCAGAAAGTCGGAAAATGATATACAGTCTTAACGCGAAGGACCGCGTACAAGAGTAAAGTGCCCTTTATATCGTTGTGCTGGGGAATCTAAAAGTAGTGCTGACTTGTGCTAGGCTAGCAAAACTCAGATATGCGATTTGATCCTTGTCGGATGACGAGAAAGTCGGAAAATGATATGCAGTCTTAGCGCGAAGGGTCGCGTACAGGAGTAAAGTGCCCTTTATATCGTTGTGCTGGGGAATCTAAAAGTTGTACTGACTTGTGCTAGGCTAGCACAACTCAGATATGCGATTTGATCCTTGTCGGATGACCAAAAAGTTGGAAAATGATATACAGTCTTAACGCGAAGGGCCGCGTACAAGAGTAAAGTGCCCTTTATATCGTTGTGCTGGGGAATCTAAACGTTGTGCTGACTTGTGCTAGGCTAGCACAACTCAGATATGCGATATGATCCTTGTCGGATGACGAGAAAGTCGGAAAATAATATACAGACTTAGCGCGATGGGTCGAGTACAAGAGTAAAGTGCCCTTTATATCGTTGTGCTGGGGAATCTAAAAGTTGTGCTGACTTGTGCTATGCTAGCACAACTCAGATATGCGATATGATCCTTGTCGGATGACGAGAAAGTCGGAAAATGATACAGAGTCTTAGCGCGAAGGGTCGCGTACAAGAGTAAAGTGCCCTTTATATCGTTGTGCTGGGGAATCTAAACGTTGTGCTGACTTGTGCTAGGCCATCACAACTCAGATATGCGATATGATCCTTGTCGGATGACGAGAAAGTCGGAAAATAATATACAGACTTAGCGCGAAAGGTCGCGTACAAGAGTAAAGTGCCCTTTATATCGTTGTGCTGGGGAATCTAAAAGTTGTGCTGACTTGTGCTAGGCTAGCACAACTCAGATATGCGATATGATCCTTGTCGGATGACGAGAAAGTCGGAAAATGATATACAGTGTTAGCGCGAAGGGTCGCGTACAAGAGTAAAGTGCCCTTTATATCGTTGTGCTGGGGAATCTAAAAGTTGTGCTGACATGTGCTAGGCTAGCACAACTCAGATATACGATATGATCCTTGTCGGATGACGAGAAAGTCGGAAAATGATATACAGTCTTAGCGCGAAGGGTCACGTACAAGAGTAAAGTGCCCTTTATATCGTTGTGCTGGGGAATCTAAAAGTAGTGCTGACTTGTGCTAGGCTAGCAAAACTCAGATATGCGATTTGATCCTTGTCGGATGACCAGAAAGTCGGAAAATGATATACAGTCTTAACGCGAAGGACCGCGTACAAGAGTAAAGTGCCCTTTATATCGTTGTGCTGGGGAATCTAAAAGTAGTGCTGACTTGTGCTAGGCTAGCAAAACTCAGATATGCGATTTGATCATTGTCGGATGACGAGAAAGTGGGAAAATGATATGCAGTCTTAGCGAGAAGGGTCGCGTACAGGAGTAAAGTGCCCTTTATATCGTTGTGCTGGGGAATCTAAAAGTTGTGCTGACTTGTGCTAGGCTAGCACAACTCAGATATGCGATTTGATCCTTGTCGGATGACCAAAAAGTTGGAAAATGATATACAGTCTTAACGCGAAGGGCCGCGTACAAGAGTAAAGTGCCCTTTATATCGTTGTGCTGGGGAATCTAAACGTTGTGCTGACTTGTGCTAGGCTAGCACAACTCAGATATGCGATATGATCCTTGTCGGATGACGAGAGAGTCGGAAAATAATATACAGACTTAGCGCGAAGGGTCGCGTACAAGAGTAAAGTGCCCTTTATATCGTTGTGCTGGGGAATCTAAAAGTTGTGCTGACTTGTGCTATGCTAGCACAACTCAGATATGCGATATGATCCTTGTCGGATGACGAGAAAGTCGGAAAATGATACAGAGTCTTAGCGCGAAGGGTCGCGTACAAGAGTAAAGTGCCCTTTATATCGTTGTGCTGGGGAATCTAAACGTTGTGCTGACTTGTGCTAGGCTAGCACAACTCAGATATGCGATATGATCCTTGTCGGATGACGAGAAAGTCGGAAAATAATATACAGACTTAGCGCGAAGGGTCGCGTACAAGAGTAAAGTGCCCTTTATATCGTTGTGCTGGGGAATCTAAAAGTAGTGCTGACTTGTGCTAGGCTAGCAAAACTCAGATATGCGATTTGATCCTTGTCGGATGACCAGAAAGTCGGAAAATGATATACAGTCTTAACGCGAAGGACCGCGTACAAGAGTAAACTGCCCTTTATATCGTTGTGCTGGGGAATCTAAAAGTAGTGCTGACTTGTGCTAGGCTAGCAAAACTCAGATATGCGATTTGATCATTGTCGGATGACGAGAAAGTCGGAAAATGATATGCAGTCTTAGCGCGAAGGGTCGCGTACAGGAGTAAAGTGCCCTTTATATCGTTGTGCTGGGGAATCTAAAAGTTGTGCTGACTTGTGCTAGGCTAGCACAACTCAGATATGCGATTTGATCCTTGTCGGATGACCAAAAAGTTGGAAAATGATATACAGTCTTAACGCGAAGGGCCGCGTACAAGAGTAAAGTGCCCTTTATATCGTTGTGCTGGGGAATCTAAACGTTGTGCTGACTTGTGCTAGGCTAGCACAACTCAGATATGCGATATGATCCTTGTCGGATGACGAGAAAGTCGGAAAATAATATACAGACTTAGCGCGAAGGGTCGCGTACAAGAGTAAAGTGCCCTTTATATCGTTGTGCTGGGGAATCTAAAAGTTGTGCTGACTTGTGCTATGCTAGCACAACTCAGATATGCGATATGATCCTTGTCGGATGACGAGAAAGTCGGAAAATGATACAGAGTCTTAGCGCGAAGGGTCGCGTACAAGAGTAAAGTGCCCTTTATATCGTTGTGCTGGGGAATCTAAACGTTGTGCTGACTTGTGCTAGGCTAGCACAACTCAGATATGCGATATGATCCTTGTCGGATGACGAGAAAGTCGGAAAATGATATACAGTCTTAACGCGAAGGACCGCGTACAAGAGTAAAGTGCCCTTTATATCGTTGTGCTGGGGAATCTAAAAGTAGTGCTGACTTGTGCTAGGCTAGCAAAACTCAGATATGCGATATGATCCTTGTCGGTTGACCAGAAAGACGGAAAATGATATACAGTCTTAGCGCGAAGGGTCGCGCACAAGAGTAAAGTGCCCTTTATATCGTTGTCCTGGGGAATCTAAAAGTTGTGCTGACTTGTGCTAGGCTAGCACAACTCAGATATGCGATATGATCCTTGTCGGATGACCAGAAGATAGGAAAATGATATACAGTCTTAACGCGAAGGGCCGCGTACAAGAGTAAAGTGCCCTTTATATCGTTGTGCTGAGGAATCTAAAAGTTGTGCTGACATGTGCTAGGCTAGCACAACTCAGATATACGATATGAGCCTTGTCGGATGACGAGAAAGTCGGAAAATGATATACAGTCTTAGCGCGAAGGGTCACGTACAAGAGTAAAGTGCCCTTTATATCGTTGTGCTGGGGAATCTAAAAGTTGTGCTGACGTGTGCTATGCTAGCACAACTCAGGTATGCGATATGATCCTTGTCGGTTGACCAGAAAGACGGAAAATGATATACAGTCTTAGCGCGAAGGGTCGCGTACAAAAGTAAAGTGCCCTTTATATCGTTGTCCTGGGGAATCTAAAAGTTGTGCTGACTTGTGCTAGGCTAGCACATCTCAGATATGCGATATGGTCCTTGTCGGATGACGAGAAAGTCGGAAAATGATATACAGTCTTAACGCGAAGGACCGCGTACAAGAGTTAAGTGCCCTTTATATCGTTGTGCTGGGGAATCTAAAAGTAGTGCTGACTTGTGCTAGGCTAGCAAAACTCAGATATGCGATTTGATCCTTGTCGGATGACGAGAAAGTCGGAAAATGATATGCAGTCCTAGCGCGAAGGGTCGCGTACAGGAGTAAAGTGCCCTTTATATCGTTGTGCTGGGGAATCTAAAAGTTGTGCTGACTTGTGCTAGGCTAGCACAACTCAGATATGCGATTTGATCCTTGTCGGATGACCAAAAAGTCGGAAAATGATATACAGTCTTAACGCGAAGGACCGCGTACAAGTGTAAAGTGCCGTTTATATCGTTGTGCTGGGGAATCTAAAAGTAGTGCTGACTTGTGCTAGGCTAGCACAACTCAGATATGCGATATGATCCTTGTCGGTTGACCAGAAAGACGGAAAATGATATACAGTCTTAGCGCGAAGGGTCGCGCACAAGAGTAAAGTGCCCTTTATATCGTTGTCCTGGGGAATCTAAAAGTTGTGCTGACTTGTGCTAGGCTAGCACAACTCAGATATGCGATATGATCCTTGTCGGATGACGAGAAAGTCGGAAAATGATATGCAGTCTTAGCGCGAAGGGTCGCGTACAAGAGTAAAGTGCCCTTTATATCGTTGTGCTGGGGAATCTAAAAGTTGTGCTGACTTGTGCTAGGCTAGCACAACTCAGATATGCGATTTGATCCTTGTCGGATGACCAAAAAGTCGGAAAATGATATACAGTCTTAACGCGAAGGGCCGCGTACAAGAGTAAAGTGCCCTTTATATCGTTGTGCTGGGGAATCTAAAAGTTGTGCTGGCTTGTGCTAGGCTAGTACAACTCAGATATGCGATTTGATCCTTGTCGGATGACCAGAAGATAGGAAAATGATATACAGTCTTAACGCGAAGGGCCGCGTACAAGAGTAAAGTGCCCTTTATATCGTTGTGCTGGGGAATCTAAAAGTTGTGCTGACTTGTGCTAGGCTAGCACAACTCAGATATGCGATATGATCCTTGTCGGATGACGAGAAAGTCGGAAAATGATATGCAGTCTTAGCGCGAAGGGTCGCGTACAGGAGTAAAGTGCCCTTTATATCGTTGTGCTGGGGAATCTAAACGTTGTGCTGACTTGTGCTAGGATAGCACAACTCAGATATGCGATATGATCCTTGTCGGATGACGAGAAAGTCGGAAAATGATATGCAGTCTTAGCGCGAAGGGTCGCGTACAAGAGTAAAGTGCCCTTTATATCGTTGTGCTGGGGAATCTAAACGTTGTGCTGACTTGTGCTAGGCTAGCACAACTCAGATATGCGATATGATCCTTGTCGGATGACGAGAAAGTCGGAAAATGATATGCAGTCTTAGCGCGAAGGGTCGCGTACAAGAGTAAAGTGCCCTTTATATCGTTGTGCTGGGGAATCTAAAAGTTGTGCTGACTTGTGCTAGGCTAGCACAACTTAGATATGCGATTTGATCCTTGTCGGATGACCAGAAGATAGGAAAATGATATACAGTCTTAACGCGAAGGGCCGCGTACAAGAGTAATGTGTCCTTTATATCGTTGTGCTGGGGAATCTAAAAGTTGTGCTGACTTGTGCTAGGCTAGCACAACTCAGATATGCGATATGATCCTTGTCGGATGACGAGAAAGTCGGAAAATGATATACAGTCTTAACGCGAAGGACCGCGTACAAGAGTAAAGTGCCCTTTATATCGTTGTGCTGGGGAATCTAAAAGTAGTGCTGACTTGTGCTAGGCTAGCAAAACTCAGATATGCGATTTGATCCTTGTCGGATGACCAGAAAGACGGAAAATGATATACAGTCTTAGCGCGAAGGGTCGCGTACAAGAGTAAAGTGCCCTTTATATCGTTGTCCTGGGGAATCTAAAAGTTGTGCTGACTTGTGCTAGGCTAGCACAACTCAGATATGCGATTTGATCCTTGTCGGATGACCAGAAGATAGGAAAATGATATACAGTCTTAACGCGAAGGGCCGCGTACAAGAGTAAAGTGCCCTTTATATCGTTGTGCTGGGGAATCTAAAAGTTGTGATGACTTCTGCTAGGCTAGCACAACTCAGATATGCGATTTGATCCTTGTCGGATGACCAGAAGATAGGAAAATGATATACAGTCTTAACGCGAAGGGCCGCGTACAAGAGTAATGTGCCCTTTATATCGTTGTCCTGGGGAATCTAAAAGTTGTGCTGACTTGTGCTAGGCTAGCACAACTCAGATATGCGATTTGATCCTTGTCGGATGACCAGAAGATAGGAAAATGATATACAGTCTTAACGCGAAGGGCCGCGTACAAGAGTAAAGTGCCCTTTATATCGTTGTGCTGGGGAATCTAAAAGTTGTGCTGACTTGTGCTATGCTAGCACAACTCAGATATGCGATATGATCCTTGTCGGTTGACCAGAAAGACGGAAAATGATATACAGTCTTAGCGCGAAGGGTCGCGTACAAGAGTAAAGTGCCCTTTATATCGTTGTCCTGGGGAATCTAAAAGTTGTGCTGACTTGTGCTAGGCTAGCACAACTCAGATATGCGATTTGATCCTTGTCGGATGACCAGAAGATAGGAAAATGATATACAGTCTTAACGCGAAGGGCCGCGTACAAGTGTAAAGTGCCCTTTATATCGTTGTGCTGGGGAATCTAAAAGTTGTGCTGACTTGTGCTAGGCTAGCACAACTCAGATATGCGTTATGATCCTTGTCGGATGACCAAAAAGTCGGAAAATGATATACAGTCTTAACGCGAAGGGTCGCGTACAGGAGTAAAGTGCCCTTTATATCGTTGTGCTGGGGAATCTAAAAGCAGTGCTGACTTGTGCTAGGCTAACACAACTCAGATATGCGATTTGATCCTTGTCGGATGACCAAAAAGTCGGAAAATGATATACAGTCTTAACGCGAAGGACCGCGTACAAGTGTAAAGTGCCCTTTATATCGTTGTGCTGGGGAATCTAAAAGTTGTGCTGGCTTGTGCTAGGCTAGTACAACTCAGATATGCGATATGATCCTTGTCGGATGACGAGAAAGTCGGAAAATGATATGCAGTCTTAGTGCGAAGAGTCGCGTACAGGAGTAAAGTGCCCTTTATATCGTTGTGCTGGGGAATCTAAAAGTTGTGCTGACTTGTGCTAGGCTAGCACAACTCAGATATGCGATTTGATCCTTGTCGGATGACCAGAAGATAGGAAAATGATATACAGTCTTAACGCGAAGGGCCGCGTACAAGTGTAAAGTGCCCTTTATATCGTTGTGCTGGGGAATCTAAAAGTTGTGCTGACTTGTGCTAGGCTAGCACAACTCAGATATGCGATATGATCCTTGTCGGATGACCAAAAAGTCGGAAAATGATATACAGTCTTAACGCGAAGGGTCGCGTACAGGAGTAAAGTGCCCTTTATATCGTTGTGCTGGGGAATCTAAAAGTAGTGCTGACTTGTGCTAGGCTAGCACAACTCAGATATGCGATTTGATCCTTGTCGGATGACCAAAAAGTCGGAAAATGATATACAGTCTTAACGCGAAGGACCGCGTACAAGTGTAAAGTGCCCTTTATATCGTTGTGCTGGGGAATCTAAAAGTTGTGCTGGCTTGTGCTAGGCTAGTACAACTCAGATATGCGATATGATCCTTGTCGGATGACGAGAAAGTCGGAAAATGATATGCAGTCTTAGTGCGAAGAGTCGCGTACAGGAGTAAAGTGCCCTTTATATCGTTGTGCTGGGGAATCTAAAAGTTGTGCTGACTTGTGCTATGCTAGCACAACTCAGATATGCGATATGATCCTTGTCGGATGACGAGAAAGTCGGAAAATGATACAGAGTCTTAGCGCGAAGGGTCGCGTACAAGAGTAAAGTGCCCTTTATATCGTTGTGCTGGGGAATCTAAACGTTGTGCTGACTTGTGCTAGGCTAGCACAACTCAGATATGCGATATGATCCTTGTCGGATGACGAGAAAGTCGGAAAATGATATACAGTCTTAACGCGAAGGACCGCGTACAAGAGTAAAGTGCCCTTTATATCGTTGTGCTGGGGAATCTAAAAGTAGTGCTGACTTGTGCTAGGCTAGCAAAACTCAGATATGCGATATGATCCTTGTCGGTTGACCAGAAAGACGGAAAATGATATACAGTCTTAGCGCGAAGGGTCGCGCACAAGAGTAAAGTGCCCTTTATATCGTTGTCCTGGGGAATCTAAAAGTTGTGCTGACTTGTGCTAGGCTAGCACAACTCAGATATGCGATATGATCCTTGTCGGATGACCAGAAGATAGGAAAATGATATACAGTCTTAACGCGAAGGGCCGCGTACAAGAGTAAAGTGCCCTTTATATCGTTGTGCTGAGGAATCTAAAAGTTGTGCTGACATGTGCTAGGCTAGCACAACTCAGATATACGATATGAGCCTTGTCGGATGACGAGAAAGTCGGAAAATGATATACAGTCTTAGCGCGAAGGGTCACGTACAAGAGTAAAGTGCCCTTTATATCGTTGTGCTGGGGAATCTAAAAGTTGTGCTGACGTGTGCTATGCTAGCACAACTCAGGTATGCGATATGATCCTTGTCGGTTGACCAGAAAGACGGAAAATGATATACAGTCTTAGCGCGAAGGGTCGCGTACAAAAGTAAAGTGCCCTTTATATCGTTGTCCTGGGGAATCTAAAAGTTGTGCTGACTTGTGCTAGGCTAGCACATCTCAGATATGCGATATGGTCCTTGTCGGATGACGAGAAAGTCGGAAAATGATATACAGTCTTAACGCGAAGGACCGCGTACAAGAGTTAAGTGCCCTTTATATCGTTGTGCTGGGGAATCTAAAAGTAGTGCTGACTTGTGCTAGGCTAGCAAAACTCAGATATGCGATTTGATCCTTGTCGGATGACGAGAAAGTCGGAAAATGATATGCAGTCCTAGCGCGAAGGGTCGCGTACAGGAGTAAAGTGCCCTTTATATCGTTGTGCTGGGGAATCTAAAAGTTGTGCTGACTTGTGCTAGGCTAGCACAACTCAGATATGCGATTTGATCCTTGTCGGATGACCAAAAAGTCGGAAAATGATATACAGTCTTAACGCGAAGGACCGCGTACAAGTGTAAAGTGCCGTTTATATCGTTGTGCTGGGGAATCTAAAAGTAGTGCTGACTTGTGCTAGGCTAGCACAACTCAGATATGCGATATGATCCTTGTCGGTTGACCAGAAAGACGGAAAATGATATACAGTCTTAGCGCGAAGGGTCGCGCACAAGAGTAAAGTGCCCTTTATATCGTTGTCCTGGGGAATCTAAAAGTTGTGCTGACTTGTGCTAGGCTAGCACAACTCAGATATGCGATATGATCCTTGTCGGATGACGAGAAAGTCGGAAAATGATATGCAGTCTTAGCGCGAAGGGTCGCGTACAAGAGTAAAGTGCCCTTTATATCGTTGTGCTGGGGAATCTAAAAGTTGTCCTGACTTGTGCTAGGCTAGCACAACTCAGATATGCGATTTGATCCTTGTCGGATGACCAAAAAGTCGGAAAATGATATACAGTCTTAACGCGAAGGGCCGCGTACAAGAGTAAAGTGCCCTTTATATCGTTGTGCTGGGGAATCTAAAAGTTGTGCTGGCTTGTGCTAGGCTAGTACAACTCAGATATGCGATTTGATCCTTGTCGGATGACCAGAAGATAGGAAAATGATATACAGTCTTAACGCGAAGGGCCGCGTACAAGAGTAAAGTGCCCTTTATATCGTTGTGCTGGGGAATCTAAAAGTTGTGCTGACTTGTGCTAGGCTAGCACAACTCAGATATGCGATATGATCCTTGTCGGATGACGAGAAAGTCGGAAAATGATATGCAGTCTTAGCGCGAAGGGTCGCGTACAGGAGTAAAGTGCCCTTTATATCGTTGTGCTGGGGAATCTAAACGTTGTGCTGACTTGTGCTAGGATAGCACAACTCAGATATGCGATATGATCCTTGTCGGATGACGAGAAAGTCGGAAAATGATATGCAGTCTTAGCGCGAAGGGTCGCGTACAAGAGTAAAGTGCCCTTTATATCGTTGTGCTGGGGAATCTAAACGTTGTGCTGACTTGTGCTAGGCTAGCACAACTCAGATATGCGATATGATCCTTGTCGGATGACGAGAAAGTCGGAAAATGATATGCAGTCTTAGCGCGAAGGGTCGCGTACAAGAGTAAAGTGCCCTTTATATCGTTGTGCTGGGGAATCTAAAAGTTGTGCTGACTTGTGCTAGGCTAGCACAACTTAGATATGCGATTTGATCCTTGTCGGATGACCAGAAGATAGGAAAATGATATACAGTCTTAACGCGAAGGGCCGCGTACAAGAGTAATGTGTCCTTTATATCGTTGTGCTGGGGAATCTAAAAGTTGTGCTGACTTGTGCTAGGCTAGCACAACTCAGATATGCGATATGATCCTTGTCGGATGACGAGAAAGTCGGAAAATGATATACAGTCTTAACGCGAAGGACCGCGTACAAGAGTAAAGTGCCCTTTATATCGTTGTGCTGGGGAATCTAAAAGTAGTGCTGACTTGTGCTAGGCTAGCAAAACTCAGATATGCGATTTGATCCTTGTCGGATGACCAGAAAGACGGAAAATGATATACAGTCTTAGCGCGAAGGGTCGCGTACAAGAGTAAAGTGCCCTTTATATCGTTGTCCTGGGGAATCTAAAAGTTGTGCTGACTTGTGCTAGGCTAGCACAACTCAGATATGCGATTTGATCCTTGTCGGATGACCAGAAGATAGGAAAATGATATACAGTCTTAACGCGAAGGGCCGCGTACAAGAGTAAAGTGCCCTTTATATCGTTGTGCTGGGGAATCTAAAAGTTGTGATGACTTCTGCTAGGCTAGCACAACTCAGATATGCGATTTGATCCTTGTCGGATGACCAGAAGATAGGAAAATGATATACAGTCTTAACGCGAAGGGCCGCGTACAAGAGTAATGTGCCCTTTATATCGTTGTCCTGGGGAATCTAAAAGTTGTGCTGACTTGTGCTAGGCTAGCACAACTCAGATATGCGATTTGATCCTTGTCGGATGACCAGAAGATAGGAAAATGATATACAGTCTTAACGCGAAGGGCCGCGTACAAGAGTAAAGTGCCCTTTATATCGTTGTGCTGGGGAATCTAAAAGTTGTGCTGACTTGTGCTATGCTAGCACAACTCAGATATGCGATATGATCCTTGTCGGTTGACCAGAAAGACGGAAAATGATATACAGTCTTAGCGCGAAGGGTCGCGTACAAGAGTAAAGTGCCCTTTATATCGTTGTCCTGGGGAATCTAAAAGTTGTGCTGACTTGTGCTAGGCTAGCACAACTCAGATATGCGATTTGATCCTTGTCGGATGACCAGAAGATAGGAAAATGATATACAGTCTTAACGCGAAGGGCCGCGTACAAGTGTAAAGTGCCCTTTATATCGTTGTGCTGGGGAATCTAAAAGTTGTGCTGACTTGTGCTAGGCTAGCACAACTCAGATATGCGTTATGATCCTTGTCCGATGACCAAAAAGTCGGAAAATGATATACAGTCTTAACGCGAAGGGTCGCGTACAGGAGTAAAGTGCCCTTTATATCGTTGTGCTGGGGAATCTAAAAGTAGTGCTGACTTGTGCTAGGCTAACACAACTCAGATATGCGATTTGATCCTTGTCGGATGACCAAAAAGTCGGAAAATGATATACAGTCTTAACGCGAAGGACCGCGTACAAGTGTAAAGTGCCCTTTATATCGTTGTGCTGGGGAATCTAAAAGTTGTGCTGGCTTGTGCTAGGCTAGTACAACTCAGATATGCGATATGATCCTTGTCGGATGACGAGAAAGTCGGAAAATGATATGCAGTCTTAGTGCGAAGAGTCGCGTACAGGAGTAAAGTGCCCTTTATATCGTTGTGCTGGGGAATCTAAAAGTTGTGCTGACTTGTGCTAGGCTAGCACAACTCAGATATGCGATTTGATCCTTGTCGGATGACCAGAAGATAGGAAAATGATATACAGTCTTAACGCGAAGGGCCGCGTACAAGTGTAAAGTGCCCTTTATATCGTTGTGCTGGGGAATCTAAAAGTTGTGCTGACTTGTGCTAGGCTAGCACAACTCAGATATGCGATATGATCCTTGTCGGATGACCAAAAAGTCGGAAAATGATATACAGTCTTAACGCGAAGGGTCGCGTACAGGAGTAAAGTGCCCTTTATATCGTTGTGCTGGGGAATCTAAAAGTAGTGCTGACTTGTGCTAGGCTAGCACAACTCAGATATGCGATTTGATCCTTGTCGGATGACCAAAAAGTCGGAAAATGATATACAGTCTTAACGCGAAGGACCGCGTACAAGTGTAAAGTGCCCTTTATATCGTTGTGCTGGGGAATCTAAAAGTTGTGCTGGCTTGTGCTAGGCTAGTACAACTCAGATATGCGATATGATCCTTGTCGGATGACGAGAAAGTCGGAAAATGATATGCAGTCTTAGTGCGAAGAGTCGCGTACAGGAGTAAAGTGCCCTTTATATCGTTGTGCTGGGGAATCTAAAAGTTGTGCTGACTTGTGCTAGGCTAGCACAACTCAGATATGCGATATGATCCTTGTCGGTTGACCAGAAAGACGGAAAATGATATACAGTCTTAGCGCGAAGGGTCGCGTACAAGAGTAAAGTGCCCTTTATATCGTAGTCCTGGGGAATCTAAAAGTTGTGCTGACTTGTGCTTGGCTAGCACAACTTAGATATGCGATTTGATCCTTGTCGGATGACCAGAAGATAGGAAAATGATATACAGTCTTAACGCGAAGGGCCGCGTACAAGAGTAATGTGTCCTTTATATCGTTGTGCTGGGGAATCTAAAAGTTGTGCTGACTTGTGCTAGGCTAGCACAACTCAGATATGCGATATGATCCTTGTCGGATGACGAGAAAGTCGGAAAATGATACACAGTCTTAGCGCGAAGGGTCGCGTACAAGAGTAAAGTGCACTTTATATCGTTGTGCTGGGGAATCTAAACGTTGTGCTGACTTGTGCTAGGCTAGCACAACTCAGATATGCGATATGATCCTTGTCGGTTGACCAGAAAGACGGAAAATGATATACAGTCTTAGCGCGAAGGGTCGCGTACAAGAGTAAAGTGCCCTTTATATCGTTGTCCTGGGGAATCTAAAAGTTGTGCTGACTTGTGCTAGGCTAGCACAACTCAGATATGCGATTTGATCCTTGTCGGATGACCAGAAGATAGGAAAATGATATACAGTCTTAACGCGAAGGGCCGCGTACAAGAGTAAAGTGCCCTTTATATCGTTGTGCTGGGGAATCTAAAAGTTGTGCTGACTTGTGCTAGGCTAGCACAACTCAGATATGCGATATGATCCTTGTCGGATGACGAGAAAGTCGGAAAATGATATACAGTCTTAGCGCGAAGGGTCGCGTACAAGAGTAAAGTGCCCTTTATATCGCTGTCCTGGGGAATCTAAAAGTTGTGCTGACTTGTGCTAGGCTAGCACAACTCAGATATGCGATTTGATCCTTGTCGGATGACCAGAAGATAGGAAAATGATATACAGTCTTAACGCGAAGGGCCGCGTACAAGAGTAAAGTGCCGTTTATATCGTTGTGCTGGGGAATCTAAAAGTAGTACTGACTTGTACTAGGCTAGCACAACTCAGATATGCGATATGATCCTTGTCGGTTGACCAGAAAGACGGAAAATGATATACAGTCTTAGCGCGAAGGGTCGCGCACAAGAGTAAAGTGCCCTTTATATCGTTGTCCTGGGGAATCTAAAAGTTGTGCTGACTTGTGCTAGGCTAGCACAACTCAGATATGCGATATGATCCTTGTCGGATGACCAGAAGATAGGAAAATGATATACAGTCTTAACGCGAAGGGCCGCGTACAAGAGTAAAGTGCCGTTTATATCGTTGTGCTGGGGAATCTAAAAGTAGTGCTGACTTGTGCTAGGCTAGCACAACTCAGATATGCGATATGATCCTTGTCGGTTGACCAGAAAGACGGAAAATGATATACAGTCTTAGCGCGAAGGGTCGCGCACAAGAGTAAAGTGCCCTTTATATCGTTGTCCTGGGGAATCTAAAAGTTGTGCTGACTTGTGCTAGGCTAGCACAACTCAGATATGCGATTTGATCCTTGTCGGATGACCAGAAGATAGGAAAATGATATACAGTCTTAACGCGAAGGGCCGCGTACAAGACTAAAGTGCCCTTTATATCGTTGTGCTGGGGAATCTAAAAGTTGTGCTGGCTTGTGCTAGGCTAGTACAACTCAGATATGCGATTTGATCCTTGTCGGATGACCAGAAGATAGGAAAATGATATACAGTCTTAACGCGAAGGGCCGCGTACAAGAGTAAAGTGCCCTTTATATCGTTGTGCTGGGGAATCTAAAAGTTGTGCTGACTTGTGCTAGGCTAGCACAACTCAGATATGCGATATGATCCTTGTCGGATGACGAGAAAGTCGGAAAATGATATGCAGTCTTAGCGCGAAGGGTCGCGTACAGGAGTAAAGTGCCCTTTATATCGTTGTGCTGGGGAATCTAAACGTTGTGCTGACTTGTGCTAGGCTAGCACAACTCAGATATGCGATTTGATCCTTGTCGGATGACCAAAAAGTAGGAAAATGATATACAGTCTTAACGCGAAGGGCCGCGTACAAGAGTAAAGTGCCCTTTATATCGTTGTGCTGGGGAATCTAAAAGTTGTGCTGGCTTGTGCTAGGCTAGTACAACTCAGATATGCGATATGATCCTTGTCGGATGACGAGAAAGTCGGAAAATAATATACAGACTTAGCGCGAAGGGTCGCGTACAAGAGTAAAGTGCCCTTTATATCGTTGTGCTGGGGAATCTAAAAGTTGTGCTGACTTGTGCTAGGCTAGTACAACTCAGATATGCGATATGATCCTTGTCGGATGACGAGAAAGTCGGAAAATGATACACAGTCTTAGCGCGAGGGGTCGCGTACAAGAGTAAAGTGCCCCTTATATCGTTGTGCTGGGGAATCTAAACGTTGTGCTGACTTGTGCTACGCTAGCACAACTCAGATATGCGATATGATCCTTGTCGGATGACGAGAAAGTCGGAAAATAATATACAGACTTAGCGCGAAGGGTCGCGTACAAGAGTAAAGTGCCCTTTATATCGTTGTGCTGGGGAATCTAAAAGTTGTGCTGACTTGTGCTATGCTAGCACAACTCAGATATGCGATATGATCCTTGTCGGATGACGAGAAAGTCGGAAAATGATACACAGTCTTAGCGCGAAGGGTCGCGTACAGGAGTAAAGTGCCCTTTATATCGTTGTGCTGGGGAATCTAAACGTTGTGCTGACTTGTGCTAGGCTAGCACAACTCAGATATGCGATATGATCCTTGTCGGTTGACCAGAAAGACGGAAAATGATATACAGTCTTAGCGCGAAGGGTCGCGTACAAGAGTAAAGTGCCCTTTATATCGTTGTGCTGGGGAATCTAAACATTGTGCTGACTTGTGCTAGGCTAGCACAAATCAGATATGCGATATGATCCTTGTCGGTTGACCAGAAAGACGGAAAATGATATACAGTCTTAGCGCGAAGGGCCGCGTACAAGAGTAAAGTGCCCTTTATATCGTTGTGCTGGGGAATCTAAAAGTTGTGCTGACTTGTGCTAGGCTAGCACAACTCAGATATGCGATATGATCCTTGTCGGATGACGAGAAAGTCGGAAAATGATATACAGTCTTAGCGCGAAGGGTCGCGTACAAGAGTAAAGTGCCCTTTATATCGTTGTGCTGGGGAATCTAAAAGTTGTGCTGACTTGTGCTAGGCTAGCACAACTCAGATATGCGATTTGATCCTTGTCGGATGACCAAAAAGTTGGAAAATGATATACAGTCTTAACGCGAAGGGCCGCGTACAAGAGTAAAGTGCCCTTTATATCGTTGTGCTGGGGAATCTAAAAGTTGTGCTGACTTGTGCTAGGCTAGCACAACTCAGATATGCGATATGATCCTTGTCGGTTGACCAGAAAGACGGAAAATGATATACAGTCTTAGCGCGAAGGGTCACGTACAAGAGTAAAGTGCCCTTTATATCGTTGTGCTGGGGAATCTAAAAGTTGTGCTGACTTGTGCTATGCTAGCACAATTCAGATATGCGATATGATCCTTGTCGGTTGACCAGAAAGACGGAAAATGATATACAGTCTTAGCGCGAAGGGTCGCGTACAAGAGTAAAGTGCCCTTTATATCGTTGTCCTGGGGAATCTAAAAGTTGTGCTGACTTGTGCTAGGCTAGCACAACTCAGATATGCGATTTGATCCTTGTCGGATGACGAGAAAGTCGGAAAATGATATACAGTCTTAGCACGAAGGGTCGCGTGCAAGAGTAAAGTGCCTTTTATATCGTTGTGCTGGGGAATCTAAAAGTTGTGCTGACTTGTGCTAGGCTAGCACAACTCAGATATGCGATATGATCCTTGTCGGATGACGAGAAAGTCGGAAAATGATATACAGTCTTAGCGCGAAGGGTCGCGTACAAGAGTAAAGTGCCCTTTATATCGTTGTGCTGGGGAATCTAAAAGTTGTGCTGACTTGTGCTAGGCTAGCACAACTCAGATATGCGATTTGATCCTTGTCGGATGACCAAAAAGTTGGAAAATGATATACAGTCTTAACGCGAAGGGCCGCGTACAAGAGTAAAGTGCCCTTTATATCGTTGTGCTGGGGAATCTAAAAGTTGTGCTGACTTGTGCTAGGCTAGCACAACTCAGATATGCGATATGATCCTTGTCGGTTGACCAGAAAGACGGAAAATGATATACAGTCTTAGCGCGAAGGGTCACGTACAAGAGTAAAGTGCCCTTTATATCGTTGTGCTGGGGAATCTAAACGTTGTGCTGACTTGTGCTAGGCTAGCACAACTCAGATATGCGATATGATCCTTGTCGGATGACGAGAAAGTCGGAAAATAATATGCAGTCTTAGCGCGAAGGGTCGCGTACAAGAGTAAAGTGCCCTTTATATCGTTGTGCTGGGGAATCTAAAAGTTGTGCTGACTTGTGCTAGGCTAGCACAACTTAGATATGCGATTTGATCCTTGTCGGATGACCAGAAGATAGGAAAATGATATACAGTCTTAACGCGAAGGGCCGCGTACAAGAGTAATGTGTCCTTTATATCGTTGTGCTGGGGAATCTAAAAGTTGTGCTGACTTGTGCTAGGCTAGCACAACTCAGATATGCGATATGATCCTTGTCGGATGACGAGAAAGTCGGAAAATGATATACAGTCTTAACGCGAAGGACCGCGTACAAGAGTAAAGTGCCCTTTATATCGTTGTGCTGGGGAATCTAAAAGTAGTGCTGACTTGTGCTAGGCTAGCAAAACTCAGATATGCGATTTGATCCTTGTCGGATGACCAGAAAGACGGAAAATGATATACAGTCTTAGCGCGAAGGGTCGCGTACAAGAGTAAAGTGCCCTTTATATCGTTGTCCTGGGGAATCTAAAAGTTGTGCTGACTTGTGCTAGGCTAGCACAACTCAGATATGCGATTTGATCCTTGTCGGATGACCAGAAGATAGGAAAATGATATACAGTCTTAACGCGAAGGGCCGCGTACAAGAGTAAAGTGCCCTTTATATCGTTGTGCTGGGGAATCTAAAAGTTGTGATGACTTCTGCTAGGCTAGCACAACTCAGATATGCGATTTGATCCTTGTCGGATGACCAGAAGATAGGAAAATGATATACAGTCTTAACGCGAAGGGCCGCGTACAAGAGTAATGTGCCCTTTATATCGTTGTCCTGGGGAATCTAAAAGTTGTGCTGACTTGTGCTAGGCTAGCACAACTCAGATATGCGATTTGATCCTTGTCGGATGACCAGAAGATAGGAAAATGATATACAGTCTTAACGCGAAGGGCCGCGTACAAGAGTAAAGTGCCCTTTATATCGTTGTGCTGGGGAATCTAAAAGTTGTGCTGACTTGTGCTATGCTAGCACAACTCAGATATGCGATATGATCCTTGTCGGTTGACCAGAAAGACGGAAAATGATATACAGTCTTAGCGCGAAGGGTCGCGTACAAGAGTAAAGTGCCCTTTATATCGTTGTCCTGGGGAATCTAAAAGTTGTGCTGACTTGTGCTAGGCTAGCACAACTCAGATATGCGATTTGATCCTTGTCGGATGACCAGAAGATAGGAAAATGATATACAGTCTTAACGCGAAGGGCCGCGTACAAGTGTAAAGTGCCCTTTATATCGTTGTGCTGGGGAATCTAAAAGTTGTGCTGACTTGTGCTAGGCTAGCACAACTCAGATATGCGTTATGATCCTTGTCGGATGACCAAAAAGTCGGAAAATGATATACAGTCTTAACGCGAAGGGTCGCGTACAGGAGTAAAGTGCCCTTTATATCGTTGTGCTGGGGAATCTAAAAGTAGTGCTGACTTGTGCTAGGCTAACACAACTCAGATATGCGATTTGATCCTTGTCGGATGACCAAAAAGTCGGAAAATGATATACAGTCTTAACGCGAAGGACCGCGTACAAGTGTAAAGTGCCCTTTATATCGTTGTGCTGGGGAATCTAAAAGTTGTGCTGGCTTGTGCTAGGCTAGTACAACTCAGATATGCGATATGATCCTTGTCGGATGACGAGAAAGTCGGAAAATGATATGCAGTCTTAGTGCGAAGAGTCGCGTACAGGAGTAAAGTGCCCTTTATATCGTTGTGCTGGGGAATCTAAAAGTTGTGCTGACTTGTGCTAGGCTAGCACAACTCAGATATGCGATTTGATCCTTGTCGGATGACCAGAAGATAGGAAAATGATATACAGTCTTAACGCGAAGGGCCGCGTACAAGTGTAAAGTGCCCTTTATATCGTTGTGCTGGGGAATCTAAAAGTTGTGCTGACTTGTGCTAGGCTAGCACAACTCAGATATGCGATATGATCCTTGTCGGATGACCAAAAAGTCGGAAAATGATATACAGTCTTAACGCGAAGGGTCGCGTACAGGAGTAAAGTGCCCTTTATATCGTTGTGCTGGGGAATCTAAAAGTAGTGCTGACTTGTGCTAGGCTAGCACAACTCAGATATGCGATTTGATCCTTGTCGGATGACCAAAAAGTCGGAAAATGATATACAGTCTTAACGCGAAGGACCGCGTACAAGTGTAAAGTGCCCTTTATATCGTTGTGCTGGGGAATCTAAAAGTTGTGCTGGCTTGTGCTAGGCTAGTACAACTCAGATATGCGATATGATCCTTGTCGGATGACGAGAAAGTCGGAAAATGATATGCAGTCTTAGTGCGAAGAGTCGCGTACAGGAGTAAAGTGCCCTTTATATCGTTGTGCTGGGGAATCTAAAAGTTGTGCTGACTTGTGCTAGGCTAGCACAACTCAGATATGCGATATGATCCTTGTCGGTTGACCAGAAAGACGGAAAATGATATACAGTCTTAGCGCGAAGGGTCGCGTACAAGAGTAAAGTGCCCTTTATATCGTAGTCCTGGGGAATCTAAAAGTTGTGCTGACTTGTGCTTGGCTAGCACAACTTAGATATGCGATTTGATCCTTGTCGGATGACCAGAAGATAGGAAAATGATATACAGTCTTAACGCGAAGGGCCGCGTACAAGAGTAATGTGTCCTTTATATCGTTGTGCTGGGGAATCTAAAAGTTGTGCTGACTTGTGCTAGGCTAGCACAACTCAGATATGCGATATGATCCTTGTCGGATGACGAGAAAGTCGGAAAATGATACACAGTCTTAGCGCGAAGGGTCGCGTACAAGAGTAAAGTGCACTTTATATCGTTGTGCTGGGGAATCTAAACGTTGTGCTGACTTGTGCTAGGCTAGCACAACTCAGATATGCGATATGATCCTTGTCGGTTGACCAGAAAGACGGAAAATGATATACAGTCTTAGCGCGAAGGGTCGCGTACAAGAGTAAAGTGCCCTTTATATCGTTGTCCTGGGGAATCTAAAAGTTGTGCTGACTTGTGCTAGGCTAGCACAACTCAGATATGCGATTTGATCCTTGTCGGATGACCAGAAGATAGGAAAATGATATACAGTCTTAACGCGAAGGGCCGCGTACAAGAGTAAAGTGCCCTTTATATCGTTGTGCTGGGGAATCTAAAAGTTGTGCTGACTTGTGCTAGGCTAGCACAACTCAGATATGCGATATGATCCTTGTCGGATGACGAGAAAGTCGGAAAATGATATACAGTCTTAGCGCGAAGGGTCGCGTACAAGAGTAAAGTGCCCTTTATATCGCTGTCCTGGGGAATCTAAAAGTTGTGCTGACTTGTGCTAGGCTAGCACAACTCAGATATGCGATTTGATCCTTGTCGGATGACCAGAAGATAGGAAAATGATATACAGTCTTAACGCGAAGGGCCGCGTACAAGAGTAAAGTGCCGTTTATATCGTTGTGCTGGGGAATCTAAAAGTAGTACTGACTTGTACTAGGCTAGCACAACTCAGATATGCGATATGATCCTTGTCGGTTGACCAGAAAGACGGAAAATGATATACAGTCTTAGCGCGAAGGGTCGCGCACAAGAGTAAAGTGCCCTTTATATCGTTGTCCTGGGGAATCTAAAAGTTGTGCTGACTTGTGCTAGGCTAGCACAACTCAGATATGCGATATGATCCTTGTCGGATGACCAGAAGATAGGAAAATGATATACAGTCTTAACGCGAAGGGCCGCGTACAAGAGTAAAGTGCCGTTTATATCGTTGTGCTGGGGAATCTAAAAGTAGTGCTGACTTGTGCTAGGCTAGCACAACTCAGATATGCGATATGATCCTTGTCGGTTGACCAGAAAGACGGAAAATGATATACAGTCTTAGCGCGAAGGGTCGCGCACAAGAGTAAAGTGCCCTTTATATCGTTGTCCTGGGGAATCTAAAAGTTGTGCTGACTTGTGCTAGGCTAGCACAACTCAGATATGCGATTTGATCCTTGTCGGATGACCAGAAGATAGGAAAATGATATACAGTCTTAACGCGAAGGGCCGCGTACAAGACTAAAGTGCCCTTTATATCGTTGTGCTGGGGAATCTAAAAGTTGTGCTGGCTTGTGCTAGGCTAGTACAACTCAGATATGCGATTTGATCCTTGTCGGATGACCAGAAGATAGGAAAATGATATACAGTCTTAACGCGAAGGGCCGCGTACAAGAGTAAAGTGCCCTTTATATCGTTGTGCTGGGGAATCTAAAAGTTGTGCTGACTTGTGCTAGGCTAGCACAACTCAGATATGCGATATGATCCTTGTCGGATGACGAGAAAGTCGGAAAATGATATGCAGTCTTAGCGCGAAGGGTCGCGTACAGGAGTAAAGTGCCCTTTATATCGTTGTGCTGGGGAATCTAAACGTTGTGCTGACTTGTGCTAGGCTAGCACAACTCAGATATGCGATTTGATCCTTGTCGGATGACCAAAAAGTAGGAAAATGATATACAGTCTTAACGCGAAGGGCCGCGTACAAGAGTAAAGTGCCCTTTATATCGTTGTGCTGGGGAATCTAAAAGTTGTGCTGGCTTGTGCTAGGCTAGTACAACTCAGATATGCGATATGATCCTTGTCGGATGACGAGAAAGTCGGAAAATAATATACAGACTTAGCGCGAAGGGTCGCGTACAAGAGTAAAGTGCCCTTTATATCGTTGTGCTGGGGAATCTAAAAGTTGTGCTGACTTGTGCTAGGCTAGTACAACTCAGATATGCGATATGATCCTTGTCGGATGACGAGAAAGTCGGAAAATGATACACAGTCTTAGCGCGAGGGGTCGCGTACAAGAGTAAAGTGCCCCTTATATCGTTGTGCTGGGGAATCTAAACGTTGTGCTGACTTGTGCTACGCTAGCACAACTCAGATATGCGATATGATCCTTGTCGGATGACGAGAAAGTCGGAAAATAATATACAGACTTAGCGCGAAGGGTCGCGTACAAGAGTAAAGTGCCCTTTATATCGTTGTGCTGGGGAATCTAAAAGTTGTGCTGACTTGTGCTATGCTAGCACAACTCAGATATGCGATATGATCCTTGTCGGATGACGAGAAAGTCGGAAAATGATACACAGTCTTAGCGCGAAGGGTCGCGTACAGGAGTAAAGTGCCCTTTATATCGTTGTGCTGGGGAATCTAAACGTTGTGCTGACTTGTGCTAGGCTAGCACAACTCAGATATGCGATATGATCCTTGTCGGTTGACCAGAAAGACGGAAAATGATATACAGTCTTAGCGCGAAGGGTCGCGTACAAGAGTAAAGTGCCCTTTATATCGTTGTGCTGGGGAATCTAAACATTGTGCTGACTTGTGCTAGGCTAGCACAAATCAGATATGCGATATGATCCTTGTCGGTTGACCAGAAAGACGGAAAATGATATACAGTCTTAGCGCGAAGGGCCGCGTACAAGAGTAAAGTGCCCTTTATATCGTTGTGCTGGGGAATCTAAAAGTTGTGCTGACTTGTGCTAGGCTAGCACAACTCAGATATGCGATATGATCCTTGTCGGATGACGAGAAAGTCGGAAAATGATATACAGTCTTAGCGCGAAGGGTCGCGTACAAGAGTAAAGTGCCCTTTATATCGTTGTGCTGGGGAATCTAAAAGTTGTGCTGACTTGTGCTAGGCTAGCACAACTCAGATATGCGATTTGATCCTTGTCGGATGACCAAAAAGTTGGAAAATGATATACAGTCTTAACGCGAAGGGCCGCGTACAAGAGTAAAGTGCCCTTTATATCGTTGTGCTGGGGAATCTAAAAGTTGTGCTGACTTGTGCTAGGCTAGCACAACTCAGATATGCGATATGATCCTTGTCGGTTGACCAGAAAGACGGAAAATGATATACAGTCTTAGCGCGAAGGGTCACGTACAAGAGTAAAGTGCCCTTTATATCGTTGTGCTGGGGAATCTAAAAGTTGTGCTGACTTGTGCTATGCTAGCACAATTCAGATATGCGATATGATCCTTGTCGGTTGACCAGAAAGACGGAAAATGATATACAGTCTTAGCGCGAAGGGTCGCGTACAAGAGTAAAGTGCCCTTTATATCGTTGTCCTGGGGAATCTAAAAGTTGTGCTGACTTGTGCTAGGCTAGCACAACTCAGATATGCGATTTGATCCTTGTCGGATGACGAGAAAGTCGGAAAATGATATACAGTCTTAGCACGAAGGGTCGCGTGCAAGAGTAAAGTGCCTTTTATATCGTTGTGCTGGGGAATCTAAAAGTTGTGCTGACTTGTGCTAGGCTAGCACAACTCAGATATGCGATATGATCCTTGTCGGATGACGAGAAAGTCGGAAAATGATATACAGTCTTAGCGCGAAGGGTCGCGTACAAGAGTAAAGTGCCCTTTATATCGTTGTGCTGGGGAATCTAAAAGTTGTGCTGACTTGTGCTAGGCTAGCACAACTCAGATATGCGATTTGATCCTTGTCGGATGACCAAAAAGTTGGAAAATGATATACAGTCTTAACGCGAAGGGCCGCGTACAAGAGTAAAGTGCCCTTTATATCGTTGTGCTGGGGAATCTAAAAGTTGTGCTGACTTGTGCTAGGCTAGCACAACTCAGATATGCGATATGATCCTTGTCGGTTGACCAGAAAGACGGAAAATGATATACAGTCTTAGCGCGAAGGGTCACGTACAAGAGTAAAGTGCCCTTTATATCGTTGTGCTGGGGAATCTAAAAGTTGTGCTGACTTGTGCTATGCCAGCACAACTCAGATATGCGATATGATCCTTGTCGGTTGACCAGAAAGACGGAAAATGATATACAGTCTTAGCGCGAAGGGTCGCGTACAAGAGTAAAGTGCCCTTTATATCGTTGTCCTGGGGAATCTAAAAGTTGTGCTGACTTGTGCTAGGCTAGCACAACTCAGATATGCGATTTGATCCTTGTCGGATGACGAGAAAGTCGGAAAATGATATACAGTCTTAGCACGAAGGGTCGCGTACAAGAGTAAAGTGCCTTTTATATCGTTGTGCTGGGGAATCTAAAAGTTGTGCTGACTTGTGCTAGGATAGCACAACTTAGATATGCGATTTGATCCTTGTCGGATGACCAGAAGATAGGAAAATGATATACAGTCTTAACGCGAAGGGCCGCGTACAAGAGTAATGTGTCCTTTATATCGTTGTGCTGGGGAATCTAAAAGTTGTGCTGACTTGTGCTAGGCTAGCACAACTTAGATATACGATTTGATCCTTGTCGGATGACCAGAAGATAGGAAAATGATATACAGTCTTAACGCGAAGGGCCGCGTACAAGAGTAATGTGTCCTTTATATCGTTGTGCTGGGGAATCTAAAAGTTGTGCTGACTTGTGCTAGGCTAGCACAACTCAGATATGCGATATGATCCTTGTCGGATGTCGAGAAAGTCGGAAAATGATATGCAGTCCTAGCGCGAAGGGTCGCGTACAAGAGTAAAGTGCCCTTTATATCGTTGTGCTGGGGAATCTAAACGTTGTGCTGACTTGTGCTAGGCCAGCACAACTCAGATATGCGATATGATCCTTGTCGGATGACAAGAAAGTCGGAAAATAATATACAGACTTAGCGCGAAGGGTCGCGTACAAGAGTAAAGTGCCCTTTATATCGTTGTGCTGGGGAATCTAAAAGTTGTGCTGACTTGTGCTAGGCTAGCACAACTCAGATATGCGATATGGTCCTTGTCGGATGACGAGAAAGTCGGAAAATGATATACAGTCTTAACGCGAAGGACCGCGTACAAGAGTAAAGTGCCCTTTATATCGTTGTGCTGGGGAATCTAAAAGTTGTGCTGGCTTGTGCTAGGCTAGTACAACTCAGATATGCGATATGATCCTTGTCGGATGACGAGAAAGTCGGAAAATAATATACAGACTTAGCGCGAAGGGTCGCGTACAAGAGTAAAGTGCCCTTTATATCGTTGTGCTGGGGAATCTAAAAGTTGTGCTGACTTGTGCTATGCTAGCACAACTCAGATATGCGATATGATCCTTGTCGGATGACGAGAAAGTCGGAAAATGATACACAGTCTTAGCGCGAAGGGTCGCGTACAAGAGTAAAGTGCCCTTTATATCGTTGTGCTGGGGAATCTAAAAGTTGTGCTGGCTTGTGCTAGGCTAGTACAACTCAGATATGCGATATGATCCTTGTCGGATGACGAGAAAGTCGGAAAATAATATACAGACTTAGCGCGAAGGGTCGCGTACAAGAGTAAAGTGCCCTTTATATCGTTGTGCTGGGGAATCTAAAAGTTGTGCTGACTTGTGCTATGCTAGCACAACTCAGATATGCGATATGATCCTTGTCGGATGACGAGAAAGTCGGAAAATGATACACAGTCTTAGCGCGAAGGGTCGCGTACAAGAGTAAAGTGCCCTTTATATCGTTGTGCTGGGGAATCTAAACGTTGTGCTGACTTGTGCTAGGCTAGCACAACTCAGATATGCGATATGATCCTTGTCGGTTGACCAGAAAGACGGAAAATGATATACAGTCTTAGCGCGAAGGGTCGCGTACAAGAGTAAAGTGCCCTTTATATCGTTGTCCTGGGGAATCTAAAAGTTGTGCAGACTTGTGCTAGGCTAGCACAACTCAGATATGCGATATGATCCTTGTCGGATGACGAGAAAGTCGGAAAATGATATACAGTCTTAGCGCGAAGGGTCGCGTACAAGAGTAAAGTGCCCTTTATATCGTTGTGCTGGGGAATCTAAAAGTTGTGCTGACTTGTGCTAGGCTAGCACAACTCAGATAAGCGATATGAGCCTTGTCGGATGACGAGAAAGTCGGAAAATGATATACAGTCTTAGCGCGAAGGGTCACGTACAAGAGTAAAGTGCCCTTTATATCGTTGTGCTGGGGAATCTAAAAGTTGTGCTGACTTGTGCTATGCTAGCACAACTCAGATATGCGATATGATCCTTGTCGGTTGACCAGAAAGACGGAAAATGATATACAGTCTTAGCGCGAAGGGTCGCGTACAAAAGTAAAGTGCCCTTTATATCGTTGTCCTGGGGAATCTAAAAGTTGTGCTGACTTGTGCTAGGCTAGCACAACTCAGATATGCGATTTGATCCTTGTCGGATGACCAGAAGATAGGAAAATGATATACAGTCTTAACGCGAAGGGCCGCGTACAAGAGTAAAGTGCCCTTTATATCGTTGTGCTGGGGAATCTAAAAGTTGTGCTGACTTGTGCTAGGCTAGCACATCTCAGATATGCGATATGGTCCTTGTCGGATGACGAGAAAGTCGGAAAATGATATACAGTCTTAACGCGAAGGACCGCGTACAAGAGTTAAGTGCCCTTTATATCGTTGTGCTGGGGAATCTAAAAGTAGTGCTGACTTGTGCTAGGCTAGCAAAACTCAGATATGCGATTAGATCCTTGTCAGATGACGAGAAAGTCGGAAAATGATATGCAGTCTTAGCGCGAAGGGTCGCGTACAGGAGTAAAGTGCCCATTATATCGTTGTGCTGGGGAATCTAAAAGTTGTGCTGACTTGTGCTAGGCTAGCACAACTCAGATATGCGATTTGATCCTTGTCGGATGACCAAAAAGTCGGAAAATGATATACAGTCTTAACGCGAAGGACCGCGTACAAGTGTAAAGTGCCCTTTATATCGTTGTGCTGGGGAATCTAAAAGTTGTGCTGACTTGTGCTAGGCTAGCACAACTCAGATATGCGATTTGATCCTTGTCGGATGACCAAAAAGTTGGAAAATGATATACAGTCTTAACGCGAAGGGCCGCGTACAAGAGTAAAGTGCCCTTTATATCGTTGTGCTGGGGAATCTAAAAGTTGTGCTGGCTTGTGCTAGGCTAGTACAACTCAGATATGCGATATGATCCTTGTCGGATGACGAGAAAGTCGGAAAATGATACACAGTCTTAGCGCGAGGGGTCGCGTACAAGAGTAAAGTGCCCCTTATATCGTTGTACTGGGGAATCTAAACGTTGTGCTGACTTGTGCTAGGCTAGCACAACTCAGATATGCGATATGATCCTTGTCGGATGACGAGAAAGTCGGAAAATAATATACAGACTTAGCGCGAAGGATCGCGTACAAGAGTAAAGTGCCCTTTATATCGTTGTGCTGGGGAATCTAAAAGTTGTGCTGACTTGTGCTATGCTAGCACAACTCAGATATGCGATATGATCCTTGTCGGATGACGAGAAAGTCGGAAAATGATACACAGACTTAGCGCGAAGGGTCGCGTACAAGAGTAAAGTGCCCTTTATATCGTTGTGCTGGGGAATCTAAAAGTTGTGCTGACTTGTGCTATGCTAGCACAACTCAGATATGCGATATGATCCTTGTCGGTTGACCAGAAAGACGGAAAATGATATACAGTCTTAGCGCGAAGGGTCGCGTACAGGAGTAAAGTGCCCTTTATATCGTTGTGCTGGGGAATCTAAACGTTGTGCTGACTTGTGCTAGGCTAGCACAACTCAGATATGCGATATGATCCTTGTCGGTTGACCAGAAAGACGGAAAATGATATACAGTCTTAGCGCGAAGGGTCGCGTACAAGAGTAAAGTGCCCTTTATATCGTTGTGCTGGGGAATCTAAACATTGTGCTGACTTGTGCTAGGCTAGCACAAATCAGATATGCGATATGATCCTTGTCGGTTGACCAGAAAGACGGAAAATGATATACAGTCTTAGCGCGAAGGGCCGCGTACAAGAGTAAAGTGCCCTTTATATCGTTGTGCTGGGGAATCTAAAAGTTGTGCTGACTTGTGCTAGGCTAGCACAACTCAGATATGCGATATGATCCTTGTCGGATGACGAGAAAGTCGGAAAATGATATACAGTCTTAGCGCGAAGGGTCGCGTACAAGAGTAAAGTGCCCTTTATATCGTTGTGCTGGGGAATCTAAAAGTTGTGCTGACTTGTGCTAGGCTAGCACAACTCAGATATGCGATTTGATCCTTGTCGGATGACCAAAAAGTTGGAAAATGATATACAGTCTTAACGCGAAGGGCCGCGTACAAGAGTAAAGTGCCCTTTATATCGTTGTGCTGGGGAATCTAAAAGTTGTGCTGACTTGTGCTAGGCTAGCACAACTCAGATATGCGATATGATCCTTGTCGGTTGACCAGAAAGACGGAAAATGATATACAGTCTTAGCGCGAAGGGTCACGTACAAGAGTAAAGTGCCCTTTATATCGTTGTGCTGGGGAATCTAAAAGTTGTGCTGACTTGTGCTATGCTAGCACAATTCAGATATGCGATATGATCCTTGTCGGTTGACCAGAAAGACGGAAAATGATATACAGTCTTAGCGCGAAGGGTCGCGTACAAGAGTAAAGTGCCCTTTATATCGTTGTCCTGGGGAATCTAAAAGTTGTGCTGACTTGTGCTAGGCTAGCACAACTCAGATATGCGATTTGATCCTTGTCGGATGACGAGAAAGTCGGAAAATGATATACAGTCTTAGCACGAAGGGTCGCGTGCAAGAGTAAAGTGCCTTTTATATCGTTGTGCTGGGGAATCTAAAAGTTGTGCTGACTTGTGCTAGGCTAGCACAACTCAGATATGCGATATGATCCTTGTCGGATGACGAGAAAGTCGGAAAATGATATACAGTCTTAGCGCGAAGGGTCGCGTACAAGAGTAAAGTGCCCTTTATATCGTTGTGCTGGGGAATCTAAAAGTTGTGCTGACTTGTGCTAGGCTAGCACAACTCAGATATGCGATTTGATCCTTGTCGGATGACCAAAAAGTTGGAAAATGATATACAGTCTTAACGCGAAGGGCCGCGTACAAGAGTAAAGTGCCCTTTATATCGTTGTGCTGGGGAATCTAAAAGTTGTGCTGACTTGTGCTAGGCTAGCACAACTCAGATATGCGATATGATCCTTGTCGGTTGACCAGAAAGACGGAAAATGATATACAGTCTTAGCGCGAAGGGTCACGTACAAGAGTAAAGTGCCCTTTATATCGTTGTGCTGGGGAATCTAAAAGTTGTGCTGACTTGTGCTATGCCAGCACAACTCAGATATGCGATTTGATCCTTGTCGGATGACGAGAAAGTCGGAAAATGATATACAGTCTTAGCACGAAGGGTCGCGTACAAGAGTAAAGTGCCTTTTATATCGTTGTGCTGGGGAATCTAAAAGTTGTGCTGACTTGTGCTAGGATAGCACAACTTAGATATGCGATTTGATCCTTGTCGGATGACCAGAAGATAGGAAAATGATATACAGTCTTAACGCGAAGGGCCGCGTACAAGAGTAATGTGTCCTTTATATCGTTGTGCTGGGGAATCTAAAAGTTGTGCTGACTTGTGCTAGGCTAGCACAACTTAGATATACGATTTGATCCTTGTCGGATGACCAGAAGATAGGAAAATGATATACAGTCTTAACGCGAAGGGCCGCGTACAAGAGTAATGTGTCCTTTATATCGTTGTGCTGGGGAATCTAAAAGTTGTGCTGACTTGTGCTAGGCTAGCACAACTCAGATATGCGATATGATCCTTGTCGGATGTCGAGAAAGTCGGAAAATGATATGCAGTCCTAGCGCGAAGGGTCGCGTACAAGAGTAAAGTGCCCTTTATATCGTTGTGCTGGGGAATCTAAACGTTGTGCTGACTTGTGCTAGGCCAGCACAACTCAGATATGCGATATGATCCTTGTCGGATGACGAGAAAGTCGGAAAATAATATACAGACTTAGCGCGAAGGGTCGCGTACAAGAGTAAAGTGCCCTTTATATCGTTGTGCTGGGGAATCTAAAAGTTGTGCTGACTTGTGCTAGGCTAGCACAACTCAGATATGCGATATGGTCCTTGTCGGATGACGAGAAAGTCGGAAAATGATATACAGTCTTAACGCGAAGGACCGCGTACAAGAGTAAAGTGCCCTTTATATCGTTGTGCTGGGGAATCTAAAAGTTGTGCTGGCTTGTGCTAGGCTAGTACAACTCAGATATGCGATATGATCCTTGTCGGATGACGAGAAAGTCGGAAAATAATATACAGACTTAGCGCGAAGGGTCGCGTACAAGAGTAAAGTGCCCTTTATATCGTTGTGCTGGGGAATCTAAAAGTTGTGCTGACTTGTGCTATGCTAGCACAACTCAGATATGCGATATGATCCTTGTCGGATGACGAGAAAGTCGGAAAATGATACACAGTCTTAGCGCGAAGGGTCGCGTACAAGAGTAAAGTGCCCTTTATATCGTTGTGCTGGGGAATCTAAAAGTTGTGCTGGCTTGTGCTAGGCTAGTACAACTCAGATATGCGATATGATCCTTGTCGGATGACGAGAAAGTCGGAAAATAATATACAGACTTAGCGCGAAGGGTCGCGTACAAGAGTAAAGTGCCCTTTATATCGTTGTGCTGGGGAATCTAAAAGTTGTGCTGACTTGTGCTATGCTAGCACAACTCAGATATGCGATATGATCCTTGTCGGATGACGAGAAAGTCGGAAAATGATACACAGTCTTAGCGCGAAGGGTCGCGTACAAGAGTAAAGTGCCCTTTATATCGTTGTGCTGGGGAATCTAAAAGTTGTGCTGACTTGTGCTAGGCTAGCACAACTCAGATATGCGATATGATCCTTGTCGGTTGACCAGAAAGACGGAAAATGATATACAGTCTTAGCGCGAAGGGTCGCGTACAAGAGTAAAGTGCCCTTTATATCGTTGTCCTGGGGAATCTAAAAGTTGTGCAGACTTGTGCTAGGCTAGCACAACTCAGATATGCGATATGATCCTTGTCGGATGACGAGAAAGTCGGAAAATGATATACAGTCTTAGCGCGAAGGGTCGCGTACAAGAGTAAAGTGCCCTTTATATCGTTGTGCTGGGGAATCTAAAAGTTGTGCTGACTTGTGCTAGGCTAGCACAACTCAGATAAGCGATATGAGCCTTGTCGGATGACGAGAAAGTCGGAAAATGATATACAGTCTTAGCGCGAAGGGTCACGTACAAGAGTAAAGTGCCCTTTATATCGTTGTGCTGGGGAATCTAAAAGTTGTGCTGACTTGTGCTATGCTAGCACAACTCAGATATGCGATATGATCCTTGTCGGTTGACCAGAAAGACGGAAAATGATATACAGTCTTAGCGCGAAGGGTCGCGTACAAAAGTAAAGTGCCCTTTATATCGTTGTCCTGGGGAATCTAAAAGTTGTGCTGACTTGTGCTAGGCTAGCACAACTCAGATATGCGATTTGATCCTTGTCGGATGACCAGAAGATAGGAAAATGATATACAGTCTTAACGCGAAGGGCCGCGTACAAGAGTAAAGTGCCCTTTATATCGTTGTGCTGGGGAATCTAAAAGTTGTGCTGACTTGTGCTAGGCTAGCACATCTCAGATATGCGATATGGTCCTTGTCGGATGACGAGAAAGTCGGAAAATGATATACAGTCTTAACGCGAAGGACCGCGTACAAGAGTTAAGTGCCCTTTATATCGTTGTGCTGGGGAATCTAAAAGTAGTGCTGACTTGTGCTAGGCTAGCAAAACTCAGATATGCGATTAGATCCTTGTCAGATGACGAGAAAGTCGGAAAATGATATGCAGTCTTAGCGCGAAGGGTCGCGTACAGGAGTAAAGTGCCCATTATATCGTTGTGCTGGGGAATCTAAAAGTTGTGCTGACTTGTGCTAGGCTAGCACAACTCAGATATGCGATTTGATCCTTGTCGGATGACCAAAAAGTCGGAAAATGATATACAGTCTTAACGCGAAGGACCGCGTACAAGTGTAAAGTGCCCTTTATATCGTTGTGCTGGGGAATCTAAAAGTTGTGCTGACTTGTGCTAGGCTAGCACAACTCAGATATGCGATTTGATCCTTGTCGGATGACCAAAAAGTTGGAAAATGATATACAGTCTTAACGCGAAGGGCCGCGTACAAGAGTAAAGTGCCCTTTATATCGTTGTGCTGGGGAATCTAAAAGTTGTGCTGGCTTGTGCTAGGCTAGTACAACTCAGATATGCGATATGATCCTTGTCGGATGACGAGAAAGTCGGAAAATGATACACAGTCTTAGCGCGAGGGGTCGCGTACAAGAGTAAAGTGCCCCTTATATCGTTGTACTGGGGAATCTAAACGTTGTGCTGACTTGTGCTAGGCTAGCACAACTCAGATATGCGATATGATCCTTGTCGGATGACGAGAAAGTCGGAAAATAATATACAGACTTAGCGCGAAGGATCGCGTACAAGAGTAAAGTGCCCTTTATATCGTTGTGCTGGGGAATCTAAAAGTTGTGCTGACTTGTGCTATGCTAGCACAACTCAGATATGCGATATGATCCTTGTCGGATGACGAGAAAGTCGGAAAATGATACACAGTCTTAGCGCGAAGGGTCGCGTACAGGAGTAAAGTGCCCTTTATATCGTTGTGCTGGGGAATCTAAACGTTGTGCTGACTTGTGCTAGGCTAGCACAACTCAGATATGCGATATGATCCTTGTCGGTTGACCAGAAAGACGGAAAATGATATACAGTCTTAGCGCGAAGGGTCGCGTACAAGAGTAAAGTGCCCTTTATATCGTTGTGCTGGGGAATCTAAACGTTGTGCTGACTTGTGCTAGGCTAGCACAAATCAGATATGCGATATGATCCGTGTCGGTTGACCAGAAAGACGGAAAATGATATACAGTCTTAGCGCGAAGGGCCGCGTACAAGAGTAAAGTGCCCTTTATATCGTTGTGCTGGGGAATCTAAAAGTTGTGCTGACTTGTGCTAGGCTAGCACAACTCAGATATGCGATATGATCCTTGTCGGATGACGAGAAAGTCGGAAAATGATATACAGTCTTAGCGCGAAGGGTCGCGTACAAGAGTAAAGTGCCCTTTATATCGTTGTGCTGGGGAATCTAAAAGTTGTGCTGACTTGTGCTAGGCTAGCACAACTCAGATATGCGATTTGATCCTTGTCGGATGACCAAAAAGTTGGAAAATGATATACAGTCTTAACGCAAAGGGCCGCGTACAAGAGTAAAGTGCCCTTTATATCGTTGTGCTGGGGAATCTAAAAGTTGTGCTGACTTGTGCTAGGCTAGCACAACTCAGATATGCGATATGATCCTTGTCGGTTGACCAGAAAGACGGAAAATGATATACAGTCTTAGCGCGAAGGGTCACGTACAAGAGTAAAGTGCCCTTTATATCGTTGTGCTGGGGAATCTAAAAGTTGTGCTGACTTGTGCTATGCTAGCACAACTCAGATATGCGATATGATCCTTGTCGGTTGACCAGAAAGACGGAAAATGATATACAGTCTTAGCGCGAAGGGTCGCGTACAAGAGTAAAGTGCCCTTTATATCGTTGTCCTGGGGAATCTAAAAGTTGTGCTGACTTGTGCTAGGCTAGCACAACTCAGATATGCGATTTGATCCTTGTCGGATGACGAGAAAGTCGGAAAATGATATACAGTCTTAGCACGAAGGGTCGCGTACAAGAGTAAAGTGCCTTTTATATCGTTGTGCTGGGGAATCTAAAAGTTGTGCTGACTTGTGCTAGGATAGCACAACTCAGATATGCGATATGATCCTTGTCGGATGACGAGAAAGTCGGAAAATGATATGCAGTCTTAGCGCGAAGGGTCGCGTACAGGAGTAAAGTGCCCTTTATATCGTTGTGCTGGGGAATCTAAAAGTTGTGCTGACTTGTGCTAGGCTAGCACAACTCAGATATGCGATTTGATCCTTGTCGGATGACCAAAAAGTTGGAAAATGATATACAGTCTTAACGCGAAGGGCCGCGTACAAGAGTAAAGTGCCCTTTATATCGTTGTGCTGGGGAATCTAAAAGTTGTGCTGACTTGTGCTAGGCTAGCACAACTCAGATATGCGATATGATCCTTGTCGGATGACGAAAAAGTCGGAAAATGATATACAGTCTTAGCGCGAAGGGTCGCGTACAAGAGTAAAGTGCCCTTTATATCGTTGTGCTGGGGAATCTAAAAGTTGTGCTGACTTGTGCTAGGCTAGCACAACTCAGATATGCGATTTGATCCTTGTCGGATGACCAAAAAGTTGGAAAATGATATACAGTCTTAACGCGAAGGGCCGCGTACAAGAGTAAAGTGCCCTTTATATCGTTGTGCTGGGGAATCTAAAAGTTGTGCTGACTTGTGCTAGGCTAGCACAACTCAGATATGCGATATGATCCTTGTCGGTTGACCAGAAAGACGGAAAATGATATACAGTCTTAGCGCGAAGGGTCACGTACAAGAGTAAAGTGCCCTTTATATCGTTGTGCTGGGGAATCTAAAAGTTGTGCTGACTTGTGCTATGCTAGCACAACTCAGATATGCGATATGATCCTTGTCGGTTGACCAGAAAGACGGAAAATGATATACAGTCTTAGCGCGAAGGGTCGCGTACAAGAGTAAAGTGCCCTTTATATCGTTGTCCTGGGGAATCTAAAAGTTGTGCTGACTTGTGCTAGGCTAGCACAACTCAGATATGCGATTTGATCCTTGTCGGATGACGAGAAAGTCGGAAAATGATATACAGTCTTAGCACGAAGGGTCGCGTACAAGAGTAAAGTGCCTTTTATATCGTTGTGCTGGGGAATCTAAAAGTTGTGCTGACTTGTGCTAGGATAGCACAACTTAGATATGCGATTTGATCCTTGTCGGATGACCAGAAGATAGGAAAATGATATACAGTCTTAACGCGAAGGGCCGCGTACAAGAGTAATGTGTCCTTTATATCGTTGTGCTGGGGAATCTAAAAGTTGTGCTGACTTGTGCTAGGCTAGCACAACTTAGATATGCGATTTGATCCTTGTCGGATGACCAGAAGATAGGAAAATGATATACAGTCTTAACGCGAAGGGCCGCGTACAAGAGTAATGTGTCCTTTATATCGTTGTGCTGGGGAATCTAAAAGTTGTGCTGACTTGTGCTAGGCTAGCACAACTCAGATATGCGATATGATCCTTGTCGGATGTCGAGAAAGTCGGAAAATGATATGCAGTCCTAGCGCGAAGGGTCGCGTACAAGAGTAAAGTGCCCTTTATATCGTTGTGCTGGGGAATCTAAACGTTGTGCTGACTTGTGCTAGGCCAGCACAACTCAGATATGCGATATGATCCTTGTCGGATGACAAGAAAGTCGGAAAATAATATACAGTCTTAGCGCGAAGGGTCGCGTACAAGAGTAAAGTGCCCTTTATATCGTTGTGCTGGGGAATCTAAAAGTTGTGCTGACTTGTGCTAGGCTAGCACAACTCAGATATGCGATATGGTCCTTGTCGGATGACGAGAAAGTCGGAAAATGATATACAGTCTTAACGCGAAGGACCGCGTACAAGAGTAAAGTGCCCTTTATATCGTTGTGCTGGGGAATCTAAAAGTAGTGCTGACTTGTGCTAGGCTAGCACAACTCAGATATGCGATTTGATCCTTGTCGGATGACGAGAAAGTCGGAAAATGATATGCAGTCTTAGCGCGAAGGGTCGCGTACAGGAGTAAAGTGCCCTTTATATCGTTGTGCTGGGGAATCTAAAAGTTGTGCTGACTTGTGCTAGGCTAGCACAACTCAGATATGCGATTTGATCCTTGTCGGATGACCAAAAAGTTGGAAAATGATATACAGTCTTAACGCGAAGGGCCGCGTACAAGAGTAAAGTGCCCTTTATATCGTTGTGCTGGGGAATCTAAAAGTTGTGCTGGCTTGTGCTAGGCTAGCACAACTCAGATATGCGATTTGATCCTTGTCGGATGACCAAAAAGTTGGAAAATGATATACAGTCTTAACGCGAAGGGCCGCGTACAAGAGTAAAGTGCCCTTTATATCGTTGTGCTGGGGAATCTAAAAGTTGTGCTGGCTTGTGCTAGGCTAGTACAACTCAGATATGCGATATGATCCTTGTCGGATGACGAGAAAGTCGGAAAATGATACACAGTCTTAGCGCGAAGGGTCGCGTACAAGAGTAAAGTGCCCTTTATATCGTTGTGCTGGGGAATCTAAACGTTGTGCTGACTTGTGCTAGGCCAGCACAACTCAGATATGCGATATGATCCTTGTCGGATGACAAGAAAGTCGGAAAATAATATACAGACTTAGCGCGAAGGGTCGCGTACAAGAGTAAAGTGCCCTTTATATCGTTGTGCTGGGGAATCTAAAAGTTGTGCTGACTTGTGCTAGGCTAGCACAACTCAGATATGCGATATGGTCCTTGTCGGATGACGAGAAAGTCGGAAAATGATATACAGTCTTAACGCGAAGGACCGCGTACAAGAGTAAAGTGCCCTTTATATCGTTGTGCTGGGGAATCTAAAAGTAGTGCTGACTTGTGCTAGGCTAGCAAAACTCAGATATGCGATTTGATCCTTGTCGGATGACGAGAAAGTCGGAAAATGATATGCAGTCTTAGCGCGAAGGGTCGCGTACAGGAGTAAAGTGCCCTTTATATCGTTGTGCTGGGGAATCTAAAAGTTGTGCTGACTTGTGCTAGGCTAGCACAACTCAGATATGCGATTTGATCCTTGTCGGATGACCAAAAAGTTGGAAAATGATATACAGTCTTAACGCGAAGGGCCGCGTACAAGAGTAAAGTGCCCTTTATATCGTTGTGCTGGGGAATCTAAAAGTTGTGCTGACTTGTGCTAGGCTAGCACAACTCAGATATGCGATATGATCCTTGTCGGTTGACCAGAAAGACGGAAAATGATATACAGTCTTAGCGCGAAGGGTCACGTACAAGAGTAAAGTGCCCTTTATATCGTTGTGCTGGGGAATCTAAAAGTTGTGCTGACTTGTGCTATGCTAGCACAACTCAGATATGCGATATGATCCTTGTCGGTTGACCAGAAAGACGGAAAATGATATACAGTCTTAGCGCGAAGGGTCGCGTACAAGAGTAAAGTGCCCTTTATATCGTTGTCCTGGGGAATCTAAAAGTTGTGCTGACTTGTGCTAGGCTAGCACAACTCAGATATGCGATTTGATCCTTGTCGGATGACGAGAAAGTCGGAAAATGATATACAGTCTTAGCACGAAGGGTCGCGTACAAGAGTAAAGTGCCCTTTATATCGTTGTGCTGGGGAATCTAAACGTTGTGCTGACTTGTGCTAGGCCAGCACAACTCAGATATGCGATATGATCCTTGTCGGATGACAAGAAAGTCGGAAAATAATATACAGACTTAGCGCGAAGGGTCGCGTACAAGAGTAAAGTGCCCTTTATATCGTTGTGCTGGGGAATCTAAAAGTTGTGCTGACTTGTGCTAGGCTAGCACAACTCAGATATGCGATATGGTCCTTGTCGGATGACGAGAAAGTCGGAAAATGATATACAGTCTTAACGCGAAGGACCGCGTACAAGAGTAAAGTGCCCTTTATATCGTTGTGCTGGGGAATCTAAAAGTAGTGCTGACTTGTGCTAGGCTAGCAAAACTCAGATATGCGATTTGATCCTTGTCGGATGACGAGAAAGTCGGAAAATGATATGCAGTCTTAGCGCGAAGGGTCGCGTACAGGAGTAAAGTGCCCTTTATATCGTTGTGCTGGGGAATCTAAAAGTTGTGCTGACTTGTGCTAGGCTAGCACAACTCAGATATGCGATTTGATCCTTGTCGGATGACCAAAAAGTTGGAAAATGATATACAGTCTTAACGCGAAGGGCCGCGTACAAGAGTAAAGTGCCCTTTATATCGTTGTGCTGGGGAATCTAAAAGTTGTGCTGGCTTGTGCTAGGCTAGCACAACTCAGATATGCGATTTGATCCTTGTCGGATGACCAAAAAGTTGGAAAATGATATACAGTCTTAACGCGAAGGGCCGCGTACAAGAGTAAAGTGCCCTTTATATCGTTGTGCTGGGGAATCTAAAAGTTGTGCTGGCTTGTGCTAGGCTAGTACAACTCAGATATGCGATATGATCCTTGTCGGATGACGAGAAAGTCGGAAAATGATACACAGTCTTAGCGCGAAGGGTCGCGTACAAGAGTAAAGTGCCCTTTATATCGTTGTGCTGGGGAATCTAAACGTTGTGCTGACTTGTGCTAGGCCAGCACAACTCAGATATGCGATATGATCCTTGTCGGATGACGAGAAAGTCGGAAAATAATATACAGACTTAGCGCGAAGGGTCGCGTACAAGAGTAAAGTGCCCTTTATATCGTTGTGCTGGGGAATCTAAAAGTTGTGCTGACTTGTGCTAGCATAGCACAAGTCAGATATGCGATATGGTCCTTGTCGGATGACGAGAAAGTCGGAAAATGATATACAGTCTTAACGCGAAGGACCGCGTACAAGAGTAAAGTGCCCTTTATATCGTTGTGCTGGGGAATCTAAAAGTAGTGCTGACTTGTGCTAGGCTAGCAAAACTCAGATATGCGATTTGATCCTTGTCGGATGACGAGAAAGTCGGAAAATGATATGCAGTCTTAGCGCGAAGGGTCGCGTACAGGAGTAAAGTGCCCTTTATATCGTTGTGCTGGGGAATCTAAAAGTTGTGCTGACTTGTGCTAGGCTAGCACAACTCAGATATGCGATTTGATCCTTGTCGGATGACCAAAAAGTTGGAAAATGATATACAGTCTTAACGCGAAGGGCCGCGTACAAGAGTAAAGTGCCCTTTATATCGTTGTGCTGGGGAATCTAAAAGTTGTGCTGGCTTGTGCTAGGCTAGCACAACTCAGATATGCGATTTGATCCTTGTCGGATGACCAAAAAGTTGGAAAATGATATACAGTCTTAACGCGAAGGGCCGCGTACAAGAGTAAAGTGCCCTTTATATCGTTGTGCTGGGGAATCTAAAAGTTGTGCTGGCTTGTGCTAGGCTAGTACAACTCAGATATGCGATATGGTCCTTGTCGGATGACGAGAAAGTCGGAAAATGATATACAGTCTTAACGCGAAGGACCGCGTACAAGAGTAAAGTGCCCTTTATATCGTTGTGCTGGGGAATCTAAAAGTAGTGCTGACTTGTGCTAGGCTAGCAAAACTCAGATATGCGATTTGATCCTTGTCGGATGACGAGAAAGTCGGAAAATGATATGCAGTCTTAGCGCGAAGGGTCGCGTACAGGAGTAAAGTGCCCTTTATATCGTTGTGCTGGGGAATCTAAAAGTTGTGCTGACTTGTGCTAGGCTAGCACAACTCAGATATGCGATTTGATCCTTGTCGGATGACCAAAAAGTTGGAAAATGATATACAGTCTTAACGCGAAGGGTCGCGTACAAGAGTAAAGTGCCCTTTATATCGTTGTGCTGGGGAATCTAAAAGTTGTGCTGGCTTGTGCTAGGCTAGCACAACTCAGATATGCGATTTGATCCTTGTCGGATGACCAAAAAGTTGGAAAATGATATACAGTCTTAACGCGAAGGGCCGCGTACAAGAGTAAAGTGCCCTTTATATCGTTGTGCTGGGGAATCTAAAAGTTGTGCTGGCTTGTGCTAGGCTAGTACAACTCAGATATGCGATATGATCCTTGTCGGATGACGAGAAAGTCGGAAAATGATACACAGTCTTAGCGCGAAGGGTCGCGTACAAGAGTAAAGTGCCCTTTATATCGTTGTGCTGGGGAATCTAAACGTTGTGCTGACTTGTGCTAGGCTAGCACAACTCAGATATGCGATATGATCCTTGTCGGTTGACCAGAAAGACGGAAAATGATATACAGTCTTAGCGCGAAGGGCCGCGTACAAGAGTAAAGTGCCCTTTATATCGTTGTGCTGGGGAATCTAAAAGTTGTGCTGACTTGTGCTAGGCTAACACAACTCAGATATGCGATATGATCCTTGTCGGATGACGAGAAAGTCGGAAAATGATATACAGTCTTAGCGCGAAGGGTCGCGTACAAGAGTAAAGTGCCCTTTATATCGTTGTGCTGGGGAATCTAAAAGTTGTGCTGACTTGTGCTAGGCTAGCACAACTCAGATATGCGATTTGATCCTTGTCGGATGACCAAAAAGTTGGAAAATGATATACAGTCTTAACGCGAAGGGCCGCGTACAAGAGTAAAGTGCCCTTTATATCGTTGTGCTGGGGAATCTAAAAGTTGTGCTGACTTGTGCTAGGCTAGCACAACTCAGATATGCGATATGATCCTTGTCGGTTGACCAGAAAGACGGAAAATGATATACAGTCTTAGCGCGAAGGGTCACGTACAAGAGTAAAGTGCCCTTTATATCGTTGTGCTGGGGAATCTAAAAGTTGTGCTGACTTGTGCTATGCTAGCACAACTCAGATATGCGATATGATCCTTGTCGGTTGACCAGAAAGACGGAAAATGATATACAGTCTTAGCGCGAAGGGTCGCGTACAAGAGTAAAGTGCCCTTTATATCGTTGTCCTGGGGAATCTAAAAGTTGTGCTGACTTGTGCTAGGCTAGTACAACTCAGATATGCGATATGATCCTTGTCGGATGACGAGAAAGTCGGAAAATGATACACAGTCTTAGCGCGAGGGGTCGCGTACAAGAGTAAAGTGCCCTTTATATCGTTGTGCTGGGGAATCTAAACGTTGTGCTGACTTGTGCTAGGCTAGTACAACTCAGATATGCGATTTGATCCTTGTCGGATGACGAGAAAGTCGGAAAATGATACACAGTCTTAGCGCGAGGGGTCGCGTACAAGAGTAAAGTGCCCTTTATATCGTTGTGCTGGGGAATCTAAAAGTTGTGCTGACTTGTGCTAGGCTAGTACAACTCAGATATGCGATTTGATCCTTGTCGGATGACGAGAAAGTCGGAAAATGATACACAGTCTTAGCGCGAGGGGTCGCGTACAAGAGTAAAGTGCCCTTTATATCGTTGTGCTGGGGAATCTAAACGTTGTGCTGACTTGTGCTAGGATAGCACAACTCAGATATGCGATATGATCCTTGTCGGATGACGAGAAAGTCGGAAAATGATATGCAGTCTTAGCGCGAAGGGTCGCGTACAGGAGTAAAGTGCCCTTTATATCGTTGTGCTGGGGAATCTAAAAGTTGTGCTGACTTGTGCTAGGCTAGCACAACTCAGATATGCGATTTGATCCTTGTCGGATGACCAAAAAGTCGGAAAATGATATACAGTCTTAACGCGAAGGGTCGCGTACAAGAGTAAAGTGCCCTTTATATCGTTGTGCTGTGGAATCTAAAAGTTGTGCTGACTTGTGCTAGGCTAGCACAACTCAGATATGCGATTTGATCCTTGTCGGATGACCAAAAAGTTGGAAAATGATATACAGTCTTAACGCGAAGGGCCGCGTACAAGAGTAAAGTGCCCTTTATATCGTTGTGCTGGGGAATCTAAAAGTTGTGCTGACTTGTGCTAGGCTAGCACAACTCAGATATGCGATATGATCCTTGTCGGTTGACCAGAAAGACGGAAAATGATATACAGTCTTAGCGCGAAGGGTCGCGTACAAGAGTAAAGTGCCCTTTATATCGTTGTCCTGGGGAATCTAAAAGTTGTGCTGACTTGTGCTAGGCTAGCACAACTCAGATATGCGATTTGATCCTTGTCGGATGACGAGAAAGTCGGAAAATGATATACAGTCTTAGCACGAAGGGTCGCGTACAAGAGTAAAGTGCCTTTTATATCGTTGTGCTGGGGAATCTAAAAGTTGTGCTGACTTGTGCTAGGATAGCACAACTCAGATATGCGATATGATCCTTGTCGGATGACGAGAAAGTCGGAAAATGATATGCAGTCTTAGCGCGAAGGGTCGCGTACAGGAGTAAAGTGCCCTTTATATCGTTGTGCTGGGGAATCTAAAAGTTGTGCTGACTTGTGCTAGGCTAGCACAACTCAGATATGCGATTTGATCCTTGTCGGATGACCAAAAAGTTGGAAAATGATATACAGTCTTAACGCGAAGGGCCGCGTACAAGAGTAAAGTGCCCTTTATATCGTTGTGCTGGGGAATCTAAAAGTTGTGCTGGCTTGTGCTAGGCTAGTACAACTCAGATATGCGATATGATCCTTGTCGGATGACGAGAAAGTCGGAAAATGATACACAGTCTTAGCGCGAAGGGTCGCGTACAAGAGTAAAGTGCCCTTTATATCGTTGTGCTGGGGAATCTAAACGTTGTGCTGACTTGTGCTAAGCTAGCACAACTCAGATATGCGATATGATCCTTGTCGGTTGACCAGAAAGACGGAAAATGATATACAGTCTTAGCGCGAAGGGCCGCGTACAAGAGTAAAGTGCCCTTTATATCGTTGTGCTGGGGAATCTAAAAGTTGTGCTGACTTGTGCTAGGCTAGCACAACTCAGATATGCGATATGATCCTTGTCGGATGACGAGAAAGTCGGAAAATGATATACAGTCTTAGCGCGAAGGGTCGCGTACAAGAGTAAAGTGCCCTTTATATCGTTGTGCTGGGGAATCTAAAAGTAGTGCTGACTTGTGCTAGGCTAGCACAACTCAGATATGCGATATGATCCTTGTCGGTTGACCAGAAAGACGGAAAATGATATACAGTCTTAACGCGAAGGGCCGCATACAAGAGTAAAGTGCCCTTTATATCGTTGTGCTGGGGAATCTAAAAGTTGTGCTGACTTGTGCTAGGCTAGCACAACTCAGATATGCGATATGATCCTTGTCGGTTGACCAGAAAGACGGAAAATGATATACAGTCTTAGCGCGAAGGGTCACGTACAAGAGTAAAGTGCCCTTTATATCGTTGTGCTGGGGAATCTAAAAGTTGTGCTGACTTGTGCTATGCTAGCACAACTCAGATATGCGATATGATCCTTGTCGGTTGACCAGAAAGACGGAAAATGATATACAGTCTTAGCGCGAAGGGTCGCGTACAAGAGTAAAGTGCCCTTTATATCGTTGTCCTGGGGAATCTAAAAGTTGTGCTGACTTGTGCTAGGCTAGCACAACTCAGATATGCGATTTGATCCTTGTCGGATGACGAGAAAGTCGGAAAATGATATACAGTCTTAGCGCGAAGGGTCGCGTACAAGAGTAAAGTGCCTTTTATATCGTTGTGCTGGGGAATCTAAAAGTTGTGCTGACTTGTGCTAGGATAGCACAACTCAGATATATGATTATATGCTGTTTGGATAACTGTTTCTTACTTAAAAGTTAATCAGATGTCGAAAACGTTTTTTCACTATAACTTCTTTATTTATAATTTTTTTAAAGTAATACTTGAGCACAATCTTAGCACAACCTAGCACAACTTAGCACAATTGAGAAAATTGTAAAAAATTGTTTTATCGCGCCTTTCTGATTGACTGACGTTCAGAAAGGAGGGATATTTCGGAGAAATTGCGAGGAATGATAGAGAACTGAGTGGACTGTATTTAACTATTTTGACTGGCTAAATGTAACGGACAGGTTTGAATTAAATTTTATGAAGGAGAATGAAAGGGTGAATATCTGAATTAACAATAACTTAACTATATTTATACACTAATATACAACTGAGTTGAGAAAGCGATTAAGACCGAGATTGTGCTAGCTTGAATAAATTAGTTTGAATACTGTCTTGACTTTATCAGCTGATCGATTGCGAACGAAAAGAGAGCGAACAGCTGTTGTCGTTTGGTTTTATTGTCTCGATCCTTCAGGAAGTTCGTCACGCGCCGGTGATTCCGGTTGAGCGTTCTGGAACTTTCCCGAAGGATCGAGACTCGGTGTGGCCAATCACGCGCGTGCAGTGCTGCCCGTGCGAGCCTCGCATGCACACGCCACGTGCGTATGGTTTTGAGGCACCGCATAGCAGCTGACGTCACGCGGCGACGAAGCAGCATGGCGCTCGAGCGCGCCAATCTCGAACAAAAATGAAAAGTGGGGGGCTACTCAAAAAATCGTTTTTCTCAATTTTTCTTCTTATTTTTCATATTGTAGTGATAATATCCGAGCACAATATAGCACAAACCTAGCACAATTCAGCACAACTGTTCAAGTTGTTTAATTCAACAAGTGGGGGGCTAACTTCTAGGAGGTACAAATGTACTTATTACAAAAATCTAACTGGAAATATAAATATTTTAATTCAATTTTACAATAAAACAGTAAGTACAGAAAAAATAAAAATTTTGATATAACATTTCCTATAATAATGGCGTTTTCATTTTGCTTAATGAAAATAATATTTTAAATAAGATATACAATTTCGAAAATAAAATATTTTTATTTTAACTATCTGAGCCACAAAATGAAATATTTTACTTTCTGCGTCGTTATAATACTCTGAGCAGCCTCATTAGTTATGGGTGATTTAATATTTCTTATCGTAGCAATAATTGAGCCGTTCACAAGCCAAATCGATTAACTCCACTTTTTGAAATATTTTCAATTTAAGTGTGTTCCGGAATCAAAGTACCCGGGCGAGCACGCGGCTTGGTCCGATTCGACTAATCGCGACGCGTAACCAAGTCACGCATGCGTGTCGCCCAGCGCTGACGTAATCATAACGGCGAACGACCAATAATCGATAGTAGGTAGGCTAGGGGGATTCTGGACCAAGTTCATTGACCTTTCGAGGCAGACCTAACCCGGGGGGGCTCCCCCCTCCCCCTCCCCCCTCCCCCTCTGGGGAGGGGTTTTTTCGGGGGTCACCCCCAGACCGAACCGAGCGGTCTTTTTCGGGAGTCACCCCCAGACCTAACCGGGGCGGTCTTTTTCGGGAGTCACCCCCAGACCTAACCGGGGCGGTCTTTTTCGGGAGTCACCCCCCAGACCGAACCGAGCGGTCTTTTTCGGGTGTCACCTCCAGACCGAACCGAGCGGTCTTTTTCGGGTGTCACCTCCAGACCTAACCGGGGCGGTCTTTTTCGGGGGTCACCTCCAGACCTAACCGGGGCGGTCTTTTTCGGGTGTCACCCCCAGACCTAACCGGGGCGGTCTTTTTTGGGGGTCACCCCCAGACGCCATCTTTTTTCGGGGGTCACCCGCGGTCTTTTTCGGGGGGTCGGCGGGGGGATCGCGAATTTATTCGGGGGTCAAGTCCTAATTTTTCGCGAATGTTTGGGGAGTGACGTCACAAAGGATAGGAGTGGTGGTCGGTGGATTTTTGTGACGTCTAATATCTCTTTTTGTGGCGATCTAACCGAGAATGATGGAACAGACGCCTCTCAGACCCCGCCCGTTCTTTCCTGCAGTGGTGGTGGGGGAAGTCGTTTTGCTGAGTAATCAGTTTGTATGCCCCTTTGACATCAGGGAATCTCGCATTTTTGCAACCGAGCACTTTGCTGAGTAATCAGTTTGTTGTAATGTTATACCCCCCTTTGAAATCTCGGCAAACACACCCGACCAAATATTATAACTTCTTTTAAGACGCTATTTGATTGACCCTGACATTTTTTTATGTAATATGATACCCCTTGGGAACGAACAGGAATCTCGGGGACAGGAAATGTAAATCATGCATTAAATGTCAGAGAAATATCCTTTTGATTTTATTTTATTAGCATTACATCTAAGCCTAAAGCTAACAATTCAGTGTCTATTAATGAATTGCGTTCAAAATCGTCATGTTCTGCAATGGCTTTTGCAAAATCATCGGTAACATTAGATATTATTTGCATAAACTTACAATATTTAGTTTGTACACAGAATAGGTTCTCGGATAGCCAAGAGTACATGTGATCGATACAAAATTCTAAATCAAACAATCTTCTCATCGTTTTCTGGGCAATCTGTATGCACTTAGTCGAATTTGATAATTTTACAAGCTTTACATCATCGTTTAACTGACAGAACTCCACAGTTATATCACCAACATGCACAGCATTCCCTGAGTTGATAATGTTCCACAGAATGTCTTCCTTCTTTCGAAGAAGATCTTTCTTGTAGCCATAGACAGTTGAATTTCATTGCCGTGATTGTCTCCTATAGCCAACTCGACGTGACAGCAACCACCAATTCGGACTCCAATGTCAAGGTATTTGTAGAATGTATTCGTCAAGGGATATCTCCTGCCCAATATACGCACCGCGCACACGATCCTCTGTTCCGAATTATCAGCGCTGATAAGAAAAGAAGCAATTATGAAATGCATTTTTTTTCAATTGCAAAGAAACAATACTGAATAGCATTTTTAGCGGTAGCCAGAGTACTTACTGTGTGTGTAATTGCGGAGGATTGAACTCATTATTCTGCAGCGTAGCGCGAGAGTTGACGGTTGCGGACCACATAGTTGATACTTTGTCGATCCAACCAACAATGGCGTTTTATAGCCTCTCTCTACCCCCCCTTCCCTTTTTGAAAAAATGCAAACACAGCAAGGAATGTCGGCACGAGGCAAACACATCCGGTGAAATATGATACCAAAAATTCTTATTGCCGAGTAATCATTTTTTGTAATGTTATACCACAAACTGCGCATTTTGTCGGCAACATTGGGTGAAATATTATACCATTTTAAGAAATACGGAAAAAAATTTTGTTAAATAATATTCTTTATTCAAAAATATGGTTCTTATTGATCATTATATATTTTACACAGTTTAAATACATTTTCAACGGCACATACGCCAGTATGGAATGCACATCTATGCAGCCCCTTTTGCAACATCGACAATCTTGGATCCTAGGATCTCTAGATCCACATCAAGAGCCTCGATTCCAGTTAATTTCCACAGCCATTTTTTCTTTTCGAATCCTTGACAATGACCTGCTGTGTATTTTCCAGGGCAAGTTTCAAACAGCTTCCAGCTTCTTTGTATGGAACATATCCGTCCATCCACCCGATTCCATGATGTTTTCTCGTTAGCCATCGAACCTGTCGTGTTTCGGCAGCAGTCAATCAGTGGAACCCAAATGGTGGCTCGAATATCCAGTGCAATAGTTTATTTCCATCCCGTAAAATGGCCGCTTCTTTTACAATGAATTCGTTTGACTCGATCTTGAACCCTTGTACATCGACAAACGTTAGATGAACCATCGCCGCTTGTTAAAGTATTCTGTGCACTACGTTGGTCAACGGGCTGTACTCGACTATACGATCATGTATAATCAAGCAGTATGCAGCTGTGTTGACTGGCACATTATCTCTGCATTCGAAATCTATGCGGACATCAATTGTAGCACTTTTAACAGACTCGTTTTGACGAGAGCAGTCTATGACCACAAATGGGCCACGTGATAAGAACTCTAATTCGTCCAATAGCGGCTCACTGCATCGATCACCATAATACGAGTTTTGAAATTTTGCGTACATATCGTAAAGTACCGCATACTTATTTTTTTCAAAGTCCAAGTTTAGGTCATCGTATGGGTATGATTCCGAATTTAGGTACAAACGTATGTTTGACAGTTTACAATCGTCGAATTGATTAGCAGTCTTATGCAATTGATTCTTCCTATCATTCTGCAATGCGAATATGATGAAGCGAGGTTTCTCCAGTTGTGTTACAGTCTTGATGGCCCACGTATGCATCGTCGTTGTTTGTAAATGTGGATATTCGTATAGATCCCAAGAGCGAAAACTCATAGGTATCATTTGTCCTCTCTCGAGAATGCGTAGTAACGACAATTTGGTTACTTCTTCAAGACTTATGTGCGGCATTCGCCACTGAACTTTGAATAATTCGATTTTAGGTCTTAAAATACTAGAACCATTCAACGCGTTTAGATCGTTTCGTGATCGAATTAAGACCAACTCTTGACGCACATTAACGGTTATCTTGTTATAATCTTCACCGAAGCCAAAGAGCATATTGAATGGTATACAGAAATTGAAATCTGCGCCATCCAGTTTACGATACCAGCCAGCGGTGGCCAATGCTTTACTTCTTCCGGGGGAGATGGACACGTGTGTTTTTAACGCAGTCGTTATTCCAGGATTTTTACAGCGATCTATTTCAACGCCATTTAGTTCATATCGAATTTCATCAAACATGAAAGCAGCACAATTGGTATCGAGAGTAACATTGTTGCTTGTTCCTTCAGGTGGAGCCTCTGCTAAAATAACTTTTCCTTCAATGTACAAGAAACTCTCGCACGGTAGCGTATACAGATCTTGCTGCTGTATCGGTATTCTTATTTCATCGCTATTTCCGAGAGTAGTATTTGCATAGGGATTATACGTGTGCACTTCTATCTTGGTTATACGATTATCGGAGGTCGGTGTATTGCCAATGGCCAGAATGTCAGACATTATTGCTTTACAACAAATCCCAACGATTGTAGAAAACGCACGTTCTGCAAGCTCAGCAGGTTCTTCCTCGACGATGGTGTGACACGATAATTTGCCCGACTTACTGTGTCGATGAATGTATTTGTTGCAGCAGTCGGAATTAGAGGTTCGTTCGCTTTGTTATACACAAGCATAATACAACACTTATTCGTAGGAGCGGGGATCTCGCCGTCTTACATGTAGTCTAACAGTGATTTCTTCTCCACGAAAATCGATCAGACGATTATTTTGGTCAAGCAGACGTATTTCTAAATCGTCTATTATCCGCACGACGATAGGAAGGTAAATGACTCGCGGTGGCGTTTCTGAGATCTTATATCCTGGAGGAACCCTAGGTGAAAATTCGTGAATAATGTGTACAGGTTTGTCATTACTGTACGAACCAGCTGTTATGCTGCATTCCACTCTGATCACGTTGATGCTTATGATGTTCACAGGAGCGTTAGACTCATACCACATTTTACGTGGGAGAATACGGTTTGCAGAAAATCCAAGTAGCGATCCTATGTTATTAGGTTTCTCAAAATTAATCTTATAGGAGCAGTATATTTCACTCTTCATCGTATTATTGTTAGCACGTATGACGAGAGGGTATTCATCGTTCCCCGAATCATGCCTGTTGGGATATCTTCGCAGTATTTCCCGTTTCAAGTACTTATCGATTGCATCCAGTTCGTAAGATCCTTCGGGAATGACAATTTCTTCGTCATTTTCACCAAAATAAAATTTATTGTCGCGAGCATCGACGTTCGCTATCGTGTTAAACGTTTCAAAATCCACGAGACCTAGTTCGTATTCATGACCACTCAAATCTATCGCGGGAAAGTATTGGACTGCGAGCATGCTGCTCTTACCCGTTAACGTCAGTGTCAACGACGAGGGCGTCATGTTTATGCGAAAGGGGTAAAGAATGTAATGAAATTGTACTTGTCGGTAATGTACATTTATAATGAGTTTTCCTCGAGAAATTTTACACACAGCTGCTCGTATATGGTTTGATCGAAATTTTGAAAACGTGCATGATTGTAAGTAATTGTTGCGGATGATCCAAAGTATGCAATAAGTTCCACAGGTGGACGTAGATTACCAAAGCTATCAAAATATTTTACGGTACGATTGCGTTTCACGTATGCGACCCAATGTGTTCCCGGACCGATACTATCGTCCAAGTTTACTATACCGCTCTCATTTACATTTGCTCTCGCCGGAAGACTATCGCGCATGTATACTCCGCGAAAATATGGTATATTCTTTCTTCCTATATCCTCAAGCTGAACATTTGTCATCGGCTGTGTCCCTAGTTTTTCATGGATTGAACTTTTTTTTTTCCTTAAACCGGTACCCTTCTTGTAGGGTGCGAGATAAATTCCGCGACCTTCCATAGCATGTTTATGACGTTGCAATTCCTCCAACTGTTTTCGCGCAGCCTTGGCATCGTTCACAGCCTTCGCTACGCCAGCAGCACCGCCCGTCAACGCCCCTATAGCTGACAATGCAGGTAAGAGGAACGGTAGGAAACCACCTCGCTTTGCTATCGGTAGAACTCGCGTCTTCTTCTTCTTACCACTGTCCTTTTTTTTCTTGAGCCCCATCCCAAGCTTCGACTTAGCTTTCATCGCAGCCCAAACAGCTGTCGCAACAGTCTTCTCGCCTAACGTAGCGTCCTTCGCAGTTATGCGTTGACGTGCTCGATCAGCTAAAATTTGATCTGCCTTGTGACGATTCGTCAAATCTTTGTTTTGAGAGTATGCAATGTCGTGTTCTCTACAGGCCGAGTCTAATGGATTTATGCCACGATCGCCGCGAGCCAAGCGTTCCTGCAAACGTGTGCCGGGTCCACAAAATTGATATCCTGGTATATGTAACTCAAACGGCAATTTATTTATTAGGGTATTTAGAAGTCCTGCTCCCTGCCTCCGTATGCGCGAGTAACGATCCTTTTTCATAGGTGGTCCGTCAATGTGTCGCCAGTACGAAAGTCATTTATGGACTGATTGATATCTCTGGATCGCGTTTGTATAAATATTTCCCATACCCCGCTTATATGTTATTGTTGCAACAGCTGCGATGCGGTTCGTAAGGCAGCCTGTGAAAATTCGAGTGTTTTCAGACAGAAAGTTTGATAATATTATGCATCATGTTCTGAGACATGGACCATTATTACCTAACACTGTACGCGGTATAGTGTGTGGCCCTTCCAATTGTGGGAAAACTAATGTTGTCATTAGCTTGTTGGAAAGCCCTAATGGTATGCGATTCGAAAACGTGTATGTATATTCAAAATCGCTGCAACAGCCAAAGTACCAATATTTGGAAAAGCTGCTCTCATCCGTAGAGAATGTTGGCTACTTTCCTTTTTCAAACAATAGCGACGTCGTTCCACCTAATGAAGCTCTACCAAATTCTATATTTATATTTGATGATGTGGTGTGCGATAAGCAGGATGTGATTAGAGAGTACTTTTCCATGGGTAGACATTCAAAAGTGGACAGTCTGTATCTATGCCAATCGTATGCAAGAATTCCAAAGCACCTGATTCGCGATAATACCAATCTCTTACTACTATTCAAACAGGACAACATGAATTTACGCCATGTGTATGACGATCACGTAAATACCGATATGACGTTTGGACAATTTAACAAACTGTGTGCAAAATGTTGGCAACAAAACTATGGATTTGTGGTTATAGACAAGGATAGTCCTATGCATAGAGGTCGCTATCGACGAGGATTTAATGACTATGTCATATTATAACTACATCATTCGGCTGCCAACCTGTGACGTGATTGAACGGGTGTCGAACGGTTGTCGAACAACATTGAACGGGTATCAAACGGTTGTCGAACGGTTGTCGAACGACATTGAACGGGTGTAGAACGCGGTGTCGAACGGCATCGAACGGGTGTCGAACAGTTGTCGAACGGCATCGAACGAACATCAAACGGGTGTCGAACGGCATCGAACGGGGTGTAGAACGGGTGTCGAACGGCATCGAACGGGCATTCAACGGTTGTCGAACGACATTGAACGGGTGTCGAACGGTTGTCGAACGGCAATGAATGGGCATTGAACAGGCATTGAACGGTTGTCGAACGGGGTGTTGAACGTGCACGTTCAACTTAGAACGGTTGTCGAACGGGCATTGAACGACATCGAACGGTTGTCGAACGGGCATTGAACGAGATCGAACGGTTGTAGAACAGTGTTAAAACGTTTCTAATCGAGCATGGGTCGAAATTCTGTTGAACAAAAGATGGAAAAAGAAGTGTTAACAAAAGAGATTGCCAAGACGAGCGACGCTATACGAAAAAAATACTTAGCGCTAAAGGTCGGAAAAATGGATACCGATGCGGTGTTGGAACATAGCTTGCAACCTGTGATAAGACCCTTGAAAGAATTGATTGAAAACACAAAACCATTTCCCAGCCCAATTCCTGAAGAGACATCTTCAGAGTCGACATCCAAACAGCAATTGCTCGTGATTAACGTTACACCTGAATATCATGGAGAGACCTCTTCAGAGTCCCCATTGCATCAGCCGCCCGTGCTTAACGCTGCACTCCAATATTGCGGATTAAAGCCGCTAAACGCTACGCCTCGGTATCGCGGATTGAAAAGATTACGTGCGGAAACACCTTTAAAACCAACACCTCATCGATTATCGAAACGACTTTGCCCAGATTCCGAACCTCCTGCAGAAGAAGTATGAACAGACGAAGCAGAAACACTTGAACAAAATATTCTCGAAACGACAATGCGTGAGATTGTTGAGAATCCCGAACAGCATGATGAAGCCACTACATATTTGACTCAGAATCTAGGACCGCTGTCGCAGGAATATTTGAACTTATTTATCACGGATAAGAAAAAACAGGTTGACCACGTGTATGGTGTGTACTATGATAAAAATACATTGATGCTTGGGGATAAGAATTTCGACGTAGACATGGAAGATAATATAATCATCGATAATGTAAAATACAGAGGAACGCCTGGCCTTTTCGAACTAATTTTCAAGAGAATGCCCGACGATACGATATACACCGATGCTGACAAACAGAAATATAAGAGTATTCTGCTGACGACAAATGCGCACAGGCGCAACCATAGAGCTGCAAATCCCCCATTGAGTAACAAAGGATACAAGTATAAACATGTAATTGCATCACTGCTTGAAACACGACCTCGCACTGGAAGAGGGTTTGCCCCCAAGTCAACTTTGATGAATACATTACCGGAGAACATGATGGTTACCGATAATGCGATTGATTATGTACATTGGGATGATCCCAACGAGTTAGTGGATAGAATAAGATTGCTTGCGTCATCGCGAGCTGCTGGACATACAGGCCATGATAACGAAATCATGTTAATCATAGAGGAGCTCCGAGAAGCAGGTCTGATTATAAATTAAAGATGGTTTTGAACGTGTTCAACAGTTTCACGATGTCAATCAACAAGTTCGGTGTTACGTTGCGAAACGAGTCAAATAAGGATGATGTAACATGCAAGAATTACGTGAGACGGAGTGCGCTTTGTCTCAATGGCGACGCTTTCGACGCGAGAGACCGAAAGCTTGGAGGTTTGGCATACCCGACGAACGATGCCGATGCAGTGAATAAGACATGCTTGGACAAGGAAATGGCGCATATTCTGAAAACATTAAATCGATTGGAGGAGCGCATCTTCAAGGAAACACGTAAAACAATTTTAAAAATGTCTAATGAAGCAGAAAAAAAATGCGACATCATGTGTTCGAAGCTGCGGCGAGAAATAATGGCTGAAGTCCATAAATTGCAAGGTTACGTCGAATTAAATTTTACTCGGCAGTGATGCGCGCAAGACCCGAACAATTATATCAATATTATTACATGATTATATTGTGCATGGAAATGACAATTAAGATTTTTAATAAATAAATGAAAAAATATACAATTTTTTAATTCCAAAACCAGTTTTTTAACTTCCCGATTCATAGGGAAGTTACTGTAATTACCCCGAAAATCGAAAATCGAATTTTTAGCAGATCTTCACGTTTCATGGTCATTGGAGTCATTTTAGACTATTTTTATCAAAATGTCGGTATGTGTGTGTGTGTGTGTGTGTGCGTATGTACGTTTCTATGGTATCAAATTTTTCGGTAACGTTTTCAGAAAAAGTAACTACGCGATCGGAATGATGAATGATGCAATCGATGTGCCCCGCTGTAACTTAGAGCTGATTAGATTTTGGTCCATATTGGTCAAGTAGTTTTTTAGTTTTTTTAGTTTTTTTAGTTTTTTTCGAAAGAAGTTCATTCAACAATGCAAATTATACGAGAGGACTATAAAAAATGAGAGGATTGTGACGTTCGTCACCACAGTCCGTCCTGCTCTTGCAAGCCCAGGCCGTTCCTGTGGTATATTTTTAAGGGGCCTGCCCCTCATTCATACGCCACTATTTCAAATCTCACAAGAATAAAGTTTCAAGGGACCGTTTCCCTATTGATACGGTCCGTTCCAGTCTAGTGAACCTTTTTTTTTTTTTTTTTTTTTACGTGGGGAAAATGCATTACGCATACCCCGCCCCCCTGGGGGGGAAGCGGGGTTATGTGGGACTCTCCCCGACCCGGAAAACGCCGGATCGGGGCATACCCACTACCGACCCCACGGTGGCCTCCCTGAGCTAATTGGGGGGTGGCCGGGATCTCGTGAACGAATGCCACCGACCACCCCCACCTCTTGGCAATGAGCCCCATCCCGGGGGGGAGAGGAGCTCCCCCCAACAAACCTAAACCCCTAGTAGGACGCCGTGCGGGCCACCCACACAGCGTCCCCCATCCCAAGGGTCGCTCGGCTGGACGACCAGAGCCCCAGCTCTGGCCGCCCGCGACCCCCGGAGACCCCCTTCCTCGCTCGGAGGGGCGGGCCCGAAGGGGCCCCACCCGGCCGAGGGAGGAGGTCTCCGCACGCGCTAAAAGAAGGAAGAAAGAAGAAGAAGAAGGGGGAGAGGAGCAAGCGCTCCCCCCCCCACGAACCCCAACCCAATCCCACCCCCCAGTACACCCCTAATGTGGGGTGAAGCCGGCGGAGCGGGCAGGCAGGGTGCAAACAGGCACCCAGCCCACCCGCCAGCCGGTCAACCCCTGGGGGACTCCACAGTCCCCCAATGGCGGTGGTGGGAGTTGAACAACTAATTAGTCCCACCACCGCCATCACGCCTACGACCCCTCACCGGGGGCCGCCGGCCTCTAGGGGGACGTCCCCTAGAGGCCAATCTCCTTGCAGAGAGGGGGTCGGCCTCGCGCCCCCTCTCCGCCGCCTCCTTCTGCGAGATAACGTCCTCGCAGAAGGAGGCGATTGCTCTCCACGACCTCTCGCTGCCGACCATGCCATCAACTATGGCCCGCAGCGAGAGGTCCGCTCCCATCACCCTTCTCAGGACTCGGCGCGGCGCCGACCACGCCGGACATTCTTCAAGCGTGTGCCGCGCCGAGTCCTGTTCCTCCTCACAGTGATGGCACTGCGTCGTCGGTTCCTTGCCAATCCGACGCAGGTACTCTCCAAAGCACCCATGGCCGGAGAGCACCTGCGTCAGACGGTAGGTGAGCCTTACCCGCCCCCTGCACCAATCTCCCAGAATGGGCAGGAGGGCCCGGACAATAGGCCGGCCCGAGTTGGCGGCAACAACCTGCTGCCGCCAGTGGGCCAGCGTGTCCAACCGGGCCTGGTGCCTAAGCACTTCGACCTCTTCCCCCTTCGGATCAAGCTCCCCGCGGCGGATGGAGCAGGCCGTCCTGTAATGGGACGCCCACTCCTCCGCCACCATCTCAAGGGGAGCCATCCCCGCGAGGAGGCACGCCGCCTCAGCGGAAATGGTGCGGTAACCCCGTATGGTCCGCAAGGCCAGTCGGCGCTGCACGCGATTAGTATTCGCTAGGCTGCGCCGACTGGCCATTAATTGCTGCGACCACACTGGGGCTCCATAAAGGATTTTAGACCGCACCACCCCCGCATAGAGGCGACGTGTCCTTCCATCGGGCCCCCCGATATTAGGCAGCAGCCGCCCAAGGGCAGCTGCCACCTTCTCTGCTCGGGGGGCCGCACGGTCGAAGTGCTGTTCAAAGCACCAGCGGCTGTCGAGGGTCAAGCCGAGATACCCCATCTCGCCCTTCACCTCGACAGAGGCATCACCCACCTGGATCCGGAGCTGGGGAGGCCGCCGGCCCCGAGGCAATGCATGCAACCACATCGCCTCGGTCTTGCCGGCGGAAATCTCCAAACCCAGCCTCCGGATTCCACCGACGACGCAGCCCACCGCTGCAGTCGCCAGGCTACTGGTCCTCCTCCACGTCTCCCCCTCGACGACAACTAATGTGTCATCCGCATAGCAGACAACGTTGACGCCAAGGGGGAGAGAGGCCCGCAGCACCGCGTCATAAGTGAGGTCCCACAGGAGCGGCCCAAGGACCGACCCCTGCGGGACACCGCGGTGCATCTCCTCCCTCCTCATTACACCGTATCGGCCCGGATACTCAAACCACCTGTCCCTCAGGTAGTCCCGAAGCACAGCCCGGAGGTAGGGGGGCACCTGGAAGTAATCCAGCGCCCCCACTACCTCACCCCAGGGCAGGGTGTTGAAGGCATTGGTGATGTCAAGACTCACCGCCAACAACACCCTGCCCCGAGCGACAGCCTCACTCCGGAGGGTGGCAAGACGACCAATCGCATCGATCGTCGAACGCCCCCTCCGGAACCCAAACTGGCTGTCGCTCAGATCGGGACCACCACGGGACAGGTGCTCGACGAGGCGATCGGCAATGATCTTCTCAAAGATCTTAGCCGCCTCGTCGAGGAGACACAAGGGCCGATACGCAGAGGGAGAATCTGCGGGCCTTCCATCCTTACGGAGGAGGACCAACCTGGCGACCTTCCACTCCCGGGGGAAGGTGCCCCGGCTCAGACAGGCGTCCAATACCCGTCTGAAAGCCGGGGCTAGGACGTCCAACACCAAGGCCAGCACGCGTCCGGGAACTCCATCTGGTCCGGGGGCCTTACGGCCCCCTTCCCGGACTCGCTGAACAGCCTGGGAGAGCTCATACTCGGAGACCCCGAGTTCCGCGGTCCAGTCAAACTGGACCGCAGTGGGCGGGTCAACCCCCCCGCCCCCCGAAGGGGGGAAGAGGGTGGATATGACCCGCCCCAGGAACTCGGGCTCCAACTGCTCCGTGACAGGGGGCGCCCATGGGCGGAGCTTCCCAAGCACCGCCTTATAAGGGCGCCCCCAACGGTCCCTATCAAGGGTCCGTAAGAGCTCATCCCAGGCCTTGGCCTTGGCAGCGGCAATCGCACGCTGGAGAGCCATTCTGGCCGCCCTGTACACACCGTACAGGACGGCCACTCTCGCCTCGTCGCCGCCGCTCCTGGAGAGGCGGCGACGAGCGCGGGTAAACTGGCGTCGGGCGCGGACACAGCCATCCCTCAGGTCCGCAATTTCGCCCGACCACCAGTAAACTGACCGCTTCGGGGGTAGTCGACCGGTCCGGGGCATTGCCGCGTCGCAAAGCGACTCTAAGATGCCCCGGAACCACGACACCCCCTCGTCAGCCCCGCGCTCCCTGGCCACCGGCCAGGAGTAGGCGAGAGCTCCGGCTCTCAGGACGTCCACGTCCAGTCGCTTCAGCGCCCATCTCTTGGGCGCCGAACGGATGCTACATCCAGGGGGCCTGTCCGCTGCCGATTCGGCCGCCACCATCATGGTGACGTGGAGGTGGTCCGACAGAGTCTCCCACTCTGTGGCCACCCTCCAAGCGGACACACTGCGCACGGCTGCAGGGGTGGCCCAAGTCAAATCGACTATGGACCACTCGTTCCACCGCACGCACGTGGGAACGGAGCCCCGGTTAATCAACCGGAGCTCCATGCCCCCAGCCCAATCCTCAAGGGCCTCGCCACGAGGGGTGGTCCGGGGGTTACCCCAAGAGGGGGACTTCGCATTGAAGTCCCCCAGGACCAAAACTGGACCGGATATATAGGGGGCGATCGCCGCCCCTAACCGGTCCAAGAACCCCTCGAACACTGTGAGGCCGCAATTGGGCGAGATGTAGCATCCCGCGACCAGACACCTTCCCCATCGCACCAGGGCGTACCCATCGCCCCTCACTACCACCGTACAGGGGGGGAATTCCGCCCCCTGACGGTGCCAAATCATCACGGAGCCCTCCGTGTCCCCTACCCAAGGGGGGGAATCAGGGACAACGTAGGGCTCCGTGATGACAGCCAACCCGACCTGCCGCTCGGCAAGGCCCTGGACTAACAGGTCCTGGGCCCTGCGCGAGCGGTTCAGGTTGGCCAGAAGAGCCAGGAGCATCTGGGGCATTAATCGGCCGTAGATGCTCCCGGCTCTGCCACCTCAATTGAGGTGGACGGTGGAGGTGGAGCATCCACCTCCATCACCCCCTCGGGTATTGGGGAGGGTGCAGCAGCTGCCGCACTCCTCCCCTCCACCGCCGGCTTACTGGGGGTCCCCTCCCCCCCAGGTTTCCGGCTCTTCTTCGGGGCGGGGGGGCAAGAAGCGCCCCCCGCCTTGTGCCCGGCAGGCCTCCCCAACGCGGTGCATATGGGGCACCGAGGGGCCGCCGAGCACATGTTCGCCCGGTGGTCGTCCGCTCCACACCTGTAGCACTGGCCGCTACGGTCTACGGTGCTAGTGCACCGCTGCCTGACGTGTCCCACAGCCAGGCAGCGGAAACACTGCAGCGACCTCGCGGCCAGCACCTCAACTCGGGCGGACGACCACCCGACCCGGACCTTGCCGGCGTCAGCCAACTGGCGGGCGGCTGCAGCGGGGCACTGTACCCATACGGTGCCCAACCCGTTGGCCGGGAACTTAATGTCCCCGACCTTTAAGGCCTCGGGTGAGCACCGAGTGGCAGCCACAACCGCCGCCTTCACCTCGTCGGGGGTGACACTGTCGTCCAGGCCCCTCAGACGGAGTTCCGCCGTCTTGACGGGCCTGGCGACTCTCACCCCCGTGCCGCTCAAGGCGGTCACCATTTTGGCAGCCAGGGCGTCCGCCCTGTCTGCCCCCTCGGGACCGGGGACCTCCAACAGGAGACCCCCGGTCACCGCCCTCTTAACCCGAAGGTCGCTGACCCCCACCGACGCCAGGTCAACGGACCTCTTGACGAGGACCATGGCGTCGGCGATGGCAGTCTTACATCCCTCCGGGACGGTCAGCGAAATCGCCGCCGTCTTCGGAGGGGGAGCCACCTTCGGGGAGGGCTTCCCTTTCCCCCTCCCCCCAGACGCTCCTTTAGGAGCCTTACCGGGTGGGGGCGCCGCAGCCTTGGCCCCGGCTTTCGCCCCAGCCTTGGCGCGTCGGCCCACTACCGTCACCCAGGACTCTCCCGGGGGTTCGGCAGCAGGCCGAGTAGGGGCCGGGACTACCGGAGCGGCCGGCACGGGCACCCGAGAAACCGGGGGAGGGACCGGATCTGTCGGCCCCTTTCCTCCCTTCTTCTTCTTCTTCTTCTTCCTCCTCCCACCCACCCCGTCAGCAGAGACGGGGGCAGGGGGGGGAAGAGGAGGTGCTGTCTTCGCGGCGGCCGAGGCCGACCCCAGGCCCTCCCGCCGCCGCTGGGAGGCAGCAGGCACCGGAGATGCCCCGAACACCGCCGCCCGGAGAGCTGCCTGCTCCCTCCTAATGGGCGCCAATTTGGCGTCCAGAAGGGCAGACAGCTGCTCCATAAGGCCGCGGGGAGGACAAGGCGCCTCCTCCCGTGAGACGGGGGGAGGCATCAGCTCGGCCTCAGACGGAGCAGGCCGCGGCGCCTCCGCCACCCGCGGCCGCAACGGCCGGTCGCTGGTGGCGGGAGGCGATGGCGACGAGTGAGGTAGCAGAGGCATCGGCACCTCTCTCCTCTTCATCGCCATCAACTCCCCCATGATGGCCACATTGGTGGCCCTCATGCTCTCCATCTCCACCCGCAGGTCCGCATTCTCCCCCAGGAGACGGTCGTAGGACCGCGGGTTAGGAGCTGGAGATGAGGGGAGGCCCGCTGCGGCAGCAGCGTCCCCGCCCCCCCTCCTACACACCTCCATGAACGCCGCCTCGGCGAAACGTGCAGCGAATTTTAAATCGCGCACGCTTGTGCCCTTGAGGTTCGCGCTCCTGAGCGCTGTATCCTCCACCGCGCGGACTCTGTCCAGGAACTCCTGGAGAATCTCGCCAGTGCTCAGGGCTCGAACCTGTTGAGCCATCTCAACCACCCTCGGGGTGGGGTCCTTGGAGGGGCGCTTACCACGTCCCGCCAAGTCCTCCGACCCCGCGTCAGCCTTCCTCTTCAGCCTCCCAGCTGACGCAAGGGACTCTCCGTCCGACCCCGAAACCCGGGACGAAACGGAGAGCCTCCTATCCCCCATCGGAGACGGCGGGACGCTGCCATGAGTCGCGGACTCATGGGCCGTCACCGCCGCCTCGAATACCTCCTGCCGCAGGCTCCTAACAGAGCCCGCGACAGAAGCCTGCGACGGGGTTGTACACCCCGCCGCAACGCCAGGCGACACAGAGCGCCCAACGCGCTCGGTCGTCCTGGCCGGCGACACAGAGCGCCCAGTGCGCCCGGTCGTCCCGGCCGGCGACACAGAGCGCACAGAGCGGCCGGCCGCCAAACCCGACGACGCAGAGCGCAAGATGCGCCCGGCCGCCGGGCGAGGGCCCTCCCCCTCCACCAGCTCCAGCTGCGTGCTCTGTGAAGAGCCCGCAGCAGGGCATCTCGGTAGCACTATTCGTGCTACCGCACCCCCCACCAACCCCGCTTCCGGGCGCGGTGTCCCCTCCGTCTCGGAATTGTTGTTCCGAGGCTCGTTGTCGTCAACCATTATCATGTCATAATTGGGCCTGGTTACAACGCCCCCATTTCTGGGGACGGTTCACTCGATGCCCTCCAATTCTAGGCGGACATAAAGGTCGACCGGGGCAGAGCCGCTTACCCCGGCAAGCCTAATACGACTGGGGGGCGGCAGGTACCCAGAAGTTGTACAACGCTTGAGAGCAGATGCATCCATCGCCCACCCCCGGCGCTTACTCCGGGAGTTTCCCATTGCCACGTTACGATAGCTTGGGATAGAGACTTTTTTATAGAGGTTTATCCTCCTCGCAGGCCGGCCGGTTAAGGCAAGCCCCCCGTTCCAGTGGACCACGTCCACTGGTTTACGGTATGCGGCCCTGGACAGACAACTTGCTGCCCAGGACACGTGTGCAGCGGTTTTCACTCCTACTCAGTGTGAGCCTTACCGGCAAGGGAGGCCCTGCCAGGATCCGAAGATCCCGCCGGCATCGCCTCACACATCACAGGAGCTACTTCCCGCCGCGTACCCCTTGCTCCGTTAGCCACTCACCGCACCCCCAAGGGATTAGTGAGTGCCCAGGGTCCACCACGAGGAGGTGGAGCAAGAGGATTTTAGGTTACGGACCACCACCACTGTGGTATATCCTCCAATGGATCCGAGTCACCATTAGAGAACCCCGTAACCCTACGGACCCCACAGTCTAGTGAACCTACTACGTCGCAACCCCCACCAGAAGTCGAAATCATCGAGACAGCGGATCAAATCGATTATTAGTAGTCGACAGTTCGAACCGACAACACCATTCCTGCACCTGAATTATCTCACGAAATACGATAAGGACATAGTCTGAGAACAGAATTATTTCACGAAATACGATAAGGACATAGTCTGAGAACAGAATTATTTCACGAAATACGATAAGAACATAGTCTGAGAACTGAATTATTTCACGAAATACGATAAAGGACATAGTCTCAGAACAGAATTATTTCACGAAATACGATAAGGACATAGTCTCAGAACAGAATTATTTCACAAAATACGATAAAGGACTTAGACGCAGGAACGTCGATCCACCTCCAGTGATCCACTACCCCTTCCACTGGAACAACTTGACATGTGATTGGGACTACCCCCTTCCACCAACGTTGGACTATAAGGGAAGCAGCTGGACACCTACGAAGTCAGTTGAACTCAGGAATCAGTCGAAACCAGTTGAACTCAGGGATCAGTCGAAACCAGTTGAAGTCAGAAGTCAGTCGAAGTCAGTCGAAGTCAGGAGTCAGTCGAAGTCAGGAGTCAGTCGAAGTCACGAGTCAGCTGAAGTCTGAAGTCAGAATTCTCCGGCGCACCATCCAGTGCAACGACTGTTCGCGTTCACTTTCCTCAATCCAACCTTTTAACCATTTACCTACTTCCATCATTCTCGATGATGAAACCGAGAGCACTTTGAACTATTTGTAGTTCTGGAACTCAAACTGAGAGGATACACCACCTCCTTCCTAATCCCCTTATACGTCGATATTGCTGCGTGCGGACCAGCACAGAATAAATTCATTTGTGTGTGCGAACGTGCGTGTATCAAGAACCTTAGTCGTGAGAGGAGTCGCCAACCACTTTTTCACCCCTGTCCTATACCTACACGTTCGAGCACGGCGGACTGGATCTAGCCTCTCGAGCTCCCCCACTACCACATTCCTGGCGGACTGGGTCCAGCCGTTTGTGCGTCCTTCAATTTCCCTCGAACTAGGCGGACTGGGTCTAGCCGTTCGAGTTCCCTCACCTACCACAATCTTGGCGGACTAGGTCTAGCCGTTTGTGAAGTCTCCAATTTTCCTCGAACTAGGCGGACTGGGTCCAGCCGTTCGACCTACCGTACCCACCCACAATCTTGGCGGACTTGGTCCAGCCGTTTGCGTGTGCGTACTCCAATTCACGGCCCAGGCGGACTAGGTCCAGCCGACCGGGGATCCCATCCCGACATTCTCTCTCTGGCGACGGAACGACGTAACTCGTCCTACGTCGCAACGAACCGTAAACATCGAAATAAATTCGCACGCGTAAAAACGTAACGTCTTCGCGGACCCCGCGTGAGACGTAACAGGATTATAAAAAATTTTTTTCTTAATTTTTTTTTTAGATTTAAAAAAAAATTTTTGTAGATTTAAAAAAAAATTTTTTTTTTTAACTTTTTTTTAAACTGATGCTACTGTTATAAATCACCAAAAGCAACTAATTCTATGTTTGGTAGCGTTGTACAGCGAATAATGAATAAAATTACAATTGAAAGTGAAAAGATTTTGATAGGTGATTTCAATTACAATATATTAAATTGCAAGGATAGTGGTAATAATTATTTGATTAACCTTTTGAACAAGTACAATTTAAAAACTAAATTACCATCCAAAAGTATAACGACCAATTTGAATACGCAAATAGATGTCATTTTCTCAAATGTTGATGATATAGATTGCGGTGTTTATGAAACATATTTCAGCTATCATAAGCCAATTTATGCAATCCTCGATAAGAAGGTTGTCAAATATAAAAAAGGAGAGAATGTAGAGAAAACAGATGTAAAATTTTACAATTTTTTATGAATGTTTAATGATCTCGGACCAGCATATCGAGCAACATAATCATGAATATGCAGTGCCTGCAGACTGTTTCCTCAATGATGGTTATAACTATGCTTTAGAAACAGCCGAATGTAAAGAAGTCATAAAACCTGATTGTTATTTACAAGATAAACGTATTAATTTACTTCACGAAATTATGAACAGAAATCTAAACGAGCGTGGAATATACAACTTTGCTCAAGATACTGGTTACGTTCGAGCTTTTTTGAGTAATTTACAAGAGATCCCAGAACATGAGACGAATATTCAGATAATATACACTGGTGAAATTGGAAAAAAGGTAGTAGGACATTGGATTTGCACAAGATCTGATGGTAACGGAAATGTACACATTTATGATAGTTTTAATGCTAATCATTTGAACCATGATGTAATAGATTATTTGAATGCCCTTTATAAATATAAGAAGAAGTATATATTTCACAGAGTACAATATCAAAACAATGCGTTTGATTGTGGAGCATTTGCAATTTATTTTGCAACATTACTATGCTATAACAAGGAACCAAGCGAGCAACGAGCATACGATGTTGGTTTAATGCGACGCCATATAGCAAACATTTTGATAAGTAGAAAACTATTGAACTTCCCTGAGAATGTATAATCTTCTTAAAACGTTCAATAAATAATGATAATAATATACTGCAACTAACGAATCGGTAAGTTCTTTCTGTGGCTCGTGGAGAGTCACACATAAAATAACATCCGTACCACCAACCCTCTCGCGAGCTCGCAAAGCGAGCGAGCTACAACATCCCCACCCGCGAAGCTCGCGAAGCGAGCGAGCAACAACCCCCCTCTAGTTTACTTTTTTAGCCGGAGTACTTGCGGGTTAAATATTATAACTTCTTTTAAGACGAAGAAATAAGTTTGCTGAGTAATCAGTTTTTGTAATGATAGGAGTCAGGGAATCTCGACACATCCGGCGAAATATTATAACTTCTTTTAAAACAGCATTTAAGACGTTATTTGATTGACCCTGACATTTTTTTATGTAATGAAATATATCGTATGCAGATGTGTCGACTGGCACATTATCTCTGCTACCGAAATCTATCCGGACAACAATGTTTGCACTTTTAACAGAGTCGCTGTGGTAGTAATTGTATCGAGTAGGGATGTGAAGTTTGTTATAAAATGCTCTTCGCAGTCCCATGCTAAGTTATATCACCGTCTGCGGATTTATAGTACACTCAATCGTAAGTACAATAAATTTAAAAAAATTTTTTAAAACGAAATCAATGGTTGGAAACATTTTTTAGATGGCTCATCAAGTCACACAAATAATCGATATGGATGGATTCGTTGTCGAAAAGAAATTTTTCCCCAAAGAATTAGCCATTATTAATGTTTGCGACGGCTCATTCGAACTCGCCGAATTTCATCTGGGGAAAAACTTTTATCGTTTAAGCGAGGCGGACAAAATGTCGGCATGGTATGTCAGCAATTTCGTACATGGGATTCCATTTACGGATTTTGGTTTTGAAAGATATCAACAGGACGACGTAGTCAATGTCATAAAAAATTTTGTGCGCGATCAATCGAACCCCGTCGTAGCGTACAAAGGCGGGTGTTTCGAGAGAGACATTCTTCGAAAATTAGACATAACATCAATAAATTTAGAAAATTTTGGCTGTCCAAAATATGATGTATTAGTTCGCGATCCCGTGAAATTGCTGACATACCGTGTCGACTTCACTGTTACGCAAAACGACACACTACAAAACCACGCCATTGTTGTCTCCGCGAAATCCAAACATTTCGTACATGGTTAATCGATTATTTAAAAGATACATGCTGATCAATATTTCCATCAATGAGGTACAGACGTGTGCGGAAATCGAGGTAAAAAAATTTTTTAAAGAAAAAATGAATAAAAACGTTTTTGTAATATTTATTAATTGAAAATATTTTTTAAACAGGATAAAAAAGGAGACCGCACCACTGGAAAAAGTATTATTTTAATTTTTTACCAATTGTCTTGTAAAAATAAGTATGAGAACGAAAAATTGCTCTGAGTCCATACGATGACAAACGGTATATCATACCCAACTCGACGGAAACGCTACCATGGGGTCATTATCGGATTCCTTTGTAACTATAAAAATTGTTAATATTCAATGTAAATAGAAGATTCACATTACTCAATCCTAGCCATTTTACATACACCTTATTTCCTTTTCTGCGCAACACTTTCTCCACTAAGTATACATCTGGATCGGCAACGCGATGCAGCTCATATTCGTAGAATCCTCCAGCAACGGGGTTTCCACGGGAATCTTGCAGCAGATATGTCGCCGGATTAGTTGCTTGTACCTTGACTATCTTGAACACCTCAGTGGTCCAATTTGGTGTGTAACCTTTATCAAAAACGGTTTTAAATTTGCTGACGCGTACAGACTGACCCACACTGAATTTCGCCGGCGCGGCAATCTTTATGTTGTTATATACGGTGTCTAAGAGCCTGTCGGAAATGGCAGGGGTGACATCACACGGTCGCATTCCAATAGTTCTGTGCTTTTGCGCATTGTACATTGCAACTAGTCGCGGTAGCGCATCGACCCATTTATAGGTTCCATTAAGTGTAAACTCTTTCCACATGGTATTCTTCAATGTACGATTGAACAATGTTCATAATCGAATACGTAGAATAATGCCTAATACCGTGTTTCGTCAAGAGTTTTTGCACCTCATTGTTATAAAATTCCTTTCCTTGATCGGTTTGCAAATTTTTTGGACAACGATTGCGAAATATCTTTGTGAACGCTTTAGCTACCTCACCTCCACTTTTAGTCTTGAGTGGCATGCCCCAAGCATATTTGGATAGCACATCGATAACCGTTAATATGTACTTGTTACCGCCATTTATACGCGCATGAGGCTGCATATCTACGAGATCGGCTTGCCACAGATCGTCATACCCATGCACTAAAACTCGACGTCGTGGAAAAATCCGTCTGGCGGGGGCATGCAGTTCCTCCACTAATTGCGTCTTCTCTTTGCTCATGTTCAGGATTTGAACAAAAGAGATTTAAAATTGTATTAAACAAAATCACGATCCATGAACTGCGATTGGTTTCTCGTGAATACATTCTCGCTAGAGACTGACATCTTTAAACATATGTAAATATATTTATAACGTCTTAAAAGAAGTTATAATAATTTCAAAAGGATATTTCTCTGACATTTAATGCATGATTTACATTTCCTGTCCCCGAGATTCCTGTTCGTTCCCAAGGGGTATCATATTACATAAAAAAATGTCAGGGTCAATCAAATAGCGTCTTAAAAGAAGTTATAATATTTGGTCGGGTGTGTTTGCCGAGATTTCAAAGGGGGGTATAACATTACAACAAACTGATTACTCAGCAAAGTGCTCGGTTGCAAAAATGCGAGATTCCCTGATGTCAAAGGGGCATACAAACTGATTACTCAGCAAAACGACTTCCCCCACCACCACTGCAGGAAAGAACGGGCGGGGTCTGAGAGGCGTCTGTTCCATCATTCTCGGTTAGATCGCCAAAGTATGCGGTTCGTGCGCGAGAGGATACCGCTGTGACGTCACAAAAATCCACCGACCACCACTCCTATCCTTTGTGACGTCACTCTCCCGAAAAACATTCGCGAAAAAATCAGGACTTGACCCCCGAAAAAATTCGCGATCCCCCCGCGGACCCCCCGAAAAAAAGACCGCGGGTGACCCCGAAAAAAAAAGATGGCGCCTGGGGGTGACCCCCGAAAAAAAGACCGCCCCGGTTAGGTCTGGGGGGTGACTCCCGAAAAAGACCGCCCCGGTTAGGTCTGGGGGTGACTCCCGAAAAAGACCGCCCCGGTTAGGTCTGGGGGTGACTCCCGAAAAAGACCGCCCCGGTTAGGTCTGGGGGTGACTCCCGAAAAAGACCGCTCGGTTCGGTCTGGGGGTGACCCCCGAAAAAACCCCTCCCCAGAGGGGGAGGGGAGGGGGGGAGGGGGGAGGGGCAAGCCCCCTCCCCAAGGGAGGGGGGGAGCCCCCCCCGGGTTAGGTCTGCCTCGAAAGGTCAATGAACTTGGTCCAGAATCCCCCTAGCCTACCTACTATCGATGATCTATCGATCATTCGCCTCGATTACAATAATGTAAGCATATGTGACAATAGCGAAACACAATATTCGTTCCTGTCAAAATTCTTATAGGTGCCACACTTGTAAAAAACGACACCACACCGAGTGCGAGGCAGGGCTTGCTAGCACAAGCGCGGAGACAAACACCAGTCAAATGACATCGCATTCCGTGTTCCAAACGACCGCACTTTCGGCTCAAATTCTTCTCGCGACCGCGCGAATTGACGTAAAGTCCAGTTCGAATCGTACGCAACGCGTTCGCGCTCTGCTCGATCAAGGATCCGTTGTATCGATTGTGGCGGCCTTGGTGCTGCCCTTCGCTATTGTCGATTGAGGAAACTCCTCATTCCATTACCATATTCCTTTTCGTATTGTTTTCGGCCTTCGTGGGTCGGACAGCCCAGGTACTCATCTGGCGACTAGATCCACGCAGGCCTAATGCTCTCCCGTGTCTTTTCCAGGTTCTGCTTGGGTCTGTTTTATGATCAGGCCCTGGCGAACCTTTCCGTTTTTTAGTGTCTTATAGTACCCTTCCGCGATGGCCTTTTTCCGCACGTCCTTACCTTCCTCTCCTTACTTTCCTCTCCTTACTTTTCTCTCCTTACTTTCCTCTCCTTAGTTTTCTCACCTTACTTTCCTCTCCTTACTTTCCTTTCCTTACTTTTCTCTCCTTACTTTCCTCTCCTTACTTTTCTCCTACTTTTCCTCTTCCCTTTTCGGGACTGAGTCGAGAGACACCAGCATTGACGCGCGACGTTGATTATCAACGAATTGTTTGGCGTCCGACACCCGCGGAACCTATTCGACATTATCAACTTTAATTTATGTGGACAATTGCTTGTTCGGGGCCGATAACAAAGAACTCGCGCTGAAGACACGCGATCAACTAATCGCGTTGTTGAAAGGGGCCGGGCTCCGCCTGAGAAAATGGGCAAGTAATTCTCCATTATTGATGTCCGACATCGATCCTACCGATCATGGGCTCGCGGGAGGAAAATCGCTGCAGCCCGACGAAAGTCTAAAGGTCCTCGGAGTCACGTGGAATCCGGACACGGATTTGTTTCGTTTCGAGGTCACGCTAGGGAACAATGTTCCTCAGTCAAAACGCGCAATCCTATCGACGATCGCGAAGCAATTCGATCCGCTGGGATGGGTCACCCCGGTAGTCATCACCGCGAAAATTCTTATGCAGGAACTCTGGCGACTAAATTGTGATTGGGACATTTGTATTCCCCCCGATATCCATGCCGAATGGACGGACTACTTTAAGCAGCTCGCGTGTTTGCGTCAAATATCCTTCCCGCGATGGATCAACTACGGATCCAGTGCGCTGTCCGTCGAACTGCACGGCTTCGCCGATGCATCCAATCGGGCATACGCGGCAGTTGTCTACAGTGTACCTACGCGTTACAATGCAATCTGGTGAGGTAGCCGTCTTGCTTCTAGCGGCAAAATCAAAAGTCGCGTCCGTGAAATCACTGAGCATTCCACGGCTCGAACTATGCGGAGCGACATTACTCGCTCGTCTCATGTCATTTATTCGAACCGCACTCGGGTGTTCGACCATTCCGGTTCACTGTTGGACGGATTCAACGATCGTTCTCGCTTGGATCGCTCAAACTCCATCACGATGGAAGGTGTTTGTCGCAAACCGGGTCGCCGAAATACGCCATCAACGTTCAGTACGCATTCGCTTTGGTGGGCCGGGTCAAGGTGGCTCAAGGATTCTCCGTCGCGCTGGCCGCGCGGAACACCGACCCTAAGCGCGACCGCTGAACTTGAAGAACGACCCACTATCTCCGCGCACATGGTAACTCCGGGTGAAGCTTAGGATCTCGCGACTCGCTTCTCGCAATGGTCAAAATTAATTCGCGTAACGGCATATTTTGGTTGCTTTATTGCGCGACTGCGTCAAAAACCGGGATTCGAGGAGCCGCTCACTCCATCGCAAAGGGCCTTGACGACTGAAAATATATTCAGCGAAGTCGATACTCAACGGAATTGGACTGTTTGCGAAATAGGCAACCTCTTCCGCGAGGCAGCCCTCTACTGCCCTTAAATGTGTTCCTGGATACCGATGACTTGATCCGCGTGGGAGGACGACTACGATATGCTTGAAATAACGAAGCATCCAATTGTACTTGCCTTTCATTCTCTCGTCAACCTCCTGATCTATGCCATCCATATCCGCTCGCTCCATTCTGGACCTCAGCTCACTTTAGCCACACTTCGCCAAGAGTTTTGGCTCCTCCGCGCGCGGCCAATCATTCGCGCAGTTCTACACCGCTGTGTTCCATGCGCGCGTGAACAAGCCGCGATCGCGTCCGAATTGATGGGAGACCTCCCTGCTCCGCGCGTCAACCGCGCCGAACGCGCCTTTCTCCATACCGGAGTGGACTATGCAGGACCTGTTCTGGTTCGTACTACCGCCGGGCGCGGATATAAAGCGAGAAAATCGTACATCGCTCTGTTTGTGTGTCTCGTGACTCGCGCGATTCATTTGGAATTGGTGAGTGACTATTCGACCGCGGCCTTCTTGGCGTGTTTTGACCGCTTCTGTTCGCGTCGAGGCCTTCCGCATACGATGTACTCGGACAACGGAACCACGTTCCAAGGAGCCGATAAAGAAATTGCGCGATCATTTCGAGACGGGACTCGCGACGCCAACGTTCTGAACAAACTTGCAACGGATCAAATTTCGTGGAAATTCATTCCTCCAGCAGCTCCACACTTCGGCGGGCTCTGGGAAGCGGGAGTTCGTAGCACGAAACACCACCTGAAACGTGTTATCGGTTCTCACACGCTGACATTCGAGGAATTGTCAACGATACTGCGACGAATCGAAGCGTGTTTAAATTCGCGCCCTCTCGCGTCTACGTCCGATAATGCCGACGATTATTCGGCCATTACGCCGGGTCATTTCTTGATCGGGTCGGCGCTGACCGCAGTTGCCGCTCCGACGTTGTTGGACGGGCATGCCTTCGTGTTGGACCTGCGTCCGGCAGGAAGTCCCAAATCCCCGCACAGAGGGCACTTAGGCGGCGACGTACACGTCGCCGCTTTGTGCCCCTCATCCCTGCACCGGTAACACCGACCGATTCAACTCGTCTCTCCCACGTGGGCGCACTGCGCCCACGTGTGGCCCCGGCGCAGACAGCGGAAGCACTGCAGCGGTCGCTGCTCCAGTACCTCCACCCGCGCCGAGGCCAACCCCACGCGGACCCGCCCGATTCCGGCCGCCTTCCTCGCTGGCGCCAGCGGTAACCGGGCCCAGCACGTACCGGGCCCATGATCCCCCGCGTTGGGTGGTCGGTGAATTAACCCTTTTTTTTTTTTTTTTTTATTGTGGGGAAATGCATTACGCATACCTCGGCCCCCGGGGGGGGGAACCGAGGTTATGTGGGACTACCACCGGGGAGGGGGGCGCCGAAGGGGCGCCCGTCCCCAGTGGCTACCCACTAAAACCCCGCACACACCTAAGCTAAAAGGGGAAGTGCCTGGATCACGCGAGTACTCAACAGGACACTTCCCAGCTATCATGAGATCCCGGGGGGAGGGGTTAGCCTCCCCCACTACCTACTCTATAAGATCCCGGGCGGAGGGACCCGCCCGGTGTCCCCATCCCAATCCCTAGGGCCGTCGACCGGGCTTCCCGAGCCCCCGCTCGGTCCACCCACGGACCCCCGGCGTCTTCGTGCCCCGCCCGGTCCGTGTGACCCGAAGGCACCCGCCTCAGGCTAGGGCAAGAAGACGCCGTTACCGGTAAGGAAGGGCCGCCGGAGGCGCGATCCCGCACGCCTCGACCCTCCCCACCCCACCCCCCACGCACCCCAGAGCGACCCGGTGGTCGCTTCGGGGCGGGCCGGCTTCAAGCCAGCTGGTCCGCCTCGAGATGAGCCTAGCCCATCTCTGGGAGCCGGGGTCAGCTCACTCCCCGGCCCCCATCGTCCTCCGCCCCCCGGGGTGGGGGCACACGGCGGCGCGACGGGAGAACCCGCCGCACCGCCAAGGGAACACCCGCCCCCCCACAAGGAGGGGGCATCAATTGGCGCGGAGAGGGGACCACTCCCCGCGCCCTCCCCCCACTCGCCCCCCGTACGGGGGCACGCGCGGACGCGGAGGGCGAACCCCCGGCCTCACCCGCGCCCGCAACCCCCCCCCCGCTCGAGGGGGCCTCGATCCGCCGCGCGGGGACGACCCACGCGCCGCGTCTCCGTCCGACTCCGCCCCTCTCCTCCGTGGAGGGGGGGGGGGGGGGGGGCACACGTCGGCGCGAGGGACGCCCCCGCGCCCAGACCCTCCTCGCCGAGCCCGGGTCCCTCTCCCGGGCTCGCTCGGCGGCCTCCTTCTGCGAGATCACATCTTCACAGAAGGAGACCGCCGCCTTCCACGACCCCTCGCTCGAGACCATGTGGTGGCACTGCGCCGTCGGCTCCCGCCCCATCCTATGCAGGTACTCCCCAAAGCACCCATGGCCGGAGAGCACCTGCGTGAGGCGGAAGGTCAACCTTCCCCGCCTCCTGCACCACGTATCAAATATGGGCAGGAGGGCCCGGACAATCGGACGCGCCGATGGGGCGAGCTGTCGCCGCCATCCGGCAAACGTCTCCGTCCGGGCCTGACGCCTCGATTCCTCGAACTCCTCTTCCTCCTCGCGCGTGAGGTCCACACCCGGGGGGCGACGGATCGAGCAGGCGACGTGGTATAGCGTCGCCCACTCCGCCGCCACCAAAACAAAGGGCGGAGACACGGCGAGAAGGCCCGCCACCTCGGTCGAGATGGTGCGGTACCCCCGTATGGCCCGCAGGGCCAGCCGGCGCCGCACTCTTTCCATGAGTGCTTGGCTGCGCCGGCCGGCCTCGAGCGAGCGGTGCCACACGGGGGCCCCATAAAGGGCAATGGACCGCACCACCTCTGCATAGAGGCGGCGGACTTTCAACTGCGGCCCCCCGATATTGGGCAGCAGCCGCGCAAGCGCGGCGGCTGTCCCCTCTAACCGGGGGGCCAGGAGCTCGAAGTGACCTTCGAAGCGCCAGCGGCCGTCGATGATCAGCCCCAAATATTTCATCCGGGTCCCGACCTCGACGGAGGTGTTGACGACACGAATCCGGAGATCTTGACCACGGGGCGGCCGCCGTAACCGAGACGATCCGTACATCCAGATCGCCTCGGTCTTCTCGGCGGCCACGGTCAGCCCCATCTCCCGGATTCGCCCGACGACGCAGTCCAGGGCGGACTCTACCAGGTGCCTGGTCCTGCTCCAGTCCCCCCCCTCTGCATAAACCAGGGTGTCATCCGCATAGCAGATGACACCCGTATCAGGGGGGAGGACCACCCGCAACACCGCGTCATAACCCAGGCTCCACAGGAGCGGTCCAAGGACCGACCCCTGCGGAACCCCGCGGTGTATCTCCCTCGTGTGCCTCACACCGTACCGGCCGGTATAAACAACCTCCCTGCCGCGGAGGTAGTCCCTAACCACCTTCCGGAGATAGGGGGGATCCGGAAATATTCCATTCCCCCCTCTATCTCCCTCCAGGGCAGGGTGTTCAACGCGTTAGAAATGTCCAACGACACCGCGATCAACACCCTGTCCCGGGCGACAGCCCTTTCCCGGAGAAGGCGCAGACGCTCCAACGCGTCGATCGTTGAGCGCCCTCTCCGGAATCCGTATTGGCTGTCGCTAAGGTCGGGACCACCCCGCGACAGGTGCTCGAGGAGGCGGGCAGCGATTATTCTTTCGAACAGCTTGCCCGCCTCGTCGAGCAGACACACCGGCCGGTATGCAGAGGGAGACTCTGCGGGTTTACCCTTCTTTTCGAGAAGGACCAGGCACCCTTGCTTCCAAATCGTGGGGAAGGTTCCCCGGCCCAGGCTAGCGTCCATGACGCTCCTGTAGGACGGGGCGAGGACCCCTAAAGCCAAGGCCGTTATACCACCGGGAACTCCATCAGGGCCGGGGGCTTTCTTGCCCCTAGCCCGGAGATCTCGGACGGCCTGGGATAGCTCCCACCCGGAGACCCGGAACTCGTCCGACCAATCACTGGTCGGCACCGGGGCGCGTTCAGGCCCCCTCCCCGCCCCATCGCTGAGGGGGAAGAGGGTATCTACGACGCGCCCCAAGAGTTCCGGGTCCAACCTCTCCGTGACTGGGGACGCCCAGGGGCGGAGCTTCCCAAGCACCGCCTTGTACGGGCGCCCCCACGGTTCGTCCCGGAAGGTGAGCAGGAGCTCGTCCCAAGCCTTGGCCTTGGCTGCGGCTATCGCACGCTTGTGGGCAACGGCCGCCGATCTGTACTCCCTGTACAGCTCGGCGACCATCGGCTCCGGGTCACCGCCCAAGAAGTGGCGGCGCCGAGCGCGGGTGTATCGGCGTCGGGCGCGGCCAGCCGAGCTTCGCAGCTCGGCCAAGTCGCCCGACCACCAATAAACTGCCTTCCTTGGGGGCTGAGCTCGGACCCGGGGCATTGCCACGTCGCAAATCACTTGCAACGTGTCCCGGATCCAAGCCGCCCCCTCTTCTACCCCACGCTCCCTGGCCGGAGGCCAGTCGGAACCGATAATTACGGCCCTCAATAGGTCCTCGTCTAGTCGCTTCCGCGCCCATCTTGGCGCGGAAGGGATGCCACGTCGTCGGAGGGGCGAGTCCAAGGGCGGGTCCGAGACCACCAGTGGTCCGACAGAGTCTCTCCACTCCAGACCCGCCAGTTGGACACACGGCGTGAGGCGGCGGCGGTAGCGAACGATACGTCCACCACCGACCACCCATTCCACCTCACGCACGTCGGCACGGAGCCCCGGTTTAGTAACCGGAGCTCCAGCCCCTCCGCCCAATCAACAAGGGCTCCGCCTCGGGAGTTGATCCTGGGATTCCCCCAATCAGTGGACCTCGCATTGAGGTCCCCCAGGACCAGCACCGGACCGTTCATATAGGGGGCCAGCATGACCCCCAGCCGGTCCAAATACCTCCCGAATTCGGCGGAGCCACAATTGGGTGAATTGTAGCATCCAGCGACCAGAAACCTTCCCCACTTGACTAAAATCATCCCCCTGCCCCGTTCGACCACGGAGCCGAATGGCGGCGATGCCAGACCGCCACGGAGCCCACCACGTCCCCGAACCATTGCGGTTGGTCGGGGACATTATGGGGCTCCGTGGCCACTGCCAGGCCAACCTGCCACTCCGCCAGGCATTGGACCATCAGGTCCTGTGCCCGGCGGCAGTTATTCAGGTTGGCCTGCAGTACCAACAGGGAGGCCCCGTGCGCCATTAATTAACAGCCACGGGACCCCCCTCCTCGGACGGCTGCGACGGCGGCTGGGGAGCAGTCCCCTCAGCCGCCGCCACCGTCTCCACCTCCATCACCATGGAAGAGACGGGGTGCTCACCCTCGCCTCCTCCTGTTGCATCAGGGGGAGGTACCGCACCTGCCCCCCTCCTTCTTGCCCTTCTTCGCCTTAGGAGGCGGGGAACACGCTTTGCTCCCCGCCTTATGATTGGCGGGCCTCCCCAATGATGCGCACACCGCGCAGTGGGGAGGCCCGACGCACTCTGCGGCCCTATGGGTGGCGCTCCCACACCGGTAGCAGTGCCCGCTACGGTCCACCGCCGCAGGGCACCGCTGTCGTACATGCCCAAGGGCAAGACAGCGGAAGCACTGCAGCGGCCTAGCCGCGAGCACCACCACCTGGGCGAGGGTCCACCCCACCCTAACCCTCTGCGCCTTCTGTATGGCGAGGGCCGCCCCGGCCGGGCACTGCACCCAAATGTTGCCGAGCCCGCCAGGTGGGACCTTCAGTTCCCCCACCCTAACGGACTCGGGGGCGCAGCCCCCGGCCTCCGCCACCGCCGTGGTCACCTCCCGGGGGGTCACGGAGACATCCAGGCCCGTCAGGCGGAACTCCGCCTTCTTGACGGGCCTGGATATCTTTACATCCAGACCCCCCATCGCGTCGGCCATCTTGGCCGCCAGGAGGTCGGCCTTCTGGCCCCCATCGGCGCCGGGGACCTGAATGATCAGTCCCCCGGTGATGGCCCTCTTCCAAGAGAGGGCCTCTATCCCGAGGGCCCCCAGGTCAACCCCCTGGCAAGCCTTCCTTATAGCCTCCTCGTAGGTGGCCTTGCTCCCCTCCGGGACGGTGACGGTCACCGCCGCGGATCGGGGAGGGGCCACCACACGAGGAGGGACCTTGCCCTTAGCGCCGGCCCCCTGGCCTTTGCCCTTCTGAGCAGGACCGGGAGCCGAGGCCGCCTTGGCCTCCTTCTTGGCCCGTCTCCCCACCACCTGCGACCAGGCCTCCCCACTCAGGGGGGCCGGGGTTGTCGCGGTTTGGGCGGGGGGAGGTGCCACTTGGGGGACCGCCAACGGGATGCCCCCTTTTCCCTTCTTCTTCTTCTTCTTCTTCTTCTTCCCCCCGGTTTTGGGGGTGTTGGCGGGGGGGGACACCCCGCCAACAGCCGGTGAGGAAGAAGAAGGAGGGGGAACAACCGCCGACGGGGCCGGGGCGGGGGCCTTACGCCCCTTGACCGTCCCGGAGTATCCCCCCGTCGCCGTCACCGACGGGGCACCCTGCCGGCCCAGACGGAGCTCCGCGCGGATTGCCACGAATTTCGCGTCAATCAGAGCTCCTATCTGGGCCAGCTGGACCGCCCGGTCGTCGGACGCGCCGAAAAGCGGCGCAGCCGGGATCCCCGCAGTGCCCCGATCTCCCCGAACAGGGGCAGGGGCAGGGGGGGGAGGCGATGATGGGGAAGAGGGGGCATCTAGCCGCCTCTTCATGGCCATCATCTCCCCCCTGACCGCATCTAGGGTCTCGCGGAGACCCGCAATCTCGCGACCCATCCTCACATTTTCTCCCCTAAGGTCCCGGTTCTCCGCCTGCACCCTGTCCCACAGGTCTGCAGGCGGCCCACCGGGTCCCACGGGGTCAGCGCCTCTGTGGGAGGGAGCGGGGCTTCCCTGAAAGCCCCGCCGCTCCAGCTCCCGCACCGCCGCCACCATGGACCTCGCCGCGTCCTTTAGGTCGCGGATCGAGGTCCCTTTCAAGTTGCCGCTCTTGGCGGCGGTTTCCTCCACCGCCTCACTGGCCTCCACCGCCAGAGCGACAATCTGCCCGGGGAGGAGACCCCGCATCTCCTGCTGGCGTTGGCCAGCTGTCGGTGCTGGGTCCCGATATCGGTATCGGGACTTCTTCTTCTCCCCGGGCGCCTCTATGGGTGACGGCGACGCAGGTCGCTTACCCGATGTCAAGGACGACGCAACCGACGTGACCGACATCACGTCGTCCTCCACATCGCGCTCCGCGGGGGAGCCGCCGAGGGTACTACCCCTCGAGCCGCTCAGAGATGCGGCTCTCAGCCGCGACCTCGTCCTTCCGCTCACGGAGCGCAACTCCGAGGAAGGGCCAGAGGCCCCTCCCCTCACGCTTGGTCTCGGGCTCCGTTGGGAGCCCGAGGCCAAGCCTCCTACCTCCGCCGCTTCCGGGCGCGGTTGCCCTTTCCTCCGAGGCACGTCGTTTAGGGATTCCATATTTCATAAGCGGGCCTGGTTACAACACCCCCATCTCTGGGGGCGCTTCACTCGATACCCTCTGATACCAAGCGGACATAACGGTCCACCGGGGCAGAGCCGCTTACCCCGGCAAGCCTAATACGACTGGGGGGCGGCAGGTACCCAGAAGTTGTACAACGCTTAAGAGCAGATGCATCCATCGCCCACCCCCGGCGCTTACTCCGGGAGTTTCCCATCGCCACGTTACGATAGCTTGGGATAGAGACTTTTTTATAGAGGTTTATCCTCCTCGCAGGCCGGCCGATTAAGGCAAGCCCCCCGTTCCGGTAAAACATGACCACCGGTTTACGGTATGCGGCCCTGGACAGACAACTTGCTGCCCAGGACACGTGTGCAGCGGTTTTCACTCCTACTCAGTGTGAGCCTTACCGGCAAGGGAAGCCCTGCCAGGATCCGAAGATCCCGCCGGCATCGCCTCACACATCACAGGAGCTACTTCCCGCCGCGTACCCCTTGCTCCGTTAGCCACTCACCGCTCCCCGAGGGGATTAGTGAGTGCCCAGGGTCCACCACGAGGAGGTGGAGCAAGAGGATTTTAGGTTACGGACCACCACCACTGTGGTATATCCTCCAATAGATCCGAGTCACCATTAGAGAACCCCGTAACCCTACGGACCCCAAAATAATTTACCACGAAGGGATTCGAACCCGGGCCTGCGGCGTAACAGTTCAACTCGCTGCTGTTACGCCACGCCACTGCTTAACCCTAACCCAGACCTTTTTTTTTTTTTTTTTTTTTTTTTTATTGTGGGGAAATGCATTACGCATACCTCGGCCCCCGGGGGGGCAACCGAGGTTATGTGGGACTACCACCGGGGGGGGGCGCCGAAGGCGCGCCCGTCCCCAGTGGCTACCCACTAAAACCCCACACCCACCTAAGCTAAAGGGGAAGTGCCTGGATCACGCGAGTACTCAACAGGACACTTCCCAGCTATCATGAAATCCCGGGGGGAGGGGTTAGCCTCCCCCACTACCTACTCTATAAGACCCCGGGCGGAGGGACCCGCCCGGTGTCCCCATCCCTATCCCTGGGGCCGTCGGAATGGGCTTCCCGAGCCCCCGCTCGGTCCACCCACGGCCCCTCGGCGTCCTCGTGCCCCGCCCGGTCCGGGTGACCCGAAGGTACCCGCCTCAGGCTAGGGCAAGAGGACGCCGCCACCGGTAAGGAAGGGTCGTCGGAGGCGTGATCCGGCACGCCCCGACCCTCCCCACCCCACCCCCCACGCGCCCCGATCGACCCGGTGGTCTAAACGGGGCGGGCCGGCTTCAAGCCAGCCGGTCCGCCCCGAGATGAGCCTAACCCATCTCTGGGGGCCGGGGTCAGCTCACTCCCCGGCCCCCATCGTCCTCCGCCCCCCGGGGTGGGGGCACACGGCGGCGCGACGGGAGAACCCGCCGCACCGCCAAGGGAACACCCGCCCCCCCACAAGGAGGGGGCATCAATTGGCGCGGAGAGGGGAACACTCCCCGCGCACTCCCCCCACACGCCCCCCCCCCACGGGGGCACGAACGGACGCGGGGGGCGAACCCCCCCGCGCCATCCACGTCGATCGCGCTCCCCGTTCGGGGGGGGCTCGATCCACCGCGCGGGGACGGCCCCCGCGCCGCTTCACCATCCGGCTCCGCCCCCCTCCTCCGTGGAGGGGGGGGGCACACGTCGGCGCGAGGGACGCCCCCGCGCCCAGACCCTCCTCGCCGAGCCCGGGTCCCTCTCCCGGGCTCGCTCGGCGGCCTCCTTCTGCGAGATCACATCTTCACAGAAGGAGACCGCCGCCTTCCACGACCCCTCGCTCGAGACCATGTGGTCGACCACGGCCGCGAGCGAGAGGTCCCACCCCTCCACTGCGGCTCTAAGGACACAGCGCGGCTCTGCCCACGCAGGGCACTCCTCAAGGGTGTGCCGCGCCGTGTCCACCTCCTCGCCACAGTGGTGACACTGTGCCGTCGGCTCCCGCCCCATCCTATGCAGGTACTCCCCGAAACATCCATGCCCAGAGAGCACCTGCGTGAGGCGGAAGGTCAATCTTCCTCGCCTCCTGCACCATATGTCGAATATGGGCAGGAGGGCCCGGACAATTGGACGGGCCGAGGTGGCGAGCTGACGCCGCCACCTGGCAAACATGTCCGTCCGGGCCTGACGCTTCGAAACCTCGAACTCCTCCTCCTCCTCGCGCGTGAGCTCCACCCCCGGGGGGCGGCGGAGCGAACAGGCGACGTGGTATAGCGTCGCCCGCTCCGCCGCCACCAATGGGAGTGGTGGAGACACGGCGAGGAGGCCCGCCGCCTCAGCCGAGATGGTGCGGTACCCCCGTATGGCCCGCAGGGCCAGCCGGCGCCGCACTCTTTCCAAGAGTGCTTGGCTGCGCCGACTGGCCTCGAGCGAGCGGTGCCACACAGGGGCCCCATAAAGGGCAATGGACCGCACCACCTCTGTATAGAGGCGGCGGACTTTCAACTGCGGCCCCCCAATATTAGGCAGCAGCCGCGCAAGCGCGGCCGCTGTCCCTTCTAATCGGGGGGCCAGGAGCTCGAAGTGACCCTCAAAGCGCCAGCGGCCGTCGATGATCAGCCCCAGATATTTCATCTGGGGCCCGATCTCGACGGTGGAATTGACGACGCGAATCCGGAGGTCTTGACCACGGGGCGGCCGCCGCAACCGAGACGATCCGTATAACCAGATCGCCTCGGTCTTATCGGCGGCCACGGTCAGCCCCATACTCCGGATTCGCCCGACGACACAGTCCAGGGCGGACTCTACCAGGTGCCTGGTCCCTCCCCAATCCTCCCCCTCTGCATAAACCAGGGTGTCATCCGCATAGCAGATGACACCCGTATCAGGGGGGAGGATAACCCGCAACACCGCGTCATAACCGATGTTCCACAGGAGCGGTCCAAGGACCGACCCCTGTGGAACGCCGCGGTGCATCTCCCTCGTGTACGTCACACCGTACCGGCCGGTATAAACCACCTCCCTGCCGCGGAGGTAGTCCCAAACCACCTTCCGGAGATAGGGGGGGAACTGGAAATGTTCCATCCCCCTCTCTATCTCCCTCCAGGGCAGGGTGTTGAATGCATTGGAAATGTCCAATGACACGGCAATCAACACCCTGCCCCGAGCAACAGCCCTTTCCCGGAGAAGGCGCAAACGCTCCAACGCGTCAATCGTTGAGCGCCCTCTCCGGAATCCGTACTGGCTGTCGCTGAGGTCGGGACCACCGCGCGACAGGTGCTCGAGGAGGCGGGCAGCAATTATCCTTTCGAACAACTTGCCCGCCTCATCGAGCAGACAAACCGGCCGGTATGCAGAGGGAGACTCTGCGGGTTTACCCTTCTTTTGGAGAAGGACCAGGCAACCCATTTTCCAAATCGTGGGGAAGGTTCCCCGGCTCAGGCTAACGTTCAAGACGCTCCTGTAAGCCGGGGCGAGGACCCCTAAAGCCAAGGCCATTATACCACCGGGGACTCCATCAGGGCCAGGGGCTTTCTTGCCCCTAGCCCGGTGACCCCGGATGGCCAGAGATAGCTCCCACCCGGTGACCCGGAACTCGTCCGACCAATCGCTGGTCGGCACCGGGGCGCGTTCAACCCCTCCTCCCACCCCATCGCTGGAGGGGAAGAGGGTATCAACGACGCGCCCCAAGAGTTCCGGGTCAAACCCTAACCCAGACCTAACCCAGACCTAACCCAGACCTTTTTTTTTGTCTGAGAGGAGGAGAATGCATTTACGCAGACCACGAACTGTGTCCCTAGTGTGGGACTCGGCTGGTTAGAAGGACCAACCCATACCCACTAAACTCCTCCTCTCGGGATCTTCCAACCCGCTCACGCCTTACGCCCGGCGGACAATCGTAGGGTCCCGCTTTTCGCATCTCTCCTACGTTTGTCTTGACTCGTCATCGCCAGGTCCAACCGGCGCTTTGGTCTTATGTTATTCCGTCGCTTTGGACATATGCTTTTCCAATTATATTATACATTGTATACAAAATACATATACTATATATACATGATCTAAAATTATATTATTTACACATTCCAAAAAATAGAAACTATATACATGATTATTCGGCGTGTAATCAACTCAAACTAGGAGTTTCCAATCGATTTTGCCTTTCTAATGCACGCTCATATTTCTCCTTTTCATTGATAACATAATTTATAAATTCGTTTATTTTATCCCAATAAATATAGCTTTTCAGCGTAATTCCTATCATCGTTTGTGTTGTAAACTGTCTTTCAATATCTAATTCCAGCCAAGTGCGTCGTTCTTGCCATCGGTCACAATCAAAAATAGTATGCTCCGGTGAATCAACAATGGTAGGACAAAACCAACACCTATCAGTACTACTTTTTGTAATCCTCTTCCGATAAGTATTAAAAACACCGTGACCTGTAAGTGCCTGTGTAAGTCGATAATTTAGATCACCATGTTTCCGCATGATCCACGGTCTAATATCCGGAATAAGCTTCTTTGTCCATTCACGTTTTGTTAACCCCTCAACGACGGGGGGGTCCGGATCGAAAATCTAGTTTGCATGCCGGGCGGTCCGAGCGAACAACCGCACCAAGTTGATCTGGCGCTCGCGCGCACAGGGGGGAGCGGGCGGGGAGTAATAACACCGCGCCGGCAATCGTGTCACCAAAGTTTAGATGCTTGTCGTATCGGTCGGAATTCATAGACGAGGATTTTTTAATATATGACAATCTTTGTTGTTACTTTAAGCTTTTCTTATAATTGTTTATTAATACTTATTATAAATATTTGTTTAGATAATATAAAAAATTACAGTGTTACGAGCCAGGGCCGTGAAGTAGCACGAGTGGCCGGCGAGGTGTTATTACTTTTGGATTAAGGTTTTAAGAGTGCAGACGAACCTGATGCGTAACCAGGGTGCTGCTAGGAAACGGACGAACCTGATGCGATAATCAGGGAGCCGCCTAGGATGGTTAAGAGTGCAGACGAACCTGATGCGTAACCAGGGTGCTGCTAGGAAACGGACGAACCTGATGCGATAATCAGGGAACCGCCTAGGATGGTTAAGAGTGCAGACTAACCTGATGTGATAATCAGGGAGCCGCCAAGGATAGTGGGTGGGCCTTGTAACTAATATAATTTAATTGATACAATCCGAGCGGTAAGATTGTATCGTGTGGGAACGTTCAATTACTAGATTAGGATTTTGGTCAATAATTAAGGGTTTAAGAAAATTGCACGATTTACCAAACAACACAAATATATTCTAATAAAGAATGTGGTATGTACAATTGGTGTCGCGACTGAATTGGAGTAGTAGTATATGTTTGATATTATTACCTAAGATGCTCGGTTTTGACGCACTGGCAATGCGGGGGTCTCGAAATCAACTTAAGAAGAGCCTAACAGATTTAATACCGGACTAGCGGAATCTGTACGGTTATATTTGATCGAAGGGGAACTTTAGCCCGATCTCACTGGATGTGACTTTACGAGATGCAGCACGACGTGACACGGTTTGAGTCTACGAGAGTACTAGCCCCCGAGAGTAAAGACGCAAGGGTTTATATATCCCTAGAATGAATGGAACACATTGTCCATTATCTGTATCACTTAGGGCCAGACTCTCGTTTTTGTCACTTTCAATTAAATCGGGTCCGAACTCGGTCTTCGTTAAAAAGGGGTTAACTATGATATGAAAAGGTTATCTAGAGCGCTTCCTTCCAGAGACGATCCTGAACAGATTCCTATGAAGAATTTAATAGGGAACTGTTATCTATCCGTCACAACAGCTAAAATGCAAAATCTTTTCCTTTTTTTATAAATGTAACTGGCGTTTTATCTTCATCAAAAACTAAAAACAAAAAAAGATCAAAATGAAATACCAATTATAAATATATAAATCTCCACAAACATAGAAAATTAAAATAAAATGCAAATTACCTTTCTTAGAAATCCAATTTTGTGTGATAGATTTCAAAGCATTCTTCTAACAATAAGCATAAGCCGACATCACAGAGTTCGCAGCAATATCTAGTATCTTTTTTAATTCCATGTTTGGTGCAAACAACACATCTCCTTTGCGAATTTGATTTTACACCTTTCGGTGTAATTTTTTTAATAAAATGTCTTTCTATTAATCGAGGGATTGTATTGTCCTGAGCTATGTGCGTATTGTACTTTACGTTTTTGGTGAATTTCAAACATATTTCCTCTATCAATTGAATACGAAACGACAATTGACTGATACTTGCCCAGATAGCACGGCTGGCCGCCTAGCCCAGCGTGCCGAGCCCCTGACCTGCAGATTACGGGCCGAACCCCGCTTCGAGCGGCTATAGGCCGGTCGGCTCGATTTCGGCTCGGCCACTGCAAGAGCCGAGTCCAGGCCTGTGACCTGCAGAAACTCAAGCCCAGGGCCGGCCGGCCGGGCCGAGATTTGAGAGGGCAGCACAGTTACACGAATGTGGCCAATGCCGGTATACAAAATACGGGGCGAGTCGCATCAATGTGGCAGATGTTAAAGTAAATTTCTATTCTGCAAATGCGTAGCAGTCCCCCGTTTTATATAACGTTACATTTTGATTATTGTTAACCCCTCGCCGTGCAATTTTCTTTACAGTTACACTATGATTAAAACGTCTTTATGAAAGAAAAGAAAAAAAGTGTCGTAGACGTGAAAAGAAAATTTATATTTTTTGTACGGCTATATTTATTTTAATGCTTGAACATGGATTACAAACGAATTAAATTTTATTATTTCATCTAAAAAGAAACGCGTAACATATTCATATTATTGTTAGACTTTGTTAAAATCAACATCGCGATTGAAAATGCAACAATTTTGAATTTCATCTACTCAATTTTAGTTAGCAAAATTAATATTTTGTTATGCCGCAGGGGGTTGGTGAAGGGATAATATACTATATATTTTTACACAGAATTTATAATTTTCTAATATTGTATATGACGGCAATCGCCAAATTAATGCAACCGTGCTGCCCTCTTACGGGGTAGACTTCTTTTTCCAGGATTGCAAGTGTGCGGGATTCGGGTTCTTATTTCTCGATAATACAAAAATGGGATTTTTCAGTAGTCAATAACGCTAACTAAAAGATCAATCTAAGCCGCAGTCGCCCTCGAAAGTCCTATTTTTACGTTTACGAGTCGTAATTTGCATCATTCGGAAGCATACAACTGCGCATGTAGCTATTTTCATAACATATATGCTGCCGAATAATGCAAATTACGCCTCGTATACGAAAAAATAAGACTTTTGAGGGCGATTGCGGCTTAGATTGATCTTTTATCTAGCGTTATTGGCTATTGAAAAAACCCGTGTTCGTATTATCAAGAAATGAGAACGCGAATCCCGCACCCTTGCAATCCTGCAAATGGGCAGAATACCGGCCCGGCCGGTCGGCCCTGGGCTCGAGTTTCTGCAGGTCACAGGCCTGGACTCGGCTCTTGCAGTGGCCGAGCCGAAATCGAGCCGGCGTGTTGACTGGGTGTATTCGTATTGTGGCGGTATATCACCAGGCTATTTAGCACAGTAACATTTAATAATCTTTTAAATAACTTCATGTACCATTTTAACGTTTTTTTTCTTTCGACTAAAAATGGCTGAAGGAGTTGATCTTTCCGATCTACTCCTCCCACATACCGATTATAATCTAAAATGGCTATGGGCTTCCTTATCTCCTTTCCATGTTTTATTTCTGTTCCCATATCAATATTATGATACGTAGATATCATTGAGACATTCCTTTTATAGCACCATTTCATGACGGTAATCGGCCCTGCATGTTTGCCAACTATATTACCTTTTTTCAATCTGCATTCCTTCACTATTTTTGGTACATTTTTTCTATTCAATCTTAATGTACCTACACAATCGGTCTTATTATTTTTTAATAAACGTGCTAACACAGGAGAGTTATAAAAATTGTCAAGCCATACTGTGTGGCCTTTACCCAATAACGGCTCAAGTAAATGAAGAACAATTGCGGTCGTTTTACTATTTTTTGTTTCATTTATGAATGAAGACTGCATATCTGTATCTTTCCCAGTAAAGATTAATATAGACCACAAATATCCGCTTGTCGATTCACACAATTCGTAGCTTTTTATTCCAAATTTGGCACTTTTTAATGGCAAATATTGTTTAAATTGTAGCCGCCCTTTCCACAAAGTCAATGATTCATCTATTGATACGTCCCGAGATGGTAAATACAAAGATTGAAATTTCTCTTTCAAATATGATAAAAGAGGAGCTATTTTCTGTAATTTGTTGGGCGTTTTATAATTTGTTGTAGTAGTATCGTTGAAGTGTAAACATTTCAATATCAATTCCAATTTATCTCGTGATATAATATCTGTAATTCTTGTAAATCTGTATTTCTTGTAAATTATGATCGAAGGGTCGGCGTTTGAATAATTCCCATTAGTAAAAGTGTAGCAAAAGTTATGCACATTTCGTCTACCGTTACTGGCTTCCATTTGGTCATGTGTGCACGATTTATAAGTGACATTCCTGAATTAATAATTTGTTCGGCATATTTATTAGTTTCATCAACGATAATCTGCAACAACTCATGCGTAAAAAATAATAAAAATGTCGAAAGGATAGTATTTGCATTTTTTGCCACACCTTGTGGACCACAATTTTGAAAAAACTCCTCCTTTTGTCCTTGATAATTGTCCATATTTTCCCAATTAAAATACGTATCATCGACATCTACAATTTGTAATTCGGTATCACTCGCGGCATCGTCCGAAATAACAGAGGCACTGTCGCTTGTATCACTTTCACTATCGAAAGATTCCAAATCTGATTCGTAAAATTGTTCGTTACTTGTCGAAGCCATGGTAAAGACTAACGAAAGATCTTGCAGGAAAAGATTCGAAGCCCTTTGTTTATACGAAACTGATTCGCTCGGAGATATGTACGAACCGTCGCCAGTTATCGCTTCAAGTGGTCCGTAAGAGAGACGGACCAATGCCTCGCGCAGAGGTGATCGGAAAGCGTCGCTTGCCATCGCTTCGTTCATGTAAGTGGTCCGTATTTCGTACGGATCCCGGTGACGTGGGGAAAAAAGTAGCGTTCGTTTTTTTTACGGAGCCCGGCGACGAGTGAAAATTACTAGGTCCGTATCGCGTACGCATCCCGGCGCCGAGTGAAAATTCGAGGGTCCGTACGGCGTACGTATCCCGTCGTTGAGGGGTTAATCTATTCCATCTTAACTGCCATTTAATTAAAATTCTTTCTCTTTTAGCTCTGCTCGTTCTTCTCGAATTTCATCTTTCATGTTCCTGGTAGCATCATCATCATCCGGTAAGTATCTAGTATCTACTCTAATCTTATAAACATTGATTCTCTCTTCTAATTTTAGCATCCAGGGCATAACTCCAGTAATAATGTTTAGGGCATCGCAGCAAACCGTACGGTAAGCCCTAGCAACACGCCCTAACCCGGTCCTCTGTACACTTTCTAACGCATTCTCATTCTTATCCAGATTGATCGCAATCTCTCCCCAGATCCCCATAAAGGACCACCGATTCGAGGACGTTATAATATAACCGACGACCATGAGTCGAGGGACCATCAATATTAGCCATCAATCTGGACAATTCGCCAATCACTCTAAGTCCTTTTTGTGTACAGGTCTCAATATGTTTATAAAATGTACTATTTCCATCGAACATGATACCTAAATATTTAATAAATTTGGAAGGTGTTAAATCATTACCTAAAATATTTATTTTAAAATTACTCGGAACACGTTTTTTATTGAGAAATATAAATTGACTTTTCGTCGCAGCTAATTCTAAGCCAAGTTCCAATTTATAGGATTATAGGATTGATGATTCTAAACCAAGTTTCGAATCATTAATCCTATATTGTAGTTTCTTTTTTAGGATCCTGTACTCTTCTTTCGCCACAGTATCATCAAGTACACGTCGTATGCAGCACGTTGATATGCACGACGTTTAATTAGTACCTGCTTACGAAGTTCCTCAAGCTCAGAAGTCCACCATGGATTCCAATTTGCATGAAATTTGCGGGTACCATACCTCATAGATCGTTTACACGCCTTCTTGATATTATTCATGTACAAATCTATTTCTTCATTTTTTACATCTTTCAAATCAAGATCGTCATTTAATTCCCAAAAAGTCGTCATGAACATTTCTTCATTAATGTTTTTTATGTTCCAGGTCTTGTTTTGTGCGAATTTGAGTGAACGCCGAAAGCCCTCCTTAAACTCAACACGGATGTTGTGTAAACATGTTTTACGAGTTTTTTAGAACTCGACTGTCCATAATGTCGACAAGGCTCCTATCACACATAACAACATCAATCTTCGAGGTCGCTGTTCTACGTCGGTAAGTATGACCTCCTTTTGTAATTGTTGGTACAAGGTCCATATCTCCTCGCCGATTTTCTTTACTATCCCGAAAGACTGGACTACGACCGTTAAAGTCACCCAGTAAAATCAGTGGTCGAGTCCATTCATCACGACTCTCGATTTCATCTAAGAATAATAGATAGTCCGAAAAAATACAATTTGGAGATGTATAAACCGCAGTCAAAGAAAAACAACTAAATCTAATATTTACATAAAAATTTCCAATCTCCACATCGATATTGCTGATTAATAGATTTCTATTGCGAACCCAAATAGCAACTTTACTATCTCTAGATTTATACCAAGTATTGGGCACGTGGTATGGTTCTTGAACACATATCACGTCCACATTATATTCTACAGCCACTTGAGCAATCTTGTGCCGCTCTAGTGTGATTGAGATTGATTTGTAAAATTCGCATAATTAAATTGCTCTCTGAGCTCTATGTGAAGCAACGGAGATCAAATTTACAATCTGCCATATGGTGGCCATCTGAACCACATCGTCTACACCTAACTTCACCCAAAATCTTTTCCTGGCAACCAACGCTATAATGGCCAGTATTATGACACCTATAACATTTCATAATTCTTGGCGTCGGTATCATTTTAGCAGATACAAATCCAATTTTAATTGAGATTGGCATCTCAAGGACAGCCAACTGTGTACCTAATTTGGTTTCACGGATAACTTTTAATCTAATTTCAGCTTGTTCAATTTGTATTGCCTCCGCAACACAAGAAACCACCTCAGCACCACTAATTACCGGATCCAAATCTCGTACTTCACAGTCGAACATTTTTTGAATCGTCCTGATCGACTGATTCTCACTTACAACGCGAGACAACATATCCCGGGTCTTCTTGGTATCACCTTCTTGTGCCAACTCCAGAAGCAGGTGGAAAGACGAGTCTTACGTACTCTGCGCACCTGTTCGAAGTTATCCTGTGCACCAAGTATTTTCTTATATAAAGCATGAAATTCTTCTGCTTTCTCTACTTTTACTACCAATGCATCCGATCTCGGAGTCGTCCATCTTGGTAATCTTCGTTTCCTAAACCCTTCCGTCTCACTAGTAAAAACACCTTCACTATCTGGCAGATCTGGCCACTGGCGCCTTCGTTTTCGGAAGAGAAACCTCAGTCCGAGTCGGATCAATCACAACCTTGGACTGACGATGTAATTTTTGTTTCTTTTTACCTTTTTTGATCTTTTCACGTAATACATCAAATATTTCCTCTATAGAAGAACCCTCCTCTTCGGATGTGGAGGTGGGTTTAACGTCCGTTTGCGCAATAACACTTTTCTTCAATGGAAAAGGCTCCCCCGTAGGGGAGACTTTCCCTAATCTTTTCCTACCAACCGCTCCAGCATACGATACCCTAGGGTCCGATCTGCCAGTTCCATTAACCGCATCCACATCCGTGGTACTAACTGGATCAACGATCCGGCTATGCATAGGAAGCTTTTCTCTGACCGTTATTGTGGCAACATTTTTTGTCGCCTTAAAAACAGGGATAGTACCACTACTCAAGTTTTTCTCAATATTATATAATTTCCTAGTAGCTTCTTATTATTGCAAATATACTCTATCTGTGTATTTAATTTCTTTTTAAATTTATTCAGAGTAGAGTTAATTTTGTCAAAAAATCTAACAATACGATCCTGGCGCTTCTCTGTCGATTTCTTTCTATTTATCTCTTCCTGATCGGAACTTTTACTACTTATTTTCTCCTGATCAGAACTCTTTCTAATCTTTTCTTTTTCTTTTCCAGATGTTCCAGCTTCATGTGATCCCGCCGTTCCAGCAGAATCTTTGGTCATCGAAACATCTTTCAACATCACCCTCGGAGTCGCAGCTCTTAACGTCGGTTGTGACCTCTCTTCCAAGCCCTCTTTAACAGGTAAGTCATCTATCGATTGTATCCCTAAGGACCCTAATTTTCTTGACCAAATCTCTTCCTCTACTTGACTGGCTTTCCAATTCACGCTAGATCGAAGAGATGCACGTCTAGATACGCTTTCAACCTCATCAAATTCTTCAGCCAATGATTTGGCACTGACGCTACTTCTGTTATCATCGCCATGGAAAACCGCACTACCAGGATCAATATCCATCGCTTCTTCTTGAACATCACCGGTAACTATTACCTCTGGAGGGGCCCCGTGGTCCACCCTCTCCAGCTCGCAGTAGTCGGATAACGACACGCTGGGGCCTGCTCGCCCACCACCTGACGCGCCGGCACTGAGGTATTCCTCCTCTGCGCCGTAAACTAAATCTTTTTTCGGTGTGTTATCCATATTCGTAATAAACTTCCAACTTGCCCGTGTCGTCGCCAAGAAAACCAAAACCCGTTGCCATCCTACTCCGTTCGCATTCTGTTCCAGCCGAAGCCGAAGCAGAATCCCAGGAGCCCCACGAAGAGGTGGAGTAGGTGGACTTTGACCAGCATGGACCCTCAACTTCGCCGAAATTCTCCAACACCAGGCCTCTCTCCCGGACACTCACCGAAAGTAAGTATCAAGGTAAGTACCCAGTTCAGGAGAACATCAGCTCCATCAAGGTTTCCCTTCGGAACCAGAGACGCCCAAGGAGCAGAAACTCCGAGGTCACGTCATCCGGGACCGTCAGGAATCCATACCAGCCTCCCGCTCCCAGACCTAACCCAGACCTTTTTTTTTTTTTGTTTAAGGGCGGTGGAGAATGCCTTTACGCACACCCGGCCTAACGATGACGGTCGGCCAGGTAGTATCGGACTCACCCGGTCAGAAGGACGGGGAATACCGACTAAACTCCACCGCCCGGGAGCCGCATTTCTGCGACACCCTGCCCACTCCTCATTCCCGACAATCACAAGGACCCGGGCATCTCTTTCAGCATTTCTTCCGCATCCCCTTATCTGCCGGGTACTCCTCGCATCTTCGTCCTCTATATACACGTATGTACATACCATCTCATTTCCATAACATTACCGGTAATTACCAATTTTTTATTCCAGAAATTCCTCTGCTGACCAAGGTCCAAATTCCGGGGAAAACACACACAACCATCTCCAAGGGAGAAAACACAAAACAAAGATAAGTACCAGCGAATAAACTAAAATCTACTGATGGTTGAAAGTCCTTTTAGGTCTTGATGGAAGGTCTCTAACTACTCTACACTCCCAGACAAAAAGATAGCACAAGTGTGCTATCTTTAATTTCTCGTGTTAAGATTATGGTAGCGTGGAAACTCTGAGATATATGGAAAACTTACCTTCTGCGAATATGTAAACAAAACATAGATTGACTTTAATTCGATGAGCTCTCTTAGTTGGAAGAGAAACACATAATCTGAGGCAGACAAAATGATAGCACACTGGAACTATGTTTACATATTCTTCAGTGTTGTGTGAGCTTGCACGGAGTTACAGTGTTCAATTTGTGTCTAGAGCTTTGTTATATTGCTATTCTCATAATGGGCCGTGGCAAAAAATTTAGTGAAAGCGAAATTAGTACAATTTTAGCTCTGAAAAAACAAAAGTTGTCTATTACTGAAATTACAAAAGAAGTTAGTCACAGTCGAAAAGTTATATATAATTTACTGAAAGATACAAGTGTATACGAAAAGAAGAAAAGTACAGGAAGGCCAGCAGCATTATCAGAACGCGATACACGAGCAATAATACATGCTGCTTCCAATTCATGTGCTACTGCGAGGGAGATCGCTAAGAAAGCAGGAGTCGAAACAAATATACAAAATGTTGGTCGTGTACTTCAAACTAACAACATTATAAATCGGACACGAATAAAAGAAAAACCATCATTAAACGCGAGACATAAAGAGGCACGTTTGTTATTTGCAAGAGAACATGTGCATTGGAAAAAGTCTTGGAGAAAAGTAATTTTTACTGATGAGAAGAGGTTCAACCTTGATGGACCAGACGGATGTTCATTTTATTATCATGATGTTCGTAAGCAACCAATAACAAAAATTCACCATCAAATGCATGGAGGTGGTGGAATGGTAATGTAATGGGCCGGTATCGGGCCGAGAAAATTACTTTTCTCCAAGACTTTTTCCAATGCACATGTTCTCTTGCAAATAACAAACGTGCCTCTTTATGTCTCGCGTTTAATGATGGTTTTTCTTTTATTCGTGTCCGATTTATAATGTTGTTAGTTTGAAGTACACGACGAACATTTTGTATATTTGTTTCGACTCCTGCTTTCTTAGCGATCTCCCTCGCAGTAGCACATGAATTGGAAGCAGCACGTATTATTGCTCGTGTATCGCGTTCTGATAATGCTGCTGCCCTTCCTGTACTTTTCTTCTTTTCGTATACACTTGTATCTTTCAGTAAATTATATATAACTTTTCGACTGTGACTAACTTCTTTTGCAATTTCAGTAATAGACAACTTTTGTTTTTTCAGAGCTAAAATTGTACTAATTTCGCTTTCACTAAGTTTTTTGCCACGGCCCATTATGAGAATAGCAATATAACAAAGCTCTAGACACAAATTGAACACTGTAACTCCGTGCAAGCTCAAACAACACTGAAGAATATGTAAACATAGTTCCAGTGTGCTATCATTTTGTCTGCCTCAGATTATGTGTTTCTCTTCCAACTAAGAGAGCTCATCGAATTAAAGTCAATCTATGTTTTGTTTACATATTCGCAGAAGGTAAGTTTTCCATATATCTCAGAGTTTCCACGCTAGCATAATCTTAACACGAGAAATTAAAGATAGCACACTTGTGCTATCTTTTTGTCTGGGAGTGTATATATACAAAAACAAAGCTAAACAACAACTATATGTACATCTATATACAGGTACACGCCTAAAAGCACATCCTTTCCGACAATCCACTTGTTTGCACAATCACCGCAGTTATTCAGCATTTGCCTTTTTCAGCTCCAATGCCGGGAAATCCTCTATGGCCAACAGAGGTTCAGTGTCCATGCCGGTATCCGGTTTCTGTTTATCCTGGATGAGGTCTTCAGGCTTCCTCTTCCTCAACCGCAACTGGACCTCCCGATCATACTTCACGAGGTCGGCTTTCTTCCTCGCCAGGAATTCGCGATATTGCGGACATTCCATCGTGGCGGTCATGTGCTCTTGTGGTCTATTGATGCCGACACAGTCCATACACCTTTTCGCGTTGGTACACCGAATCATTTGGTGATCCGTTTGGCCGCATCTACGACACCTCGTGGAACTCTCCATCTCCACTTTACATGCGCTACTCACGTGTCCGACCGTGTAGCATCTAAAACACTTCACAATCTTCGGGGCAGCCGAGACCCTGGCATACGTCACGCCAATCAGAACCTTGGGGTTCCTTAATACGTGCTGGATAAATCGGAGGGGTGCGTTAATTACCGCCACCAATGTGCCATTCCTCGTAGTGCGTATTGTCTTTTTACTAATCTCCTCAGCCTCTACTTTCAGATACTGGACTACGGCGCTTAGAATCTGTAATTCCTCCGCCATAGGGTCAATATCCCTAATCTCCAGATCAAATTCCTTTCCGAGTGCAGTCACCTCCACCGTGGGATCGATGGCACCACGCAGCTCTTTACGTAACTCAGCGGCGTTACCCTTTACCGGTAACTCAATAAGTAATTGTCCATTCCGCGTTCTCCGTAACCTTCTCATTTTCTCAGGCGCAATGCCTTTCTTACAAACCTGGTTGTACGCACGCTTAAACTCTTCTTCGTCCTTAGTCTTAATGATCACCGCTTCCGGACGGACCATGGACCATCTCGGACGCGGCGTTCTCTTCATCTTCGGGGTCTCGCCTTCATCCGTCGTCATCTTATTCAGATTCTCGGTGAGTACCTTAAATCTATTTTTCTCCGCTAGGCCCAACTCCGTCACCTTGGTGACAACCGGAAGGGGACGCTGATTCTTCGTTTTCCTCTTCTTAACTGACTGCCAACTAGGCGAATCGTCACAACCAACATTCTCAACATCCTCCGCATAATCTTTCTCCGAAAAACGTGCGCCCTGCTCAAGTTCTAAACGCATGACCTGTGAAACCTGCGCGATCGAGGCATACAGTTCCCTCTCCGCCGGATTAGCAGCCATCGAGGTACTCCCCGCCGCTACAGTCCTGTCAACTCCATCTAAGTACGTACCGACGTCAGCCAGCCCTCGCAGATGGGCGTTCATTAACTTTCTCTGAACCATCAGTTCACTCAACAGCTCTAAGATAGGATCCTGAACCTTGGCCTGAAATCTCTCAACAGCAGGCATCGTCTTCACTGATGGACCCATACCGGAGACCACGCTACTATCACCGCTAAAGACACGCTCCTCTCTCGGGTGCATCCTCTGCAACAGCCGAGCCCTGCGTCTCTTACGCGGCTCAACCGAGACCACGCTGGGCCCGCCTCGGAACACTGGCACACCAGAGTCCAACTTCACACCCACGGTGGGTATCCTACTCACATTACGCTCAGGCGACGTCATCACCCCGCGTCCTAAGTCTTCGGGCGACTCGGAGACGTTCCGCTAGTACTCGCCCCAGAAGAAGCACCTTTCTTCTCGTCAAATCTCTGTTTAAACAGAATCTTCGTGGTCGTCACCAGATTTTTCTTCAACTGCATCACCTTCTTCATAGAGTCCGGTAAATCGTTAAGCATCTGCCGACACTGCACCTTGACATACTTGTTATCCCCCAAATCCCGGCATACATCTCGAATATCCCTGTATATACCGTCGAACTCACTGATCATATGATGCCAGCCTCTCTGATATCCGACTCAGCGAGCTCCACAAAGGGCGGAGGGGCCTGAGGGATCCGAAAGAGCGACGTCACGTCACTCGGCGCAGCTATCGGGGGTCCCGGCGTAGGAGAAGAGTCTCGCCGCGACGCCACCGCACACCCATCAACCGGTCTTTCGGAGTCTCGACACGGCCGCAATCTCGACGGACCCTGACCAACCGACCCTTTGTCAGGGTCGACACCGCCAAACAGCCCAAGCCTGAAAAGGGGACCCGGTCAACCCTCCTTCCGGCATCGCCGAACCAAAATGCCGTCCCTTGTCCGTCAAACACACCGGATCCTGAGTCACCACCACCGGTAAGTATTCTTCGATCAAAGCCACCCTCGAGGGGAGCTATTAAAATCTTTCCTTCTTTATCCATCAGGCCCTCGGACTCACCCCTCAGCCGGGGAGAGGGGATGGTACGCCCCACTAATCCACCCTCGGACTCACCCTCAACAAAGGGAGAGGGGAGGGAATCTTCCACTTGCAGCTCAATCGGGCCCTCGGACTCACCCCCCACGGGGGAGAGGGGAGGGGATCTTCTTCCACCCTAATAAAACCCTCAGCCTCAACGGGACCAGCAACCAACACGCCCACAGGTCCATCCTCCCCAGACGAAGGGGGAGGGGGATCCTTCTCCGGATTAATCTCAGGTAAGTCTCTAACTTGAACGCCCTTGGACTCACCCTTCTTGAAGGGTGAGGGAAGGATATCCCTTTTTTCCGCAGGTAAACCCATGACAGGATGATCAGCCACAGGCGCATCAACTTTACCTACCTCAGGTATGTAACATTCTGCTTCATCTTCGTTCCGCTCTCCAATCCTAATCACCGTTTTTTCGTCCTTCTTTTTAGATTTCCTGGACCTCCCAGACCAGACCGCGGCGAGTTCAGTACTAGTGCCGTCCACCTGGCTACTAGCCCACTGATTACTCGAGCTCTTGGAAGAATAATAACTGTAAGCATCATCCTCCAAAAGGCCATCCGAACGTCGGTCAAAGTCATCATGCTCAGACGCCATTCCATACATACGTTTAAACTCCTTCAAATCCTTATCATCTTTATCATAAATCGAATTCCTTACATCGTCATCCGTGTCGTCACCATAGTAGCCAATCATATCTGAAGCGTCTCGAATATCGCAAGTCCGATATACCGAACTTCTCGGAGTCGTAAATTCCGCTCGCTTGCTCGCGACGATAATTAGGTGCTTTTTGACGTGGTTAAAACTTAACAACGTCTATTTGAAATGTAACTCGATTATTGTTGGAAATCAACACTTAAATATATTTCTAAACTTAACAACGTAGTGACAATGTTTTACGTTTAAGGTTGACGAGATGTTACGATGTACGAGAGTTGGTTGTAATCGGTTCGAGAGTTACTTTTGATCTGTTCGATCGTATCGTGTCACGTATTACGTCGGCTCGGATCTTTTTCCTATTGGCTGGTTGTAAACTGTATGGGGATGACTAAATGGTGTCTAATTGGTGGATGGATAGTTTATTTAGGTCGTCGGAGTAGGGATATGCAAAAGTGATCTGTTAGGATAAATTAAGTGTGAAAGATATGGGAAACTACAAGAGATGTTTTAAGTGTGAAAGATATGGGAAACTATAAGAGATGTTTTGGTTTCAATCGCCCTATCAATGGGTTCGTTGACGTAGGTCTCGAAGTGGTGTCCGATGACACCAAAAACACTTCTAAGACCGTCGCGTCGCGTCGAGTGTCTCGAAACCTCACGTTCGGTCTGATTGTGACCGAACAATATCATCTACATCACTCTTATTTGTATTTGCCACCATTATCATTATTGGCCTTGGTTACAACGCCCTGTTTTTACTCAGGACGCTTCACTCATCAGCCATCTTAATTGTCTGCGGGAAGTCAACGTCCATCGATCCAGAGCCGCATGTACCGACAAGTCCTACATACCGCCATGGGGCGGACAGGTACCATGAGGGCGGTGCGCTAACGGCCGATGCTCTCACCGACCCACCACCCGTTGTCTAAACCGGGGGTGCTTCCTCGCCGCGCACCAAAGCTTGAAGTTAAGGATTTTTTAGAGAGGTTGTCATCCTCGCGGGCCGGCCGGTAAAGGCAAGCCCCCCGTTCCGGCGAACCGGCTTACGGTATGGGGCCCCGAGCAGGCATCTTGCTGCCCAGGACACGTGGTACCCCTTGCTCCGTTAGCCAATCACCGAAGTGATTGCCCAGGAACCACCACGAGGAGGTGGAGCAAGAGGATTTTAGGTTACGGACCACCGCCACTGCAGTATATCCTCCAATGGATCAGAGTCACCATTAGAGGACCCCGTAACCCTACAGTTCCCAGGATCGGGGCATACCCACTAACGACCCCACAGTGGCCTCCCTGAGCTAATTGGGGGTGGTCGGGATCTCGTTAACGAATGCCACCGACCACCCCCACCTCATGGCAATAAGCCCCATCCCGGGGGGGGGGAGAGAAGCTCCCCCCAACAAACCTAAACCTCGCCCGCGACACCCGGAGACCCCAGACCTAACCCAGACCTTTTTTTTTTTTTATTGTGGGGAAATGCATTACGCATACCTCGGCCCCCGGGGGGGGGGGGCCGAGGTTATGTGGGACTACCACCGGGGAGGGGGGGGCCGAAGGCGCGCCCGTCCCCAGTGGCTACCCACTAAAACCCCACACCCACCTAAGCTAAATGGGAAGTGCCTGGATCACGCGAGTACTCAACAGGACACTTCCCAGCTATCATGAAATCCCGGGGGGAGGGGTCAGCCTCCCCCACTACCTATTCTATAAGACCCCGGGCGGAGGGACCCGCCCGGTGTCCCTATCCCTATCCCTGGGGCCGTCGGAATGGGCTTCCCGAGCCCCCGCTCGGTCCACCGACGGCCCCTCGGCGTCTTCGTGCCCCGCCCGGTCCGGGTGACCCGAAGGCACCCGCCTCAGGCTAGGGCAAGAAGACGCCGTCACCGGTAAGGAAGGGTCGTCGGAGGCGTGATCCGGCACGCCCCGACCCTCCCCACCCCACCCCCCACGCGCCCCGATCGACCCGGTGGTCTAAACGGGGCGGGCCGGCTTCAAATCAGCCGGCCCGTCCCGAGAGGAGCCATGCCCCTCTCTGGAGGCCGGGGTCAGCTCACACACCGACCCCCAACTTCCTCCGCCCCCGGGGTGGGGGCACACGGCGGCGGGAGGGACGCCCCCGCGCCCAGACCCTCCTCGCCGAGCCCGGGTCCCTCAATCGGGCTCGCTCGGTGGCTTCCTTCTGCGAGATCACATCTTCACAGAAGGAGACCGCCGCCTTCCACGACCCCTCGCTCGAGACCATGTGGTCGACCACGGCCGCGAGCGGGAGGTCCCACCCCTCCACCGCGGCTCTAAGAACCCGGCGCGGCTCCGCCCATGCAGGGCACTGCTCGAGAGTATGTCGCGCCATATCCACCTCCTCGCCGCAGTGGTGGCACTGCGCCGTCGGCTCCCGCCCCATCCTATGCAGGTTAGGGTGCTTCTAAGCTATACCTGTGAAAATTTTTTATCGAGATACAATGCACCCCACACGCCAGAATTGTTCCTTTAGGTGAGAAACATATTTGTGCAAAGTTTGAGCTCGATCGGATAAAAGGATCACGTGCCCCTTTTGAACTGAAAATTTTGAAAGTTTTGAAATTCACCTCAACTATAGCATATGGCACATCGTTGGATTTGTCTTTTTTTTCTGAATAGGAATATGCAAAAATTATATAACCTCGTTTAAATAAAAACAGCGATGACCTTGAAATTTCGAAAATATGATTTCCAAAAAATTTTTTTATTTTACAATTATATTTACTTTATTGAACAGTACAAATTTCTCCTCTGACATTTTTTGTTACATTTTATTTATACCTGTGTAAGTTTGAACGGTCCCGCCAAACTGACCATGTGACGAGAGTCACAGGACAAGACGGGGCAGAGCGACCGAGGCGGAACGACGGGCGCAGAAAGAGAACGACCACGCTCGAGAGTAAAGAGTTAGGTTATAAAAGTAAAAGTTATTAAACAATAAATGTACTGAACATCGACAATTGTGTAGATTCAGGTCAGTACATATTGATTGTTATTTGTTAAGTTTATGTACATAAATGTTATAGGTAAATTATTACATTAAAATTACAGTTGTGAAAACTACATCCACGTGTCGATATTCATTCCACCTATATCAACGCGGAAATTGAACTCTTACAAACCTACACAATGGAGACAGTTAAAGCAGAATTTAGATTTGAAGCTGAAGCAGGGGCTTCGAGTAAAACAACGGTGGTTAAGGTAAAAACGATTAAACTGATAAATCAGAAAAAAAGTTTTCAATTTCCTCAAGAACAACAGACCAATGCACACCATCAAGATTTGTTCAAAACCACGATTGCAAAAAATGTGGTGAAAAGCTTGACCACGCGTAATAAATTTAGAAACGTGGTAATTACACTCAATGATGACCTGCGTAAAGTATATTTAGATGAAGAAAATAATGTTGTCTTCAATGAGTGGTATTTGGAAGAAGTGCCAGTAAATGCACAATCAAACTCCGGAGAAAGTCAAGCACAAGAAAAATCCATACATTCATTAGGGAAGGACATGGTTGTAATGAAGTTCAGTGGCGAAAATGCGAACGCTAGATCATGGATGAAATTATTCATACAAGAATGTGATAGATTAAAAATAACAGAAAATAAATATGCACAAGTGCTAAGACTATTTTTGGAAGGATCTGCCCTAGACTGGTATATAAACTTTCTGAACTCAAACTCAATTTCACAGGCGTGGGAAATGTGGGACAATTCCTTTTTAGACACATTGTCCGAAATGTCATGGTCTGAGATTACATATGCATATGAATATAAATTTTTATATGGATCCTTGTTAGAGTTTGGACTAAAGAAACAAAAATTGTTATTAGAAGCAGATCCTGAACTAACGTTAAACTCACAAATAAATTTAATTGTAATAGCGTTACCTGAGTTTATTAGAAATAAAATAGAAAAACAGAATTTAAAAACTATAGAAGATTTGATGGCAAAACTGAAACACCTGGGCTATGTCAATAGTATAAAGAAAGAAAAAGTAAGCAATGAAAGTAAACTAAATACCGAAAATTTTAAAAAACCGTGTACAATATGCATAAATTTAGGTTATAAAAATAGATTTCATCCAGAAAACATATGCAGAAACAAAGATAAGAATACGCAAAGTAAAAAAAATGGTAACATAAAAGTAATAAATAACCTAGAAATCCAAGATGCTGTTGCTAATAGTGAACATTCAAAAAACGATTAGTAATTCCACTTATCAAAATAAGAATATCTATTAATAAAATGCCGACAGTCGCTTTGTACGACTCTGGATCTAATGTTTCATTAATAAACTATGAATACTGGAAAGAAAATTACGACAGTACTAATTCTATGATAAGTGGAGGGGACAACATAAAAAGCATAACAGGAGTAACACAAACAGAAGGAGTTACAACATTATTGGTAAATATTGGCAAAATAGAAAAGTCATTCTCCTTCTTTATAGTAAGTAATGACAATTTCAAAGAAAACCTACTATTAGGACTAGATGCCATACAAAAGTTTAAGCTTAGACAAGATGAAAATTTAAAAATTACTCAAAATTGTATAGAAGAAGAAAATAAAAAAGTGAACGTGTACAAAAAAAAAAGAAAACACACAACACGATAACAATAAATTGGAAAAGATTTTACATAAATGTGAGAGTATATTTGCAAAAGATAAATTTGATGTTGGAAAAACGTCAGAATATGAAGCAACAATAAAGTTGACAGAAAACAAATACTTAGCAAAAAAACCATACAAATGTTCTATGCAAGATAAAATAGAAATAGAAAATCAAATTGATAAACTGTTAAAAACAGGCCTAATTGAAGAATCGTGCAGCCCGTATGCAGCTCCGGTTACATTAGTGTTCAAAAAAGAAGAAGGAAGAAAATCACGCCTATGCATTGATTACAGAGATCTGAACAAAATTGTAGTGCCAGAAAGTCAACCATTCCCAAGAATTGACGATTTAACGTTACGCGCAAGAAACTGTAAATATTTTACAAAACTGGATATAAACTCGGCGTTTTGGTCGATACCAGTGCGAAAAAAAGACAGGTACAAAACTGCCTTCGTAACGCATCATGGTCATTGGCAATGGACGTGTTTGCCATTTGGGCTAAAATCTTCGGCGGCGATATTTCAAAGAGTACTAGCTAGTGTGATAAGGAAAAATGCACTGGCATCGCACGTAGTAAATTACATTGATGATATTTTAATTCACTCTAAAAGTTATGAAGAACACATAGTACATATTGAACAAACTTTAAGAGCATTACAAAATGAAGGTTTCAAACTAAATTGGGCAAAATGTAAATTTATACAGAATAAGACAACTTATTTAGGTCACGAAATTGGTGAAAACTGTATAAAACCAATGACAGATAACCTTATAGCCATCAGAAAATTTCCCATACCACAGACAAGAACACATATAAGACAGTTACTAGGCAAAATAAATTTTTACCTGGAATATATTCCAAAAAGCACAATTCTATTAGAACCATTCCACAATTTGTTAAGAAAGAATGTAAATTTCAATTGGACAGAAAAATGCCAGATTAATTTTGAGAAAGTAAAAGAGTATCTATGTTCACAACCAGTATTAGCGATCTTCGACCAAAACGCTCCAATTTATATTTACACAGATGCAAGCATCGAAGGAATTGGAGCAGTTCTAAAACAACAGCAAGAAAACAAAGAGTTAAAGCCGGTATTTTATTTTTCAAAAAAATTAACAAAAACACAAAAAACAAAAAAGGCTATCTACATTGAGTGCCTAGCAATAAAGGAAGCGATTTTATATTGGCAGTATCATCTTATGGGAAAAAAATTCTTGATATTCACCGATCACAAACCACTGGAAAACTTTAATATAAACAAATGCACAGATCCAGAATTATTGGAAATATTAAATTTCATTTCCCAATTCGAATTTGATATAGTGTATAATCCAGGCAAAGACAATGTAGAAGCGGACTGCTTATCCAGAAATCCAGTTCTAGAATCAGAGGGAGAAGAAAATAGAATAGACGCGGTGGTAAGAACATCAAATGCTCTAAAAATAGAAGAAATAATTGAAAACCAAAAAGGGATAAAATTAGACAATAAGTGTAATGTTGAAAATAATATAATATACAAGACATTAAATAATAAGAAAAAGATTTGGATAACAGAAGAATTTGGAGTCAAGTTAATAAAAACGATGCATGCCGAACAAGGACATATTGGAACAAAACAGCTGACATTGACTATGGGGCAAAAATTCTATTTCAAGAACATGTACAAACATATAAAATTAGTTTGCAGGGCTTGTGAAACATGTAATAAAAATAAGACTAGAGTGGGCAGTTTTAAAGCCCCACTATCACAATTAGGCCCAGCAACGGAACCGTTTGAGATCGTGTCTTTGGATACAATAGGAGGTTTTAAAGGAAATAGGAGCACAAAAAGATATCTCCACTTGATTATAGACCATTTTACCAGATGTGCGTTCATCACAACTTCCAAAACACAGACTTCAAAAGACTTTGTAAAAATAGTAAAAAAAGTAGTACAGAATGGAAAAATAAAAACGTTACTCACAGATCAATATGCGGGCATTAATTCAACAGAATTCAAAAGATACATAAAAGATCAAAATATAACACTGATTTTCACCGCAGTAAATTGTGCATTTTCGAATGGATTAAACGAGCGAACAAATCAAACGCTAGTAAATAGGATAAGGTGTAAAATATATGAGAATAAAAACACTCCGTGGCCGGCAATAGCTGAAAAATGTGTAGAAGAATACAATAATACAATACATAGCTCAACAGGATTTACACCAAAATATCTATTGACAGGCACAGACAATTCTACACTACCACCATCCTTGGATAAAAACAACATCGAAAATTTAAATGAAAATAGATTATTGGCTCTTAAAAATTCACAGAAAATACACGATCAAAATAAAACATACTATGATAAAAATGCAACAAAAATTGAATATAATATCGGTGAGCTGGTGTATATACAAAATAGTAACGAACTAAACAGAAACAAATTAATGGTAATCAGAACAGGTCCGCACAGGATAAAAGAGAAGATATCGGACTTGATTTACGTAATAGATAGCGGATTTAAAAAAAAAGAGTCTAATTTATTTCACGCGAGCAAATTGGTGCCGTACTTCCATCAACCGTGGTCGCCCACTCCAAGAGGGGGGATGTAAGTTTGAACGGTCCCGCCAAACTGACCATGTGACGAGAGTCACAGGACAAGACGGGGCAGAGCGACCGAGGCGGAACGACGGGCGCAGAAAGAGAACGACCACGCTCGAGAGTAAAGAGTTAGGTTATAAAAGTAAAAGTTATTAAACAATAAATGTACTGAACATCGACAATTGTGTAGATTCAGGTCAGTACATATTGATTGTTATTTGTTAAGTTTGTGTACATAAATGTTATAGATAATTTATTACATTAAAATTACAGTTGTGAAAACTACATCCACGTGTCGATATTCATTCCACCTAAATCAACGCGGAAATTGAATCTTACAAACCTACACAATGGAGACAGTTAAAGCAGAATTTAGATTTGAAGCTGAAGCAGGGGCTTCGAGTAAAACAACGGTGGTTAAGGTAAAAACGATTAAACTGATAAATCAGAAAAAAAGTTTTCAATTTCCTCAAGAACAACAGACCAATGCACACCATCAAGATTTGTTCAAAACCACGATTGCAAAAAATGTGGTGAAAAGCTTGACCACGCGTAATAAATTTAGAAACGTGGTAATTACACTCAATGATGACCTGCGTAAAGTATATTTAGATGAAGAAAATAATGTTGTCTTCAATGAGTGGTATTTGGAAGAAGTGCCAGTAAATGCACAATCAAACTCCGGAGAAAGTCAAGCACAAGAAAAATCCATACATTCATTAGGGAAGGACATGGTTGTAATGAAGTTCAGTGGCGAAAATGCGAACGCTAGATCATGGATGAAATTATTCATACAAGAATGTGATAGATTAAAAATAACAGAAAATAAATATGCACAAGTGCTAAGACTATTTTTGGAAGGATCTGCCCTAGACTGGTATATAAACTTTCTGAACTCAAACTCAATTTCACAGGCGTGGGAAATGTGGGACAATTCCTTTTTAGACACATTGTCCGAAATGTCATGGTCTGAGATTACATATGCATATGAATATAAATTTTTATATGGATCCTTGTTAGAGTTTGGACTAAAGAAACAAAAATTGTTATTAGAAGCAGATCCTGAACTAACGTTAAACTCACAAATAAATTTAATTGTAATAGCGTTACCTGAGTTTATTAGAAATAAAATAGAAAAACAGAATTTAAAAACTATAGAAGATTTGATGGCAAAACTGAAACACCTGGGCTATGTCAATAGTATAAAGAAAGAAAAAGTAAGCAATGAAAGTAAACTAAATACCGAAAATTTTAAAAAACCGTGTACAATATGCATAAATTTAGGTTATAAAAATAGATTTCATCCAGAAAACATATGCAGAAACAAAGATAAGAATACGCAAAGTAAAAAAAATGGTAACATAAAAGTAATAAATAACCTAGAAATCCAAGATGCTGTTGCTAATAGTGAACATTCAAAAAACGATTAGTAATTCCACTTATCAAAATAAGAATATCTATTAATAAAATGCCGACAGTCGCTTTGTACGACTCTGGATCTAATGTTTCATTAATAAACTATGAATACTGGAAAGAAAATTACGACAGTACTAATTCTATGATAAGTGGAGGGGACAACATAAAAAGCATAACAGGAGTAACACAAACAGAAGGAGTTACAACATTATTGGTAAATATTGGCAAAATAGAAAAGTCATTCTCCTTCTTTATAGTAAGTAATGACAATTTCAAAGAAAACCTACTATTAGGACTAGATGCCATACAAAAGTTTAAGCTTAGACAAGATGAAAATTTAAAAATTACTCAAAATTGTATAGAAGAAGAAAATAAAAAAGTGAACGTGTACAAAAAAAAAAAGAAAACACACAACACGATAACAATAAATTGGAAAAGATTTTACATAAATGTGAGAGTATATTTGCAAAAGATAAATTTGATGTTGGAAAAACGTCAGAATATGAAGCAACAATAAAGTTGACAGAAAACAAATACTTAGCAAAAAAACCATACAAATGTTCTATGCAAGATAAAATAGAAATAGAAAATCAAATTGATAAACTGTTAAAAACAGGCCTAATTGAAGAATCGTGCAGCCCGTATGCAGCTCCGGTTACATTAGTGTTCAAAAAAGAAGAAGGAAGAAAATCACGCCTATGCATTGATTACAGAGATCTGAACAAAATTGTAGTGCCAGAAAGTCAACCATTCCCAAGAATTGACGATTTAACGTTACGCGCAAGAAACTGTAAATATTTTACAAAACTGGATATAAACTCGGCGTTTTGGTCGATACCAGTGCGAAAAAAAGACAGGTACAAAACTGCCTTCGTAACGCATCATGGTCATTGGCAATGGACGTGTTTGCCATTTGGGCTAAAATCTTCGGCGGCGATATTTCAAAGAGTACTAGCTAGTGTGATAAGGAAAAATGCACTGGCATCGCACGTAGTAAATTACATTGATGATATTTTAATTCACTCTAAAAGTTATGAAGAACACATAGTACATATTGAACAAACTTTAAGAGCATTACAAAATGAAGGTTTCAAACTAAATTGGGCAAAATGTAAATTTATACAGAATAAGACAACTTATTTAGGTCACGAAATTGGTGAAAACTGTATAAAACCAATGACAGATAACCTTATAGCCATCAGAAAATTTCCCATACCACAGACAAGAACACATATAAGACAGTTACTAGGCAAAATAAATTTTTACCTGGAATATATTCCAAAAAGCACAATTCTATTAGAACCATTCCACAATTTGTTAAGAAAGAATGTAAATTTCAATTGGACAGAAAAATGCCAGATTAATTTTGAGAAAGTAAAAGAGTATCTATGTTCACAACCAGTATTAGCGATCTTCGACCAAAACGCTCCAATTTATATTTACACAGATGCAAGCATCGAAGGAATTGGAGCAGTTCTAAAACAACAGCAAGAAAACAAAGAGTTAAAGCCGGTATTTTATTTTTCAAAAAAATTAACAAAAACACAAAAAACAAAAAAGGCTATCTACATTGAGTGCCTAGCAATAAAGGAAGCGATTTTATATTGGCAGTATCATCTTATGGGAAAAAAATTCTTGATATTCACCGATCACAAACCACTGGAAAACTTTAATATAAACAAATGCACAGATCCAGAATTATTGGAAATATTAAATTTCATTTCCCAATTCGAATTTGATATAGTGTATAATCCAGGCAAAGACAATGTAGAAGCGGACTGCTTATCCAGAAATCCAGTTCTAGAATCAGAGGGAGAAGAAAATAGAATAGACGCGGTGGTAAGAACATCAAATGCTCTAAAAATAGAAGAAATAATTGAAAACCAAAAAGGGATAAAATTAGACAATAAGTGTAATGTTGAAAATAATATAATATACAAGACATTAAATAATAAGAAAAAGATTTGGATAACAGAAGAATTTGGAGTCAAGTTAATAAAAACGATGCATGCCGAACAAGGACATATTGGAACAAAACAGCTGACATTGACTATGGGGCAAAAATTCTATTTCAAGAACATGTACAAACATATAAAATTAGTTTGCAGGGCTTGTGAAACATGTAATAAAAATAAGACTAGAGTGGGCAGTTTTAAAGCCCCACTATCACAATTAGGCCCAGCAACGGAACCGTTTGAGATCGTGTCTTTGGATACAATAGGAGGTTTTAAAGGAAATAGGAGCACAAAAAGATATCTCCACTTGATTATAGACCATTTTACCAGATGTGCGTTCATCACAACTTCCAAAACACAGACTTCAAAAGACTTTGTAAAAATAGTAAAAAAAGTAGTACAGAATGGAAAAATAAAAACGTTACTCACAGATCAATATGCGGGCATTAATTCAACAGAATTCAAAAGATACATAAAAGATCAAAATATAACACTGATTTTCACCGCAGTAAATTGTGCATTTTCGAATGGATTAAACGAGCGAACAAATCAAACGCTAGTAAATAGGATAAGGTGTAAAATATATGAGAATAAAAACACTCCGTGGCCGGCAATAGCTGAAAAATGTGTAGAAGAATACAATAATACAATACATAGCTCAACAGGATTTACACCAAAATATCTATTGACAGGCACAGACAATTCTACACTACCACCATCCTTGGATAAAAACAACATCGAAAATTTAAATGAAAATAGATTATTGGCTCTTAAAAATTCACAGAAAATACACGATCAAAATAAAACATACTATGATAAAAATGCAACAAAAATTGAATATAATATCGGTGAGCTGGTGTATATACAAAATAGTAACGAACTAAACAGAAACAAATTAATGGTAATCAGAACAGGTCCGCACAGGATAAAAGAGAAGATATCGGACTTGATTTACGTAATAGATAGCGGATTTAAAAAAAAAGAGTCTAATTTATTTCACGCGAGCAAATTGGTGCCGTACTTCCATCAACCGTGGTCGCCCACTCCAAGAGGGGGGATGTAAGTTTGAACGGTTCCGCCAAACTGACCATGTGACGAGAGTCACAGGACAAGACGGGGCAGAGCGACCGAGGCGGAACGACGGGCGCAGAAAGAGAACGACCACGCTCGAGAGTAAAGAGTTAGGTTATAAAAGTAAAAGTTATTAAACAATAAATGTACTGAACATCGACAATTGTGTAGATTCAGGTCAGTACATATTGATTGTTATTTGTTAAGTTTATGTACATAAATGTTATAGGTAAATTATTACATTAAAATTACAGTTGTGAAAACTACATCCACGTGTCGATATTCATTCCACCTATATCAACGCGGAAATTGAACTCTTACACCTGTACTGAAACAAGACTTTAAGAAGCCTAGTGTAGCAGCCTGCTATGGGCGAGGGTTTACGGTAGGGATAGCGCTATTAGTCCCTGGTCCCAATATCTGATTTCTTTTAATTTATTTTTATGTTTATTTCGTTCGGTACCTGGGTACTGGGTACCCTCGATGCCGTCCATTAACATAAAATGATGTAAAACATTTCGCCGGGATTAGGACCCCTCAAATGAGGGTAGCGAAGGGCAGCGGACCCGTTTACAACTCTCCGTCCCAAACAATGGACCCACGACGGTTAGGTATGAGGTGTACGTGACGAGGTGACGATTTAGTTCACGTGCACTTGCACCCTCCAGGACAATTTCCCGTTAGTCTACCCCTGTTTTTCTGACACAAGCGCGACCCAATCAGAGACGCTACATTGCTTCGCAACACGAGGGACAATCTCCAAGGTCCGCGCTCCTTCATGACTATTAGGCCCTTTCCGGACCCAGACAAAATTGTATAGGGATTCGGTGTTTAGCGTTCGTCGTGAACGGACGTGCCTCTACCGTGTTGTTCCGCGCTTTATAGATTGTCTGGCCACAGGCAAAGTTTTATGCGATCATTTGATCTCTGTTTCTGTTCTCTTCTTTCTCTGTTCTTCTCTTCTGTCTTCTTCTCTTCTTCTCCTTTCTTCTACTATCTTGTAAGTACTTCTCTTCTTTTTACTCGGTGTTCTCCTAACGCGTCGGCTGTCCCGAGGTGTTAACACTTCTTTAGGGCTAATTGCCCTTCTCTCCGGGTGAGTGGCGTCCAATCGCCCCACCAGAACTTTAGTCAAGCGCCCCAATGTGCGGCGCAAAGCCACGGACCCTAAAATCCTCGCGACGGAAAGCCGCGGTATAGTTCGAAAGTTTTCGCCGGACCTCGAAACGTTGGCCGCTACAAAGGGGAATAAAACTGATAGCATAACTCGCCGCGTTGTTGCTACTCCACAAGGTTCGCCCCCTACTGCTACGGGTAGCTTTACTCCGCAGGATGCACATGCACCTGCCTTAGAAACGTCCAGGTCTGATATAGACCCTAGCGTGCAGCCAAACAACATTGAGCCTACTCTGAGCCGTTTGTCGATCGGCTGGATTTCTATCAAACACCTGAGCCTTTTTCTCCGGTAAATTCTATGCATGGGGATCCTCCCAATGCACCGGATGATCTTTCCCTCGGTGGGTTCGAAAATTTAAATCCGTACGTTTCTACTGAGGCCTTCCCTGGCCCAGTGTCTCCTGTATTCGAGCCGTTGACCTCTGGTGCTCCTCGGTGTAAACAGCCCAGGATGTCACCTCTCCCAAAAAAACAAAAGACCGCGGTAAGCAAATCCCCTGAAGGAAATTCGTTACCTTGCGTCAACATGACGGAGGTTACTCACCTCGGGGATATCCCCACTGTGGCAGTCCATAATAGATATGACGTACTCGGCTCGTTTGTCGGAGCTCCCAACGATTTCCCTGCTCTGCCGGTAAACAAACACCGAGCTGGTCCTTCTCTTCGCGGTGCATCTCCCCCGACCTCAAACCTAAACAGACACAACGGGAACCCCGCTAACAATGCGTCTCCAAGCACTGTTCCCAGGAGAGCTATCTCTAAGCCCCCCCCTCTCTATATCTCCAACTTTGATGGAAACATGCCTCGTCTAACAAAGTCACTGGCCGAATCGTACGGCCGCGACTTCAAATTGAAATTCTTAGGCTCAAGAGTCCGTGTTCAGCTAAACACCGTAGAACATTTCCTCGACCTTAAGGGAAAACTGGAGAAGGCGGACCTCCCTTTCCACACCTTCACTATAAACTCAGAAAAGGTCCTTTCAGCTACGCTGAAGGGCCTCCCTCGTATGGATGTCGGCGAATTAATGGAGGAGATGAAACTCCATGACCTGAACCCGGTCTCCTGCATTCCTATCGGCAGTAGGCAATCCAAAAATTCGCTCTACTGCGTTTATAAAGTTACGTTCCCTAACGGTGTAACCCTAAACAGCGTGCGGAAAACTGCCCACCTCTTCTACACTCGAGTCTACTGGGACAAGTTCCTCTCTCGCACAAACTACTCGCAGTGCTTTAAGTGCCAAGCATTCGGACATTCTTCCTCAAACTGCGGATACCAGCCTAAGTGTGTGAAATGTGCTGGTCCCCACCTCACTTCGGACTGCCCTACCCCTACGGTAGAAAAACCTAAGTGCATTAACTGTGACGGCGACCACACGGCCAATTATTCAAAATGCCCCGCATTAGAAAATTACCTGGAGAAACGGGCTAAGCGCTACTCTCCACCTGCTCTCTCGCAGCGAGTTTCCATCCCGACTGGCCCTCACAGGTCAGCTGAAAGCGCTATGTTGCGTCCCAACGTCTCCTACAGCAGGGCCCTGGCTCCAAATAAACCGCACCCCATGGAGGAGCATCCAAACATCTTCGCCAATGCGCCTGGCCACCAGGCGCACCCACAAAATGCGCCCATCTCCCCGATCGAGGAGACTATGCAAATCTTTAACGAAATTGCTGCGGTCTGTAACGTGGGAAAAATTCTTGCTGCCGCTAAAATCTTGTTAGCCAAGCTGAGGCTATGCAGATCGGACTCGGAGAAGTTCGCTGCATTCATGCAGGTATCGGCAACCCTTTCATAGGCGGTCGCTACCCCAAAGTTCTACTCTGGAACGTCAGATCCATTCTAAAAAGGCAAACTGATATTGCAATATACTTGCAACAAAATAATGTAAATATCGCAATTTTAACTGAGACGTGGCTCAGACCTGACCTTGATTTCCACTTACCTGGCTACAAGCTTGTTCGCTCTGACCGTCCCTGCAATAGCTCTTTTGGGCGTGGCGGTGGGGTTGCCATCCTTGTCCAGAACACCCTGGATTATAGCATTATTGAAATGCCAATTCTAGACGGCATAGAGATTGCCTGCATTAGATGTGCTGCTCCAGCGCTTACTTTGGCCGCTTCCTCTCCCGCCTCAGATATCCCTACATTATCGGCGGCGACTTTAATGCTAAGCATCCTGACTGGGGCGACCGGCGCTCAAACCGGAACGGTAGATCCCTGCAGGACCACCTATCAAAATCCAAGTACAGACTCCTTTCCTCACACGCACCCACATATCGCCAGAAAAACGTGGTATCTCACCTGGATCTTTTCCTCGCTGATATTTCATGCGATTTCGACTGCGTCGTAATTGACTAGCTCCCAACAGACCATAGCCCAGTGCTCCTGAGCCCCAGGGAAGCCCCACTGCTTTCTCCGAACATTCTCCGCACATACGACTGGAGCAAGTACACCCTCCTTACTAACAAATTTCAAATCACTGGTCACCCCCGTAATAAAGCCGAAATTGACGCATCAGTAAGGACTATAGAATCCTTTCTCACTGCCTGTCTCAAGAGAGTCTCCGTGTACAAAGAAAAGTCTGCACGTCCTAACCTATGCGACGATCCCCTCTTGACCACTCTCATCCGGCTCAGGAGAAAATACCGCCGTGATCTCCAACGTACTGGATGCTGGCTTTTCTCCACCAACATAAAGCAGCTAAACGGCGAAATCAAGAATAGGGCTGCTAGATACAAACGAGAACTCTTCGCAAAAAACCTCAGAAAGCTGAACAAATCCGACCTCACCTTCTGGCGGAATTACAAGATCCTGACTGGCGAGCGTACCAAGTACCCACCGCTCACCTTAGCAGCTTCCCCCTCTCCTATTACTCTCGACAAGGAGAAGGCAGATGCGTTCGCAGCTGTTTTCGCCAGCTCCTTTTCCAGCACAGACTGTTCGAGTTCTCCGGTAAATAATATGGTCATAAACCACTCCCAAATTATCACGGACTTACCTACAGAACTTTCCACAAGGCGCCCCTTCGTCTCTCCCTCCGAAATAATAGACGCCATAAAAACGTTCAGAAATAACAAGGCCCCCGGCGATGATAAAATCACGGCCCTAATGCTTAAAAAGGTCGGCCTAAAAGTCGTGATACAGCTCTACTACACCTTCTCTTCATGCTACAACCTGGCATACTTCCCGGACAAATGGAAGATCGCCAGGGTAGTGCCTGTCCCAAAGCCGGGAAAGGATCATAAATTGCCGGATAGCTACAGGCCGATTAGTCTGTTATCAATTCTGGGGAAACTTCTCGAGAAGTGTATCCAGAAACTTCTCCTTTCCTTCCTTGAAGAAAACAGTCTCATCATTGACCAACAATTTGGTTTCCGGTCTATGCACTCGACCACCCATCAATTGGTGAGATTTTCCCAGCTGGTCACTCACCAACTAAATATAGGACGATCTGTCCCCGCGGTCTTCCTTGACCTGACTAAAGCCTTCGATACCGTCTGGCACAAGGCGTTAATACTCAAACTCGATAACATGGGTTTCGACCGGCTTATTCAGAAACTCATCTTAAATTACCTGTCAGACAGAAAACTATTCGTCTCTATAAATGGCTCTGATTCTGGAAGTTACGATATCTATGCCGGAGTGCCGCAGGGCTCCATACTTGACCCGTTACTTTTCAACATTTTTGTAAATGACATCCCCAAGGATGATGTTTCCCCACTAGCAATGTATGCGGACGATACCTTGCTCTTCAGCCCGCACAAAAGTCCTCGTATCGCTACTCAAAACTTGCAACGATACCTAGACAAGGTCATAAACTTCTTCAATGTATGGAAGCTCACTGGAGTTCCGTTTCCAGTTATACAGAGTTAAGGTGTGCGTTAGAAGAGTGGCTGATAAAGAGGAGATAGTAGGAGAGAAAAGGAAAGAAAAGCGGAGAGAGTTAGTGAGTGGGTGGAGGAAGAGTGGTGGAATAGCGGAGTGTAAAGGCTGAGGGAGTGAAGGGAGAGGAAGAGCGAGAAGGAGCTAAGGAAAGAGAGTGAGGTTAGGAGGTTAGGAAGAGGAAGAGGAGTGTAGAGAAGTGGAAGAGGAGACGGAGTGGAAAGCGACATCGGGTGTGAAAAGAAAGAAGGTCGGTGGCAAAAGCGGGTAGGTCGGTAAAGAAGAGAGACAAATAGAAAGGTATCGAAATGAGCAAGCAGGGAGGCAAAGAAATAGGAAAAATGGAAAAGGAGGTGACAGGGAACCCAGCGACGACGAGATTGAAGGAAAGAGGCAGAAGCAATAGCCTGTCGAAAATGGAGGATATAGGAAATTGGCTAGATAAGAAAAGAAAGGAGAGAGGGAGTATAGAGAGAGAAGGAGAGAAAGATGATCCATTCAGGAAAAGCCAAAGGACGGGAAGATCGCCAGAGAAAAAGGAAGGAGAAAGTGGCCAGGAAAAGATGTGGACGGAGGGATACATCAGAGAGATCATAAGAGACGAGATAAAGGAGGGGATAAGAGAGGTGAGGAGAGAAGAATGGGAGAAATTAGATGAAGCGATAAAAGATATGAAGAGAATGACGGAAGGATGGAAAGAGATAAGAGGATTGATGAGAGAGATGAAAGAAATGAAAGAAGAGTGGGAGAAAGAAAGGGAAAGGGACAGAAAAGAGTGGAGGAAGATGGAAGTGAGAATAAAAAAGATAGAGTTGGAGGGGAGAGCAGAGGATATAATAGATAAGAGGTTCGAAGAGTTACAGAAGAAGAAAGGAAGAGAGCAAGGAGAAAGAGAAAACGGAGAAACGGAAAGAAGACTGAAGGAGATAGAGTTGAAATGGGAAAGAAAGGAAAGGGAGATAAGGAAAAAGAACATAATAATAAAAGGAATAGAGATAAAGGAGGGAGGAGATGGGCGGGAAGAAGTACAGAAAATATTAGAAGTGATAGGAGAAAAAGAAAGAGTAGAAGAGGTCAGGAGAGGTGGCACAAGGGGAAGTGGAAAAGGAGAATGGGTAGTGGTGAAAATGGTGACGTTAGAACAAAAAAGAAGAGTAATGGTGGAAAAGAAGAGACTAGCAGGGAGAAAGGAAAGGATAGAAGACGACCTTACATGGGAAGAAAGAAGTGTTCAATGGAGATTGAAACAGATAATGGGGAAGGAGAGAGAGAAGGGGAGAAGTGCGAGAACAGGATACATGAAAATATGGATAGAAGGAGTGATATGGAAGTGGGATGAGAGGGAAGGAGTATTGAAAGACGGAGAGGGAAACGAATGGGGAGAGAAGACGAAGGAGAGAGAGAAGTAAGGAGAAGGGACATAAAGAAGCATGAAGAAGAAGAGGAGGAGAAGAAGACAAGAAGAAGGGAAGGGGAGAAAGTGAAACTAGGATTTTGGAATGTTGCAGGACTGATAGGAAAGGATGAAGATTTCTGGAAAGACTTAAGACAGTGGGAGGTAATAGTGCTGATAGAAACGTGGATAGAAGAAAAGAGGTGGGGAGAGATAGAAAGAAGATTGCCGGAAGGATATGTATGGAAGAAACAGTGGGCAGTAAGAGATAGCAAATTAGGGAGGGCGAAGGGAGGAATGGTGATAGGAATGAGAAAGGAGATAGTGAGTAAAAAGAAAGAAAAGGAGAAATCAAAAGAAGTGGAAGGAATAATAGTGGGAAAGATAAGGGTAGAGGAGGAAGAATGGAAGATAATAGGGGTGTACGTAAATAAGGATATTGATAAGAAAATGGATGCATTGAGGGACTGGTGGGATAAGGGACAAGAGGAAAGGATAATAATGGGAGGGGACTTTAATGCAAGGACAGGGGAGGAAGGAGGAAAAGCAAGACAGGAAGAAGAGGAAAGGGAAGGAAGTAGGGAGTCAAGAGACAAGAAGGTAAACGGAGATGGGAGAAAGCTAATAAGGACACTAGGAGAGCTAGGGATAGAAATAATGAATGGAGGGATAGAAGGAGACGAGAGAGGAGAACATACGTTCATAGGACAGAGAGGCAGATCCGTAATTGACTATGTGATAGGAGACGAAAGAACGAGAGAAGGGATAGAGAGGATGGTGGTAGAGGAAAGGGTGGAATCGGACCATCTTCCGCTAGTAGTAACGATGAAGAAAAGATGGAAAACAGAAGATAAAAGAGAAAAAAAGAAGAATAAGAGGGAAGCGATGAAGCTAGAGTGGGAAGGAGAAGTAAAAGAGAGATTTAGAGGACAAACTGAGAAAATAGAAATAACTGGGGAAAGTATAGGGGAAAGAATAGGAGAGTTAGAAGGGAGGATCAAGGAAATAAGAGAAGAAATAAAGAATACGGGTAACAAGAAAGAGAAGAAAAAGAGAGGTTGGTGGGATGAGGAATGCAAGGAGAAAAAAAAAGATCTAAGGAGGATACTAAGGAGATGGAGAAAAGGAAAAGTAGAAGAAAGTGTATATAGAAGAATGAGAAGCGAGTACAAAAAGATGTATGAAGAGAAGAGAGAACAGGAAAGAGAAAGGATAATACTAGAAGCTGGGAAAGCGAATACAGAAGGAAAGGTCTGGGATTTCCTAAGAAGAATGGGAGACGGAAAGAGAAGAAGAATAGAGAAGGAGATAAGAACAGAGAAATGGAAGGAATATTTTATGGATCTATTAGGAGGAGTGGAGACAAAAATAGTAGGAGGTGGAGGGAGGAGGGCAAGTGAGGGAAATGATGGAGAGATAGGAATAGGAGAGATAGAGAGGATAATAAAGAAACTGAAAACTGGGAAAGCGGCAGGTGAGGACGAGATGGGGAATGAAGTATGGAAGTACGGAGGGGAGAATATAAGGAGAGAGATATGGGATATCTGCAATAGGATATGGAAGGGGGAGGGATGGCCAGAAGAGTGGAAAACGGGGATAGTGGTTCCAATCAGAAAGAAGGGAGATGGGAAGACAGTGGAGTGTTACAGAGGCGTAACACTGCTAAATACAATGTATAAAATTTATACAATAGTGCTAGAGGAGAGACTGGAAAAAGAGGTAGAAGAGAAGAAGATGGTACCGGAGAACCAGACGGGATTTAGAAGAGGGAAAGGGACGATGGACAACATATATATACTGAATTACGTGATTAACAGGGAAATAACGAAAAAAAAGGAAAGGTAATAGGATGCTTCATAGATCTGAAAGCAGCTTTTGATAGTGTAAACAGAAGAAATTTATGGAAAGCGCTGAGGGAAAGAGGAGTGAGCGAGGGGCTGAGAGAAAGAATTGAAGAGGTCTACAGGGAAACATCAGTGAGAGTGAAAGTAGGGGGAGAGATGGGAGAGAAATTTTGGGTGGGAAGAGGAGTGAGGCAAGGATGCCCACTAAGTGCGAAATTGTTCATACTATTTATGGCAGACTTGGAGGAAAGAATGAGGAAGAGAGGGAAAGGAGGGATAGAGATTAGAGGAAAGATGGTTTACACACTGCAGTACGCGGACGACTTGGTGCTGTTGGCGAAGGAGGAGAGTGGGATGAGGCTCATGATAGAAGAGTTTAGGAGATATATAAGAGAGAAAGGTCTAGAAGTAAACAGAGAATAAACGAAAGTGATCAGATTCGAAAGGAGAAAGAAAGAGAAAAAGGTATGGAGATGGGGAGAGGGAGTGGTGGAAGAGGTAGAGGAGATCAAATATTTGGGGTATATATTTAAAAAGAATGGAGGGCAGGAGAGACAAATAGAAGACAGGATAAGGAAGGGGGGAGGGGTAATGAGAAGTGTATGGGGGATAGGGAAAAGATATTTCGGAGACAATTACAAGAGAAGAGTGTGGTTCTACGATGTGTTGATATGGCCAGTTATGGCATACGGTGTGGAAATATGGGGATGGGAGGAGAGAAAAAAAGTTGAAGCGATGCAGGAGAGATATTTAAGATGGGTACTGGGGCTGGAATGGGTGACACCAGGGTACATGGTGAGGGAGGAGTCGAAGAGAAGGAAAATGAGAGAAAGGGCAGCGAGAAGGGCGTGGAAGTACGAAGAAAGGTTAAGGGAAGGAAGGGGAAGCGAGTTGGCGAGGCAATGTTTAAGAGAAATAGAAGAGAGAGGGAGAGGAGGAAAGAGAATATCGAGATGGGAAAGAGGAAGAAAGAAATATATAGACGACAGAGGGGACAGGAAAAAGATAGAAGAAGGAGATAAGCAAGAGAGAGAAGAGGAGTGGGAAAGGATAGAAAGTAGGGAGAAAGGAATAGAGGAAGAGGAAAATAGGAAAATGACAATGGAATCAAAATATAATAGGTGGTTCAAAGAAATAAGGGTGGAGGGAACTGCAGAGTATTTAGAAAGAGGAAAGAAAGAAAAGAAATGGAGCAGAATAGCGAGGTATAGGTTAGGGAATGAAATGAGAGGAGGAAGGTACTGGGAAGAAGAAGAGGAGAGGCTATGCAGATGAGGATGGGAGGATAGGGAGAGGGAGGGATGAAAGAGAGAATGTGAGGGAGAGAGTGAAGGAGAGAGAGTGAATGAGAAACAAAATAGAATAAAAATAGTTTAGACGGAAAAGGAAATAGTTAATTGTAAAGGGAACGGGAACTCTTTGTAACCCGTAATGGGATCAATAAACTAATACATACATAGTATGGAAGCTCACTGTCAACCCGAGCAAAACCATGGCGATTCTCTTCACCTCGAGGATTAAACTCGGGTCTGTCCCGCAGTTAACCATTGAAAATACGCCCATCCCGTGGGAAGACAAAATCCGATACTTAGGGATCGTAATGGATAGGAAGTTAATCTGGAAGGAGGCGATACTGGATCGCGTCGCGAAAACACGAGCGGCCGCCGGCGCCCTCCACAAACTAATCACACAAAATTCTCCGCTAAACCGCAGCCTAAGGCTAACACTTTACAAGGTGTGTCTACGTTCGGTTCTAACATACGGTCTTCATCTATGGATCGCCGCCGCAATCTCAAACTTTAAAATCGCGAGCCGTGCCCAGTCTCGCATCCTGAAGACTATTCTGGGTTTCCCTACAAGAACCCCTACCCGATTAATAAACGACGTCGCTAAGATGCCCAGCCTGTTACACTACTGCATTGATGTTATCAGCAAGTATGAGGTTCACCTCCACCCGAACCAACTCGTTCGCCTCACAGGGGAATACAACTTACACCAAATCCCTTACCGGATTAAGAAGAGATTTCCGCTACACTTCCACCATCTTCGACCGCCTTAATGTGAGCCGGGGCCGTCCCGGCGTGCCTCTTGGAGGTGCCACTGAGCACCTCCCAAAGGGCGTATCCCCTCCTAATAAAATGGGCTTACGTGTGTTTATAGCTCCGGCGGCGCGAAAAGCCGTCGCTTCCCGGTAAACCTCTCCCTTGAGTTTTCCACACTCCGCATACAGCGACAGGGTAACTCCTCTCATCTTTCTCCTCTCAACTTTCATCTCTCATCTCCCATCTCCCCCATCCTTCACTTTATGATCGGCTTTTTTTGAAAATTTTATTCCCCACCTGTATTAATTTTTGCGACTAGCAAACACCGATATTATAAAGGTAACACCATCGTTCAACCCCTAAAAACCCCCTGGTAAAGCGGCATTATAAGGCTGCTAGGGACAGGCCTCCCGCTTTATTTAAAAAAAAAAAAAAAGACCCAGACAAAATTGTATAAAAACCCGTCCAAAAACGGATCATCAGTGCGCAGTGTAAACATTACTAAACATCTATAAAGTGTTGCAATCGATTTCAATGGAGAGTAGAAGTCATGAAAAACTGTTCTTATTAGGACATGACGAATTTCAAATTATAGGCGCTAAGTTGCCATCGAAAGGACAAGTTTTAAGAGTTTTGTTTTATAATTTACGGAAAGTGAAATTGAACCTTCGATGTAGCTCACATCTTGTTGTGAAAGAAGTGGAAGTGCAGTGGGAAAAGGCAAAAATTCCAGTCAGCCGAACGGATTACAGCATCAAGAAATTGGAGTCCTTATACCAGAACTGGCGGCAGTTACAAAAGCATTGTAAACGACGATCGCAGATACAAGAAGACCAGGAACAACAGTTTCTTGATCAATTAGATGATCTTTTCGACATCGCACATGCTGATGCTCTGGAGATGATCACGATCGATGAAGATAAACAATTTCTTCTAAACCAAAGGAAAAAAGGACGACCAGGATCGATGATTGGAGGAGATCGAGTTCTTTACGCAAAAGAACAGAGACAAGCGCTTCGTCAAGCAAAAGAAGAAGCACGTCGAGTTAAAGCGCAAGCAGCTATGCAAGGTACGTTTATCCAGTAATTATTTGTTCTATACTCATATTATTCACATTTTTTGACAATCAGAAGAAACAATCAACTTTACACCATCCGACGACGACGAAGGAAATCGGCGATGTACTGAGGATGAGGATGAGGTTCCTGCGCTGGAGTCCAATGCGAGCGATTGCGATGCAACAGAACCTGGTCCGAGCAAACCTAAGCGAAAACGCGGTTCAAAACAGGTTATTACGCTAAAGCTTATGGCAACACTTGATGCATGTAAAGTTAGTGGACGCGATGCCGTCCGTATAATCACAGCAACTGTTCAAGCTCTTGGTCACGACATTAACGATTTGATCATAAGTCAATCATCGATTCGTCGTCATCGAACACATTTGCGTGAGAAACACAGTCAAATGCTACGTGTAGCTTTTCCCCAACAAGAGATTGATGCAGTTACTGTTCATTGGGATGGTAAAATGTTACCTGCTTTAGTTGGCAAAGAAAAGGTGGAAAGGTTACCTGTTGTTATTACTTGTAGAGGGCGTGAACAGTTACTGGGAATTCCGATAATCCCGTCTTCTACTGGAAGAGATCAAGCTCTGGCTGTCCATGATCTACTCAGGGAGTGGGACATATGCGACAAGGTACAAGCACTTTCATGTGATACGACAGCATCTAATATGGGTCACTTGCAAGGGGCATGTGTAATTTTAGAACACGTAATCGGACGGTACTTGTTATATCTTCCGTGCAGACACCATATTTATGAAATAGTTTTAAGATCGGTTTTTGAGAAAAAGATGTCGCAGTCAACGGGTCCAAACGTGCCAATTTTTAAACGCTTTCAGCAAGCGTGGCCCAATATAAATAAATTAAACTTTCACTCTGGGGTAGAAGATCCATTTGTCAAACAAAAGATAGAAAATATAACACAGCTTATAAATTTTGCGAAACAGAGTCTGGAAACGCATCATCCACGGGAAGACTATCGCGAATTTATTGAACTCGTGGTAGTATTTTTAGGTAATCCCTCTTCAAATTATCGTTTTCGAGCTCCCGGAGCTTTCCATCATGCTCGGTGGATGGCTAAGGGCATTTATTGTTTAAAAATATTTTTGTTTCGCGAAGAATTCGAGTTAAGCAAAGAGGAGAAAAATGGAACTCGCGATATATGTATATTTATTGCAAATTTATATTTAAAAGCATGGGTAGAAGCTCTTCTCCCGATGAGGGCTCCGCAGCAGGATTTTACTTTTATTAAATCCTTATATAAATATAAGGAACTAGATAAAGACATTAGTCATGTAACGTTAGAAAAATTTTGCAGACACTTGTGGTATTTGACACCAGAAAATGCTGCGTTATCGTTCTTTGATAATGTCATTTCGATAGAAACAAAGAAACGAATGGTGGAGGCGTTAAATAAGACTAATAGTGGCGGCGGTGATTATTATAAAAAGTTTGTCCTCCGACCAAGTAATGTAGCCGACCATATGAAGAATGATATTTCATATTTTATATCAGAGAAAGTCGGAAGTTTTTTAGTAGATTTGGCATATCGGCAGAATTTTTAGAAAAAGATATAGTTTGGCAAGATGAACCATCTTATAAAATAGGTTTAGATATAGTTAAAGCTTTACCGGTAGTTAACGATAAAGCAGAAAGAGCTGTTAAGTTAATGCAGGACTTTAATCAAATTTTAGCGCGTAGTGAGGAAGAAAAACAGATGATACTACAAATTGTAAAAGATTACCGCCAGCAATATCCTGATGTAAATAAAACTACCTTAGCGAAAAATATGTAAATATTACATATAACTTCTTTAGAATATAAGAAATAGTTCCCTATTACTATCCCGTAGAATATATTCATTTACAATTGTAATATTTATTTTACTTATACAGGATAATACGTATGTCCCACCATCAGTCAAAATATGTTACATTTTGATGTAAATATTTAAATATCTTTGTTATTTGCGATTATACGAAAAAATGTCAGAGGAGAAATTTGTACTGTTCAATAAAGTAAATATAATTGTAAAATAAAAAAAATTTTTGGAAATCATATTTTTATTTAAACGAGGTCATATAATTTTTGCATATTCCTATTCAGAAAAAAAAGACAAATCCAACGATGTGCTATATGCCATAGTTGAGGTGAATTTCAAAATTTTCCAAATTTTCAATTTAAAAGGGGCACGTGATCCTTTTATCCGATCGAGCTCAATCTTTGCACAAATTGTTTTCTCACCTAAAGGAACAATTCTGGCGTGTGGGGTGCATTTTATACGTTGGTAAAAAATTAAGAAGCACCCTAATATATATACATAACAGTCACCATTGTCGATTTTGTTCTAAATGAAATATGTTGTAGTCTATGTGAAATTAGTGGGGGTCATCATTTTGCCGGTTTCCAATTTTTTTTAGAAATGACAGGCTTTCGAAAATATGATACGATTCGGGTTCCCGAAAGTATCCGGTTGCCTATGTTTCTTCGGGACCCCGAAACGATCTAACTACCTACAATTTATATATAATATATATAGGCGAACACACAATACAATAAAATGCAAGTAGCGTAATGAAATTAATATTTATTAGATGTAAAGAATAGAGATAATATTTTACAAAGTTTGACAAGAAAAATGTAATCTACATAATCAAATTAGGCATTACTAATTAACTATAATTCAGCTGATCACGATCCACTGTCGCCTCGGTATCTGCGTGGAGTAGGGGCAGGCAGTCGGCCAGTATTGTCCACCATCGTCTCGACAACGAAATAGTCCAGATGATTCGTGGCTAGAACAGAACGAAAAAGAAAATAAATAAAATGAGAAAAAAATGCTGAATATACTTCAAAGTATAAAAAGTAAAATTTATCTCCTCTACTTACATTGCCAGCTGATGCTCATTCTCCGAGTCGTCCGTCACCATCTCGACGATTGCCACGTCTGTGGGTACCACACTTGTCGCAAATTCGTGGCAAACAGTCCAGATGATTCGTGGCTAGAACAGAACGAAAAAGAAAATAAATAAAATGCGAAATATAAGTAATACATTAATATTTTCTTCCTTCATAGTGTCAGAAGTTTAACGTTCCTCGATTGAAATTTCTTCACACACATTAATATTTTCTTCCTTTATAATTTCTGGAAATTTTACCTGTAAATATAAATAAATTTATTAATGTCACTTACGGGTCATTCCACGCGAAAACGGACACTTCTACGAGTAAAATTCTGGATTTTGTTCAAATTTAAATATGCTGTATTCTTTAGTGACCTATGAACGAGCAAGCCGATGAAAATTAATTTTTGGGAACTTGTAGTGAAATCATAAGGATATCTACTAACAATGTTGTTATTTGACTCAAAAAATCGACATATTTAAATTTTTAAAAAACCAGAAATTTCAATCCAAAAATGCATGGCATAATATAAAGAGTTCATAAAATGTTACATACATTTGGAAATAATATTACGGTAGCCTTGCAATGCTGTGTGCAATATGATTGGATGTTTATTTTTAGGTGTATTACAGTCTTAATTCTCGAAATGCTAACTCGTGCGCTTTTGAAATGCCGCGTGGCGTCGTAAAAGATGGCGGACGTACAAGGCGGGAATATGAAGGCACGTGTAGGTTAATCGCGAGGGATGGAGACTTGATGATCGCGTCTGGTCAAGAGAACGGCACGCAACAGAATGGAAGAGCGCGTCTCTTCCGTTTCGCAACGCGCTAAGAGAAAAGGGGAAACAACGGACAATCGGGAAGAGGCCAGTATGGCCGGCCTTAGGGTGTGTTCTCATGTCCCCGCGGTTAGAACTAGTGATGGGCACCATCGAATAATTTCAACTATCGAATAATTACTATTTAGTTGCGATATACTATCGACTAATTATTCGATAGTTTTCAATCGATAGTTTCCTAGTTACTCCCGCAGATGGCGCTGCAGCGCCATCTGCGGGAGTAACTAGGAAGTTTCGTCAAGCTCCCTACAACCAACTATGTTCTCGATACACGGAAAGAATGGACAGAATAATTTCTACATAAGGATTATTTATACATACATAAGGAATACAGGATTATTTTTACATAATTTACATCTACCTCGTTTGTGATTTAGGAGTTATTAATGAAAAACACGGACCAATCAGAGCATGCCCTAGACGCTCGTTGGCCAACCGCCTGTCGGCTCGCCGCGCCACGCTGAACGTGCCAACGAACGTCTAGGTCGCGCTCTGATTGGTCCGTGTTTTTCGTTAATAACTCCTAAACAAAGCCGCGGGCGCTATTTTTGTTAAGGAAAATGTTGCTTCAAATGACCCAAGGAACCTCCCAAAATCAGTCGATAATTCAGTCGACTGAAATAGTAACCCCCTCCATGGCTAAAATTATTCGATGGTTTAGTAACCCCCTCCACGGCGAAAATTATTCGATGGTTTAGTAACCCCCTCCACGGCGAAAATTATTCGATAGTTTAGTAAGCCCCTCCACGGCGAAAATTATTCGAATGATTAGTAACCCCCTCCACGGCGAAAATTATTCGAATGTTTAGTAACCCCCTCCACGGCGAAAATTATTCGAATGATTAGTAACCCCCTCCACGGCAAAAATTATTCGATAGTAACCCCCACCACGGCGAAAATTATTCGATAATTTAGTTACTGGTTACTGCCGTTAGTGGATAGCAGTGGCTAGTGGTTTATTCTTTTCTCTATGAATTTCTATGAATACATAAAGATGGCGCTGTAAACAGTCGACTGAAAATCCCCACTGAAAAATTTATTCGATAGTTTAGTAAAAGTAATCGAATGAAATTAGTTACAAAAACTATCGAATTATTCGATAGTTTTTATTCGATGGTGCCCATCACTAGTTAGAACACCGGTCGCGGCCGCAGGACCTGCTTCCTCCTGCTTGCCCCGCTCGGAGCGCCACCGCGGAGCGCCAGGGAAGCGTGGTGTCTCGGTGACGCTACATACATACGGTATAGCATTCTCCCTCAATCTGACACATACTAAAGATGTTCTATCCATATCTCCATGTCTAAAATGAAGCGAACATACATTCTGACGTTTTACTAAAACTGAATTTTGAAGTCCCAGACTGTTCAATCACAATTGGTGTTTCATAGGACATTTGGGAAATCTGAAAATTGAATTATACAAAAACATTGCTTACCCATAAACTAAAATTTGTACGTGAAATTCCTTCTTTACGTATATTAATGAGACATGCAATAAAAGTTTCAAGTTTCACTGTATTTTATTACTGTTACGCATGGAAAGTAACTTTCATTGTCCTTTCAAATTCGTCTTGATGATAACTCTTCGTCGATGTTCTATTTGTGCATCCTTTCACAATACACGATGGCATTTTTAATGCAAAGCCACGACGATTCACCAACACAAAACTCAATTATAAAATACTAATATAAAACACAAAACCACGACGATTCACCAACTTTACCACACGTGTACCGGGCACAAAATGGTTTTGACATTCTGACGTACCGCGATCGCGTGTATTGTAAATACAGACCACGTGTTACGTGCGTGCTACAGACGCTACACTAGTATTTAAAGTCGCCTATAGAGCGCACCACATGTTGACCGTACCAAGATGGCCGACAAGTTGATACCCCTTCCGTCTTTTCTGATGCCACCGCAGGCATACGCTCCGTCCTTTAGGTCCATGCGATGAACATAGCTTGTAAATCTTTTGAAAATATGACGTCACAGTGTCTTTCAGCTGATTTCATCTTTCGGACACGGAAAATTATCTACGCCGTGTCTGTAGGTATATATGGTCTATGCCCGCCATAATCTGAGGGCAGAATGCGGGCAGATCAGGGCAGATGGAAGCAGTGCTGTGATTCTTGGCGCTTTTCACGCGCATGCGCGAGTTTTGGCGGGAACGTATCTACGTCCGAAGTTTGTGGGGGACTATTGGGGAGAAAAGAGTGGAGGAATGTTATTAGCGGGAACGTCCAGCGGAGTCCGTTACGACCGTTACGGCACGAGGCGCAAAAGCTGGTATTCTTTATTTGTTTCTGCCAAATAAAATACTTAATTTTGTTATTATATATTTTGTTTAAAGTTATTTTAGTACTCTTCTCAGAATTCTTCTTCAGAATTTACCCGATCTTCGTACTTGACTGAGGCTAGAATTGTCGCGCATGCGCGTGAAAAGCGCCAAGAATCACAGCACTGGATGGAAGGCACACCGTGCCTTCGTTATAGAGGGCAGGTCGGTCGCACTAATGTGGTGGATATCGATCATGTGGATTATTATGTCGGTAATGTGCATTTCTATTGTATAAATGTATATCACTTGTCCTTTTTACCGACAAAATTATTATTAACTTTTGGACACATGGCCACCGACGAGATACTGTTAAGGGTGTAGACCAATATTTGACCTCGAAATTAGTTTGAGCTCCGTCCAGTAGGGGAGCTAGGTACAGTTTTTACAGAATGGTTCAGAGGCACAGCAGGCGCACGTACCTACACGCTTCGCGAGCGGTGAGCTCTGCCACACACTCTCACTCGAGCACACCAACGAGCATCAACGTAGTGACGTCACGTGTGCGTGTGAGCCTAACTTACCGGCAACACTTGTCATCCTCCGTTTTACCGATACAATGATGGAATTGCCAGGTGACCGAATGCTAAGAACCGACATCAGCGCTCGTAGCGGAAAAATTCCGCGGCTGTAATTTCCGAGTACCGTCCCTTCTGAGATATGCTTCAGTTCCTGACGTTAGGTGGGTTTAAATTCGTTTGATTTAACATAATAAACGTTGCATTGACATTGTATGTGTCCCCCGCATTGCGCGAGCTATCGATCGTTTCTATAAAAATCCTACTTCTCTCGATATTTAAGAAAATGTGTGTCTCTTGACAGTGGCAGCACTGTCGCGCCGCCCGATGCTTCTCGCGGCTCCGCTACATGCTGCCGAATAATGTAAATTACGCTTCGAAAACGCAATAGTAGGCCACTTGGGCGAGCTCGCGAACTAGATTGATCTTTTATCTAGCGATTGTGACTACGTAGGGGTCCCAAATGTACATTAGCGAGACGAATAAGGTCAGGAACTGAACCCTTGCAATCTCGTGTACGTATACAGTCGCTAGCGGTGTGTGAGTTCGAGTGTGTGAGAGAGATCTACACCCTTAAAGACTGCCAGCCTTACGGGACATCATGTCGTCAAACAAATTTTGCCGTTTGCTTACGCCCTCTAGGATATATTGTCGCCGGAGTAAGAAACAGAAAGCCACCGAAGTCATCTCGTCAATGTAGAAGACCACTGAGGAGATTCTTGTCGGTGAAAAGTTGAATCATCTCGGAACCATACCGGTTATCATGAAATGTTACATTCTCCGACGAACGTATTCGAATATTTCAAATAATATTTTGGCGTTGATTTCTAAAATATTAAAATCAAAACTAATATCAAAGACAAAAAATTCCAAGAAATATTGTACGTAATACTTCAAATTTCATATAAGATACTTCAATTTTTAATACAACAATATTTCATGAACGAGCATTATTTCCTTCACTTGTTTTTATACATAATTGTATAAAAAATATGTTGAAAAACATATATTATTCCGAATAATAAACAGTTCGAGAGAGAATCACGTGGATGAATTAATACAATAATATAATTGTAGGAGCAGAGATGGGCAAATTTTTATTAAAATAGACCAGAGCACAGCCTACTCTACTACTAGCCGTGCTGAAGGTAAAAATGGCAACACGGCGAGAATCCGATTGATATATATATGTCAATATACCTAACCCAACCTACTCAATCGGACTCTCGGTCTCCCCTACCGGCCTCTCAGTTTCCCGCGTAGTTTTCAAATGTTCTCATCAATGTGTAGTACACATTATTATAATATTGTTATGTAGTGTAGCTAATTTGCGAAAATAAAGAAGTGCAATAATGGAGGTAAGTATTATTTATTAACTTTTTAGGTCTTTATCTTTGTGTGTAGCACATTTACTTAATAGACTCTATTGTTCTTTCAATACATTTCAATATAGTATCAACAACATTTTAATAGTATCACATCTAAATTTTTACAAAATCATATGTATTATATACATACAGAGTTTTTAGAAAATTTGTTTTACATAGTTCTTTTCACAATAATTTAATTTGTTAATAATGCCACGACGTTGTTGTGTCCCCAATTGTAAGGGAAATTATGATACTACTCTGAAAGAAAATAATTATATTTCTATATTTTTATTCCCCAAAGATGAGGAATTGCGGAAGAAATGGATGGCTGCTATTCCCCGTAGAAATTGGACACCAACAAAATATTCTGCAGTTTGTAGTCTGCATTTTGCAGAAACTGACATCCAAAGGTATATTCTATCTCCTAACGGTGTACCACAGAATATTTTGTTGAAATATCCAAGACTTATGGACAATGCAATACCTTCCATTTTTCCCAATTCACCATCAAAACGTGTGCTACCACAAAGAAAAGATCCTGTAGAGCGCAGGGAAAGAATAATTGAAAACCATGAAAATTTAGTTAAAGAGTTTATTGACTCTGATCTAATTAGTGGTTTCTTAAATTTAATAAACAATTACAAAGAAAAGCTTGTAATTTCGAACCATTGGAGTATCAAAATAACAAATTCAAAAATTTATTTTTTCAAGCTTGTATGTAGTGATACTTCTGATTTCTGAAATAAAAAATAAATTCCAAATTTGCGATGATGATAGTAATGATCTTCATAATCTTCCTGTTGATGTTAGCGGTTTTTCAGAAATTTTTGACACTGATTATCTATCCACTTGTATTGTTGATGATTCCATTACGATTTATATATCCGGTTATGGGTCCCATTCTGTTGCAAAAAAATTAAATTGTAATACATGCAAATTATTAATTGTGGAGGATAAAGATACAACTGTAAATAATGTATATTTTGATTATTTACAAAGGGGTGGTCTTTCCACTCCTACAGAAGACGTAATAAATGTATTTACTCACATGTGTGCAGTAATGGAAGCCATAATAAATGTTCCTAATTTGGAATCAGATTTTCTAAAATCTGAAAATCATAAACATATTTTATGTAAATTAACACATATTAGTATACAATCAGATATACATCATTTAGCATTTTTAGATAGATGCATTTGTGGTAAAGATTATCACAGTATTTTGCTTAAATTATTATCAATTTTTTCGAATATTTTACTAAATGATTATGTTAAAACTATAAACAATAGTCAATTAGAAATGAATGCACATACCATTTCTAAAAATCGTAAAATAAAAACTTTCAATAGAACCTAAATTTTCAATAATTTTCTTTTAATTTAGCTTTTTTTAAAGCATTAATTTTGATATATTTAACTTATTCTTTCTAATATGTGTTAGTTAATGCATCAACAGAGTTTTTTATTTGTCTTAGTTTATTTATTTTCTTTTTATATTTTTATTATTAATGTTATTATATATATAAGATTCTCAGGGTTATATTAGCAGTATTTCAAGAAAAATAGCATTATTGTTGAAAATTTTATTATTTTATTTTTCTGTTTATATGTGAAAAGTTATTTTTTTGTTTTCTAAAAATAATATCTACTACGATATTATCACATATAAGAGAATAGATGTATAAAAGATATAAAAGATAGCATCATCAAGATAATTTTATTAAGTTTCTTTCATTTGTATTTTCTTTTTATTTAAAAAAAAATTCGTTTTATTTTCTTGCTATTTTAAAAAATGTATTTTATTTTGTAAAATGGGATGATATGGCTATTGGCGAACCACCCATTATGATAAAAAAAAGGTAACGCGCCACAGTAATACCCCTAGGGTGGTGAGGAAATTTACAACAATTATAAAATTATCCTTTATAAGTTTATAAGACGATATAATATATTATTTACCTGCATAACTCTTCTCTTCAGTAACTGATTACCCAACCTCCTTGACGTATACACGTAGAGTGATGCCCGTTTGGACTCCGACCAATTGGACACGTCCCGATTGGACGGTGCCGATTGGACGCGTTCCTTTTCGACTCCGTGCCGATTGGACTCGTGCCGTTTGGACGCCGTACCGTTTGGACGCCGCGCCATGCCGATTGGACGCCGTGGCGGCTGAATTCATGACGTTTGGACGCCGTAAATATTATAATCATTGCTTTTCGAAGTCTACATATGGTCTACATACGGTGATATTGTATTGTGAAATATATGGGAACCTATTAAATTTGGATTTGAATTTTAATTTTCATGTGTTTCTTCAGACTCGTGCCTTTTGGACGCCGTGGCGGTTGGATTCATGACATTTGGACGCCGTAAATTTTATAATCATTGCTTTTCGAAGTCTACATATGATGATATTGTATTGTGAAATATATGGTTAACAACGCCCGATTAACAACAACTTCAGTTATCTAGCCAAACCTAACCCAGATTAATGTCATTTCCGCTCGCTCTTAAAATAAACTTTCCAGAGTAAGACTTCGGAATCACCCCCCTCCGAAGCTTTACATAATTATTTTTCATTAATAGATTCTTAATCATAATTTAATGGTTAACAACGTCCGATTAACAACAACTTCAGTTGTCTAGCCAAACCTAACCCAGACTAATGTCATTTCCGCTCGCTCTTAAAATAAACTTTCCGGAGTAAGACTTCGGAATCACCCCCCTCCGAAGCTTTACATAATTATTTTTCATTAATAGATTCTTAATCATAATTTAATGGTTAACAACGTCCGATTAACAACAACTTCAGTTATCTAGCCAAACCTAACCCAGACTATAGTCATTTCCGCTCGCTCTTAAAATAAACTTTCCAGAGTAAGACTTCGGAATCACCCCCCTCCGAAGCTTTACATAATTATTTTTCATTAATAGATTCTTAATCATAATTTAATGGTTAACAACGTCCGATTAACAACAACTTCAGTTGTCTAGCCAAACCTAACCCAGACTAATGTCATTTCCGCTCGCTCTTAAAATAAACTTTCCGGAGTAAGACTTCGGAATCACCCCCCTCCGAAGCTTTACATAATTATTTTTCATTAATAGATTCTTAATCATAATTTAATGGTTAACAACGTCCGATTAACAACAACTTCAGTTATCTAGCCAAACCTAACCCAGACTATAGTCATTTCCGCTCGCTCTTAAAATAAACTTTCCGGAGTAAGACTTCGGAATCACCCCCCTCCGAAGCTTTACATAATTATTTTTCATTAATAGATTCTTAATCATAATTTAATGGTTAACAACGTCCGATTAACAACAACTTCAGTTATCTAGCCAAACCTAACCCAGACTAATGTCATTTCCACTCGCTCTTAAAATAAACTTTCCGGAGTAAGACTTCGGAATCACACCCCTCCGAAGCTGTACATCATTATTTTTCATTAATAGATTCTTAATCATAATTTAAAATTTAATAGATTCCAAATCATATTTAATCATATATTTCACAATACAATATCACCATATGTAGACTTCGAAAAGCAATGATTATAAAATTTACGGCGTCCAAACGTCATGAATCCAACCGCCACGGCGCGGCGTCCAATCGACACGGCGTCCAAACGGCACGAGTCCCAAGAAACACATAAAAATTAAAATTCAGATGCAAATTTAATAGGTTCCCATATATTTCACAATACAATATCACCGTATGTAGACCAATGTAGACTTAGAAAAGCAATGATTATAAAATTTACGGCGTCCAAACGTCATGAATACAGCCGCCACGGCGTCCAAACGGCACGGCGTCCAAACGGCACGAGTCCAATCGGCACGGAGTCGAAAAGGAACGCGTCCAATCGGGACAGTCCAATCGGGACGTGTCCAATCGGTCGGAGTCCAAGTGGGACACCCCCAAATGTGTTCATGGTTTGACAACAATCATATGGTTAGGAAGCGAAAAAACATCAGATAAACAAAAAAAAAAAGATTGACCCGGGCGGGATTCGAACCTGGTCCAAAAAGTCATCAGCGGTTCCGCAGACTGAGACCATAGCCGCTGCACCAACCGACGCCGTTGAAACTATCTTCGAAATATTCGAATATAACGACTTAGTATTATTTTCGTTTTTTGTACTACGCAACTTTTAAAGTCTGGAAAATATTTTCCTGAACGTAGGAATGTTTAATATAACATAATATATTTTTTTAATTCAGAGAAGATAGATATAACTTAGGAAAAACGCCGAAAAAAGTGGTTTTTATTTTTTTCAACGATGACGCACCACTCTCAGGGATTTGAAAAAAATTGAGCATAATACTGATGATAATATCTCATTACTGAATTAAATCTGGAGTAGTGTTCTTTCGATTTCTATATGAAATCAGCATTTTTTCGATTTTTTTCGTGTTTTTTGCGTTTTACAGCCAGAGTTTGCAACGGAAAAATCTGAAAATGATACGTAATATGTGGCTTAGTATCCAAAATGTGTCAGAATTTTTTCAGAATTTTTAATTGTCAATAAATAGGGAAAATGGGCCAAAAACTGATTTTTTGATTTTCCTCAATAACTACCCTTACAGATGAGATATGGGGCTGTAACTTGGCAGATCGGGGTCTTTTTGGGTAGGCTATCGAATAGCCAAAGCTCGATTAAAAACTCGTCGGGGGCGAATTTCACCACCAAACCCGGCAATAGCCTTTAAAAAAAAATTTTTTTTCAATACAAAATTGAGGTCACCTTGATTATTCATTTATCACTATATATTTTTTATTTAATAATATTATAGCTGACGTCAAGACGAATCCAACGACCTACTTACTGTGGTCTTTCAGTTTTGAAATAACGCTAAAATAGGCGTGAAAAGCTAAATCGCCATTCTGGCCCAATGTGCGGCGTCCAAACGGCACGGCGTCCAAACGGCACGAGTCCAATCGGCACGGAGTCGAAAAGGAACGCGTCCAATCGGCACCGTCCAATCGGGACGTGTCCAATCGGTCGGAGTCCAAACGGGCATCACTCAGACCATTAGGGGCATCATTTTTTTTCTTTCATGAGTACATATTTTTTCCACCTTCTGACCTTAAGACTTTTAGTAGATGATTTTAAAAACATATTTGAACTACTTCTAAATATAGTTGTAAGCGAAAATATTGGGGCTTACTCTTTATTTGAACGTTCTTTTGATCTCTTATGGGCTACATTACAGCTCTGTTTAACACTCGTTTGCAATTATCACGTATATGTTGGTAATTCTTAAATATATAAAATGTATTAGACTAGTTATGTGAGGTATGTGTACACAAATATAATAGAAGAAATGTCTGTGTCCATGTAATTTAATAAAAACTCATGAAAAATTAATTATGATGCGTTATTACTATTTCCTTCGGATAAAATTGGGAAGAGCACAATATGCATTTTGTGGAGTGTGTGGGTGAGGAACTCTAAATATGGGGTCTCTACTACTGGGGGGTCCCCGTTGGAAATAGTGACCGGGCCAGCGAAGTGTCGAGTATCGATGAGACTCGCACAAATGAACGAGAAGCAAATGATTACAACTTTTCTAATTTTTAATTTATTGCTATTAAACTTTTTCCATCGTATTTGTTCCTTTTTCTGATTAAATATGAAAATAATATCCAACGCGATATAATTACGAATATAATTACTCGTGTAATGAGCGACTAAATTTTCGGACACGAAAGTGGACGGCAAATGTAAAAGGAAGAGAGACATAGAGTGGAAGCGTTCGACAAAGATGAAAAACGTTAAACTTTGCTATTTTTGGTCTCATAAATGCACGTTGTAAATGAGAACTTCCTAGTAATGCTCGATAAAATTATAGACAATCTGCTCGGATTAATGTTATCAAAATTTATTACAAGAAATAAAGAAATATAGAAGAAATTATTTGTAGTACATACATGTACTGCGACATTTTGTAATCAATGTATGTATCAGTGCATCAGCGTGCGGGAAGGAAAGAGACGCGGAGAGTCGTGGCGCACCGGAACACTTCCAAGGTTTTTCAATACGCTGTCCTCTGCGTCCAAAACATTTCCTTCATCACACAAGTGAATATCATCGAAATTATATCATGTTTGGTACCATATTCATTAGAAAAATGTCACGAATATGTTAGTCAAAGCCCCATAAAATAATAATGAAAAATAAAGAAGTTTTGTTATTGGATTAGTAGTGGTCTCACACAGATATACCCGACCCGTATTATGTTACACTTCTCGGCGATTGATACCTCTAGAGTTTTACGGCCCCTCACGGGGTATATCCTATTCATATATGAATATAACAGCTATTGTCCTATGCCTCCCTTAAGAAACTTTCTAAAAGAAAGACGCACGACGTTTTCGAATAGTAACCCATCGACTCTGCGTACAAATCTGCAGGAAAACCGAAACATGTGATTGTCGTATACCTGCTATCTACCATCAGCTTTGCAGTTCGTTGACCTGGCCGTACAACCCTTAGCTTTCGGTACTGTCGTACACCTGAAGACATCTGTGCAGTTCGTCACCGAATGACCCAGTGACAGTGACACACCACAACAAATTGTAACCACATTCCAAGGGTAACAACCCTTCGCAAGCCACTCGCGCTGCTCGCGGCCCTGGCTCGTAACAACTTAAACGTGATTCTATTTGAGAAACCTTGATTTATACTGTATTTTTAAACTAACATTTATTATTAAAAGAGTAACATCAAATTTTCCTAATAACACTGTGTTCAAGTTTATTTTCATCACTCACATTTCTCTTACAAACATTCTTGTAAGTGTTAATACAGAAATGATAAAACTAAGGAAACCATTTTATTACGTCATTTATACAAAATATACAGCATCGCTCCGAAGTCCTAGTATATAAGTTGGATTTCGAGAATTGGAAGGATTTAAAAGTTTAAATTTTCTGTAAATTTATTGTATAAGTAAATAAAATAATAAAGTAATTTATTGTATATTATACATATCATTATGAAGACAGAGGGAGTGGTGGCGAGTGATAAAAGTGTATGTTAATGGTGACTTACAAAGGAAGTTAGAGGAACTGCGGGAATGGATAGAGAGAGAAGAAGGGGTAAGGGTAATTATAGAGGGAGACTTTAATGCGTGGACAGGAAGGGAAGGGGGGAAATAGGATAGGAGGAGGAGGAAATAGGGAAGGGGAACAGGAGATCCAGAAATACATAGGTGAATGCGGAGGGAAAGTTGCTATGTGGCTATCTGAGAGAGAGGGGTTGAGGGATACTAAATGGAAATATGCAGTGCGACGGTGCAGAGGAGTGGACGTATGTAGGAGGGAGAGGAAATTCCGTGATAGACTACGTGCTGGATAATGCAGAGACAAGGAAGGGAGTGGAAAAGACGCAGGGTAGTGAGAGGATAGATTGGACCACCTGCCACTGACTGTGTGGCTTAAGGGGTGAAGGAGAAGGAGGAGAAAGAAGGGGGGTGACGGGAAGAGGAAGTTGGTGGGCGACAGGTCGGAGGAAGGAGTGAAGGGGAGAAGAGGGAGTAGAGGAGGATTGTAGAAAGTTGAAGGATAGAATAAAGGCGGTGTTATAGGGGATGGGGAAAGAGGAAATGGATAAGGAGGGGCAGAGTAAAGGTTGATGGGATGAGGAGTGTAGTGAAGAAAAAAGGAAGGTGAGGGAGCCTCCTAGAAGTTAGCCCCCCACTTGTTGAATTAAACAATTTCAACAGTTGTGCTGAATTGTGCTAGGTTTGTGCTATATTGTGCTCGAATATTATCACTATAATATGAAAAATGAGATGAAAAATTGTGAAAAACGATTTTTTGAGTAGCCCCCACTTTTCATTTTTTTCAATTTTCTCAATTGTGCTAAGTTGTGCTAGGTTGTGCTAAGATTGTGCTCAAGTATTACTTTAAAAAAATTATAAATAAAAAAGTTATAGTGAAAAAACGTTTTCGACATCTAATTAACGTTTAAGTAAGAAACAGTTATTCAAACAGCATATAATCATATATCTGAGTTGTGCTAGCCTAGCACAAGTCAGCACAACTTTTAGATTCCCCAGCACAACGATATAAAGGGCACTTTACTCTTGTACGCAGCCCTTCGCGCTAAGACTGTATATCATTTTCCGACAATCTGGTCATCCGACAAGGATCATATCGCATATCTGAGTTGTGCTAGGCTAGCATAACTCAGATATATGATTATATGTTGTTTGGATAACTGTTTCTTACTTAAACGTTAATTAGATGTTGAAAACGGTTTTTCACTATAACTTCTTTAATTATAATTTTTTAAAAGTAATACTTGAGCACAATCTTAGCACAACCTAGCACAACTTAGCACAATTGAGAAAATTGAAAAAAATGAAAAGTGGGGGGCTACTCAAAAAATCGTTTTTTTCAATTTTTCATCTTACTTTTCATATTATAGTGATAATATTCGAGCACAATATAGCACAAACCTAGCACAATTCAGCACAACTGTTGAAATTGTTTAATTCAACAACTGGGGGGCTAACTTCTAGGAGGCGGTGAGGGAGGAGTTAAGGAGATGGAGAAAGACTGGAGGAGGAGGGGTGGAAGGAGAAGAAGAAGAGGTACAGGGTGCTGCTGTGTGAGGGGAAGAATAAAAAGGAGAGGGAAAGTTGGGAAAAGGAAGTAGAGGGGACCAGATCGGAAAGGCACGTTTGGCAGTTAGTAATGAGAGAAAGGGGTAAAGGGTCGGAGCAAGGATCAAGATCGAAAGTGGATGGAAGTATAAAGATGGAGGATCGGGATAAGCATTTTAAGGAGGTATTGGAGGGAGTAGAATGGAGCGTAAGAAAGGGCGGAGTAAAAGAAAGGGGGACGATGGAGAGGGGGATTTAGAAAAGGGAGATGTCTATAAGGTGTTAAAGGGCGTGAAAGGGGGAAAAGCGGCGGGGGGATGGAATGAGGTGTGGAAATACGGGGGGAGGAGATGGATGAATGGCTATGGAGGGTGTGTAACAGAGTATGGAGGGGGAAGGGCGGCCGGATGACTGGACGGAGAGAGTAGTGGTGCAAATGGCAAAGAAAAGTAGTGGATTATGGGGGGTAACGTGTGTTGGCGAAGTGGTGAAGGGAGGATGTGGAGGGCAAGAGGATGCTACCTGCGAGCCAGACGGGTTTTAGAGAGGAGTTGGGGTGCATAGATAATATTTGTGTATTGAACTATTTGGTGAACAGGTAGGTGAGGAGGAAGAAACGAAAGCTGATAGTAATGTTCGTTGACTTGAGAGCGCCCTTGAACTCGGTGGACAGAGAAACGTTGTTGAGGGCAATGAGAGGAAGGGGGTGAGGGAAGGGCTGGTGGGTAGGTGTGAGGAGGTGCTACTAACGGAAACGAGAAGTAAGGTGAGAGTGGTGAAGGAGGAAGGGTAAAGGTTTTGGATGGCAAGAGGGGTGATACAGAGGTGCCCGTTAAGTCCACTACTGTTCACTTCGTTGTTGGCGGATTTAGATGAGGTATTGGAGAAGGGAGGTTGTGGGGGGTGAAGATGGGAGGGAGGAAAATATGCACATTACCGTACGCGGATGATATCGCGATGTTGGCGGAAGAGGAGGAGGGGATGATAGGGGTGCTGGAAAGGTATCTTAAGGAAAAAAATTGCAGCTTATCGCGGAAAAGTCGACGGTGATCAGGTGCAGGAGGGGGGGGATGGAAGAAGGTGACATGGAGGTGGAAGGTTAAGGTGATGGAAGAGGTGGGGAAATACACCTACCTCGGGTATACAATAATAAGAGACGGAAGGCAGGAGGCGCAGGTGGAGGAAAGGTTAAGGAAGCTGGTCTGGTCGGTGGTTAGCTACGAAGTGTAGATATGGGGGTGAAAGGAGAGGGAAGGGTTGGAAAGGTTACAGGGAAGGTACATGAAATAGGTGTTAGGGGTGGAAAGATGTACGCCGGGGTATATGGTAAGGGAGGATCTGCAGAGGGAGTTTTTGAGGGAGAGAGCGGGTTTAAGGGTGTGGGGTTACGAGAAGTAGTTGGGAGAGGGCAAAGAGGGGGAGTTAGCAAGATTGTGTTGGGAAGAGGTAAGGGGAAGGATTAGAAGGGGGGAATAGTGGATGGGTGGGAGAAGGAGAGATTGGGCTTTTATGAGGAGACGGGTTGGACAGCGGAGGAGGCGGAAAAAATGTTGGAGGGAAGGAAAGAGACAGTTAGCGAGGAAATAGTGAGAAGGGAGAAGAAGAAATTCCAGGTATAATAAGTGGTAAGGGATGGTGAAGGGAGAGGGGTTGCCGGGATATCTGTGGAAAGGATGGGAGGAGAGTAGATGACAGAGGGTTGCTAGTTTCAGGCTGGGGAATGGGATGGAGGGGGGAAATATTGGATGGATGAGGATGCGAGAAAGTGTAGAGTGTGTGGTTGGGAGAATGAGACGTGGGAACATGTATGGGAGGTGTGTATGAGGTTGGATGAGGAGAATGGATGGCAGAGGAGGATGGGGGAAGTGTTGAACGATAGAGGGGGGGGAGGAATGGTCAATGATGGCTTAGGGAAACAATAAAGCTATACAGGGTGCGGCACCTAAAACAGGTCACCTGAATAACTCGCTCGCTTTTGAAGATAGAAAAAAAAGGATCAGACCAAACTTACTTGATATCGAGGGGCTCGTAATCTGATGTCATTAATTTTTTTATAGGTGGAGACGTCAAGGAGATATGAAGGTCAACTCTGTTTTTTTAAATGAAACGGTATGGTTTTTTTATTTACATTCTGATAGTGTATTTCAAGACGAATACAATGACCTATTATGAAGGTCATTCAAGGTCACGCAAGGTCAACTGCAATAGAAAATAAAATGTCTCAAAGCACGCTTCAAATACTTTTGTGTCTTCTCTGGTTGTTGGCATACTGCTCTTCTAAGTATTGGTAAGGGTCGTAGAACATAAATAAACATACCATCACATTGTATGCTTACCTGTATCCAGAAATGTTATTAGTAGTTTGACTACCGACTAGAGTACGACTTCGAAATATTCAATCTGAGTGTTCAATTTTCAAGAATGCGTTACACAATAGCAGAGAAAGTGGAAATGGTTATCATTTATGGCGAATGTCATAGAATTATGAGGAAAGCGATACGCGTGTATGGTGAAAGAAGTACCGCGAAAAACCAACAACCACAGTTGATATGCAAGAACGTATAAAAAGAGCTTGCTCTGTAATAGATACAACTGAAATTTGTCAGGCAGTATCATCAGTATTGCAACGTTTTAGATTATGTCTCAGTGTTCAAGGTCGACATTTTGAACACTTGAAGTAGCAGTGAATACGTATATAACATGTTACATGTAAATCGTCATAGTGTTCGAAGAGTGCTTTGAGACATTTTATTTTCTATTGCAGTTGACTTTGCGTGACCTTGAATGACCTTCATAATAGGTCATTGTATTCGTCTTGAAATACACTATCAGAATGTAAATAAAAAAACCATACCGTTCCATTTAAAAAGACAGAGTTGACCCTCATATCTCCTTGACGTCTCCACCTATAAAAAAATTAATGACATCAGATTACGAGCCCCTCGATATCAAGTAAGTTTGGTCTGATCCTTTTTTTTCTATCTTCAAAAGCAAGCGAGTTATTCAGATGACCTGTTTTAGGTGCCGCACCCTGTATACATATATACATTTCATTATGTATAACATGGCGCTTCTATTATGCAGTGGTACATACAACTTTTACAAATCTGTGAAAATTATAATAATTAAATGATACATTGACTTAGATGTTTGATTACATGTATTACATGTATACAATTACAATTGTCAATATGTCAAAAATATTTTTAACATTTTATATGTATATAATATCTATGTAAGATATTTATTTCTATGATACAATAATTACAATGCAAAATTAGCGTATTCACAAAGACATGATTGTCACTGCATTAATACCAATCTATAATTTCTAGACTGCGGATCTTAATGCAAAATGAAAATTTTTTGCATCATCTGCAAGATACAGGGATCAAGTAGAAATTTTGTTCTCTCTCTAATGATTTCAACAACTTAGAAATAATACATCTATACTTTTAAATTCTTTTAATCTTCCTGTTCATTCAAATTGCACCTGCTCATGTTTGTCATAAATGTATAAAATCCACAGTCTAATAACTTAGCTAATTTATTTGTTGCGTTTATTGTATATAGATTCTACTAAATGTCATTTATACTACTATATGCTCTCTGAGTCTCTCTCCGAAAGTTGTTACAAGCCGAAGTTGTTAGAACATCTGTCCTTGGTCTACGAAATAGTAGCACATGGGGTTCTACAAGATAATTAAAGTTACTTATCATTGATATGATCTATTTGTCGAAAATATTTGTCAAATTTAATTATAATCATTACTAAACATTTTGCACATTAAAAAATACAAGTTTTTAAATTTCATGTAAAGTATACAGTGGATTCTGGTTAATTGAGACACATTGGAGTCGGATAATTTGTTCCAAGTATGCATCTGTCCTGATTAACTGGAATCCACTATACATTCCTATTTCTTATAGTAGAATTATACTTAATATCTTGTAATGTTATATTAAATACTTAATATTCTTTAAACATATCTGAATAATTCGTTATTTTGTTATAGTCTTTTAATGTGTTTAATGGAAAAGCAGATCTTTTTCAAAACTTTGTAAATTAATCAGTTTGTGCGGACAATGCTCCAGGGGCATTAAGCATTTCCCTACTTTTATTGGAAGAATATGGATATCACTTTACATGAAGAATCTACGAAGAGGCTATATGTACACATACTGTAATGTTCTGTTTGAAAACAAAAACTTGAATTCAATTTTTTAAAAAATTTTTAATTCCTACTTTTTTATTATTTAATTATAAGTATTGATCAATGTTTTTGAGTTAATATCTTGTTCGAGTTTTATTAATGGCAACCAAATGATTATTAATTTTCATAGTTTGATTATTTCTCTTTGTGAATTTATACTGGGTGGAAATTATAAAGCATTACAAACAAATATCTCCAAAAATATTGATTATACGCAAAAATGTTTCAGATGAAAGTTGTTCAGTACCGAGGGGGACACATCATGTGGTGGGACTTTTATTTCTCCCGATGGACACTCCAAGGTGAGGTGAATGACCTTCAGTCATAGGTCATTGAACTCATCTTAAAACGCACTATTTGATTGTGAATAAAAAACCATATCATACCATTTAAAAAGAGAAAATTGACCTTCACCTCACCTTGGAGTGTCCACCGGGAGAAATAAAAGTCCCACCACATGGTGTGTCCCCCTCGGTACTGAACAACTTTCATCTGAAACATTTTTGCGTATAATCAATATTTTTGGAGATATTTGTCTGTAACGCTTTATAATTTCCACCTTGTATATGTATACATAATTTCTTGAATTCAATGAAGATAATGTAAATGTAAAAATTATTGTTTCTTTATCACATACTAACATTTCAGAAAGCGTCTTTAAATAATGGATGATTTATTTGTGTATAAAAGTCAAACAAAGAAATATTATATTTGTAAGTAGAAATTAAAATGAAATCAGAAAACATGTAATTTTTTTTTGAAGATGAACATGTATTAGTCTGAGAAAATTCAATCAGAGAATAGTTAAGAATGAAACTTTATTATTACTAAAATTATTTTGGACATTAAAGAATGGTCTATCCTCAAAGAAGCTTTACACAATTTATTTGAGATCCAGAATTAAAATAATCAATTTAAAACCAAATACCTTCCTCTTTTCTCTTTTTTACCTTAACATTTTAAAAATTTTCAATAACAGAAACTAATGCATATGATAAAATCCTATTTTTGTAAAACTACAAAAAAAACAAGAATTTTTGATTGGAGGATGTTTCTGTGGATAAAACATACAGTTTTTTAGCATTACTATTTTTAATTGATTTAATCGGAATAAACTGCATAAATGATTGAAACATTATTTACTCAATCTACCTCTGAAAAATATGACTGGCTACAATATTTCTCTAATAATTTACATAAAATAAGTACAGTGATCAATTATTTCAATTACAATGTGGACAACATTTATAGTTCTATTGGGTAAAACAAAAGTTCGTAGCATTCTTAAATTAAAATTTAGAGATAAAATTAAGATATTTATTTATAGATTTATTCAATAATATATTTTCCATTCTGTTCTATTACTTTTTTCCATTTTTGAGATAACTTTTATCATGTCACTGAATAAACCTATGAATCAAAACTTATCTTTGAAAATTTTATAAAAATGTGCAAAAAATGGACAGACAAAATCAAATGCTATCATAGTATGTGCAGGGGTATAAGAAGTTTGTACCATAATTTTAGCATGACCTAAACTTCTTATTGTTTTACACTTTTAAATAGAAATTAAATGCATAAACATCAATCATACAACATGAAAGAATTAATAAACAATGAATTTCAGCAAAACCTTATCAATATCTTCTACAAAAATCATCTACTACAAAAAATGTAAACTATAATAATATTATATAAATATTAATACAATTATAGGAACTATAAATTTAAAAAGTTCTAGCATACTATTAATACAATTTTCACTTTTCTCCAAATGGTATTACTATTTGTATGACTACTTTCTGCATAAACTAGACATTTTTCATGGGATTCTGATCGGATGATGATATGAATTTACTTTCTAAGTTTGTCACACAGGGTGGTCCACACAACTTGTTCACACTCAATAATTTCCAAAGTATGCATTGTATGAAAAAACTTTTTCTAGAAAAGTTGTATGGTTTGAAGGGATACATTATGTAATTCATATACTTTTTTTGTAAGTGGAGGTGTTTTGGAGACTTGAAGGTTAACTTCGTTTTTGTAAATGTTTTTTATGCCAAAATATCTAAAAGTGTAAAATTTTTAGTAAAAAAAGTACTGACCTAATGTGATATAATGTTTAACGAAAAGTTTAGGTAGTTTTTCTCTAATGATACTGGGATCACATTTCAGGAATACAATGAACATTCCAACGGTTTTGATGTATTCTTAGCCGAAAACCCAAAACTTTTGGTAATGTAAGTGCTGCTAAAGTTTTGTACTATATTATATAATTGCCATGTTCTTTATAATAAAAAAGTTTTGCATGATTTATAATTTGAAATTGTTTTAACATTATTGCCTTTGTCAAAATAAGACATTCCATTATTTCTACCATAGTTTAAAGTGCATTTAAGTAAATGGATTGTTTTCAAAAGGCATAAACAATATAGAACTACAAGAAAAAGATGTAAGCTGTGTAATAATAATAACACTAATGTTCCAGTCTGAATTAGATACAATTTATTATTGTCTAGATTGTATACATTCTATGTATAACTGTTTTGTAACTTTTCAATAACAAAAATAAGTTGTTCAGACGTATTAAGACTGATTTTTCATATGCATTATTTTTGATGTTATATCCAACTTTGTGTTAATTATATTAAAATTAATTCTTTGTTTGCTTTGCTTTAAATTATACTATTCTGATTGAATTTGTAAATGGTTAGTCGCAAAGTAATTTCTTTGATTTACATACCTGGTACGTGCATCATGTAATGGACCCATCCAGGACTTTGTTGAACACCCAAATTTCTCCATTCAGTTTCTGACATAAGATGAGTTTTTGGAACATGTCTCGCTAACTCAATTGGTAAAATAACATGTCTAGAAAAATCAGTAACAATTTTTGAAAATCTATCTTTCTTATTTAGGTATCGTAAAATATTTTAAATTGATTGGGAAAATATTTACTTATGTACTAAGATGAGTAGCTATATTTTTATACATAAAACAAAATGCTAATAAGGTCTCTACTATCTTACATATAAAAAATAAATTGTAAGTGTTAGTTAACGAAACATTTTGTTAATATTTTTATATCAATTAGCAATGTTTAAACACAAACCTATACTCGTATTTATCGTCGCTGTACTTTTCAGAATATTGTATTTGATCAACTGGCATTTTGAATAATAAATGTTAAAAATTTAAGAATGCTGCCGAATTTTGTTTTTAAAATGAAATAAAATTGTTTCCATAATAACAATGTGTAAATGTACAATAATAACGTATTTTTATTTTGTACTTGAGTAGACACTGTAAATATATATTTAAATAGACACGCACGCTTTATAAATAGGTTCATAAGCACGTGTAATTTTTGGAAAGTGACAACAACGGGTATAATCAGGTATAATACATAATAGGTATTCGCGCGCTTTCAGAAACTATTGCGCCCTCTTACACTGTGTATATAAGTACATATCTACAAAAATGTTATTTTGAAAGTGAATTACGCGGTAACATATATTTGAACCTCTGTTTGAATTAAATATATATGTTTTAAATAGCATGTTTATGCAATGGAAGACTTATGTCCACTGTGTTTGAAAAATGGTACAAAGAGAAATGTAAAATTATTGCAAATTAATTTACAAGAAGCTGTATGGATGTGCGAAGAAGATAAGGTAACATCATAACATTGTTAACATTATAACACCATAGTATGTCACTTAAAAAAAAAACTATTGCAATTAACACTATAAACCTACCACCACCGGTCAAAATGACTGGTTCTAAATAGATATTTTATTTTACAATTATTGACACAATAAAAATGATTTCATAAAATATCTTTAGTAGAGCACGTATTACAATAGGAGCCGCACAAAAGTCTAAATAGAATCAACCTTGTCATTTTTATAAGGGAACATGTACCAGTTACTTTTAAGGCTCGGAAGATTTAGTGTTAATAACTTATGTTTCAATTTCGACAAAAAGAATTTTCAAGGTTAGATATAAGTTTATTTAAATAGTGTGGTTATTTAATATTTCAGTGTCCATGGCCTTTTGGATACAAAGGTTTTACATTTTGTCCACGTATAGTAGGCAAAATATGGTCGTGCTATTGGGACGATCATAAATCAACAGCAAAGTCAAAGGAATCTGCTTTGTCATCTGTAAAACAACTATCATTACGTGATCCGCCCGCAACACTTATTAAAACTGTGTCAACAGATGTATGTGGTAGTACTTTAAATTTAAGCACAAATCATTTAGAAAACAATGGTTTCATTAAAAAAGAAATAGAAAATGATGATTATGATTTGCAAACCATTTTGCATAATAAATCAGAGATATTTTCTGACAGCAATGAAGATACACATGAAAATGATGCAGAAGGAACTAATAATTCACATATAATTGATTGCAGTTTACAATTAGTTAATAATGAAACATTAAGTAGAAAAGTTGATAATGAATGTGTAAATGCATTAAACAAAATATTTGAAAATGGAAAAGATTCTGGCAGGAAAAATAGTGAAAATACAAATATTATAAGAAAAATCACAAAGATAACAAATATTAATGATTTGAATGTAAATAGAAAAAAAAAGACTACAAATGTGGCAGGTAAAAAGTATCTTCCTGATGATTCATTAGAATCTGGTAAGATAGTAAATTCAGAATCATCTACCAACAATCCATGCAATGATGAAGTAACTGAAATAAAATCTAATATAAGTACTACTGAGGTAAAAATAGATGGTTTTCCCCCAATAAAATTATCTTTTGAAATCCCTGTGTACACAACAGTTTCAAAAACAGTTACACCTAATCCAGAACAAAGTATTGATGGAAATGCAGTTTCTAGCGATATAAAATTAAGTCCTCCAATGGTAAGGAATACACTTATAAAACGGAAGGTAACTAGTGGTAAACAATATGAAAAATTTAGTTTTTGTAATATTAAGAAAAAATTGGAGACAACTAGTTCAATCGACAGTAACAGTAGTAATAAACAAATTATTAATAACATTAGAGGAAATGAAAATTCTGGTAAAATTTCGTATAGCAACAAAACAATTTTAAATAGTAACAATAATAGTGAACAATTGACTACTTCAATTGGTGATTCCTGTAATATCACAACAAACCAAACAAACCAAATGAACTCTATAAAAGCAAATAATACTTCAACTGCGACCAGTAGCATAAATATAGATGCTGTTTTAGACAATTTTCTAAGTAACAATTGTAGCATCCAAAAAGATGTAAATGACGATTGGATAAATTCTTTATTAAATTAATGTAAAACAATCTAAAATATGAAATGTAATTGTTAAATAGTATGGGTGGTATTGCTTTATAGAAAGAAATTATGTTCTGTGTAATAAATAAATACATGTAATTGAATAAATTCAGTTCTTTATACATAAAAAATATATTACATAAACATGTATTAGTTATAATGATACATATTCTTATAGATATCGTAATGCAAGCAATCGATACGACTTAATACACATCATTAAATTATTTTGAATAGCTATTCTCGAAATTGTATATACAATTTTCATATAATTTCCCATAAAAGAAAATCTAATTTGTCTTTTAACAAAATAAAATATGTTTAGAATTTTTATGTACACTACAATATACATCTTTTAAGTAGGTTATAATTACAGTCCAAATATTATTTTTATTATTACCAGTATTATTATTAGTTCATTATTGTAAGGTATTATAGTTATTATATTATATACCATATACTTTCAAAATACTTATAGTTTCGAATAAGAAACTCTTTGGTGTATATATATTTATATGAATAATTAGTAAATAAATATTGAAAAAGTGCAGAAACAACAGTGTCTAATATTTATAATTTTAGGAGCACATATTTTACAATTGTAAGCAGTAACTGTAAAATGAAAATTTTCATTACTGCTGTAAATTAAAATTCATTACAGAAATAAAAAATATTATATAGCACTATCTAGATTTTTAAAAAGTCATTAGAAATTTCATTATTTCGATCACTACTTTGGATATTAATGAAACAAAGAAAGTCCGAAAAATCATTGGGAAAAATATATTTGTATTTTACTATTACAATGAATTGTAAAGCAAAATGATAATTCATATATTAATAAAAAGAATGTTTAAAAGTATTTCATATTCAGCTCTTTTCTTTTACAATTTCTTCTTTCACAACTTTTATTTCACGACCAAGGAGATCATATTTGGAATGATTTGGTTCCGGATCTTGGTCTGTATCTGAGCTGCAATCACTATCACTAGAATCTTCATAAGAACCAAGTCCAGGTAAGATACCAATGCATTTCATACCAACTATATCACTTGCTACAGTTTTATTTTGTGAAGTGACATCTTGGAGCATACTATTCTCACATTCTAAGTTTTCATTTGCTTTCTGATCAATTTCGTGGCAGTCATTACTTACACATAAATCTTTACTTTCATCGGACGTTAACTTTCTTTTAACACCTCGTGTAGTTTCTCCTACAAAAATATAATTTTAGAAATAGTTCTATATTAATATAATATGGATATTACTTTATTTACCTTGTTTTTGCTTCTCTGAGCGTTTGACTACTACACCAGCTAACAGTTTTAGTTGTGATGTGCGGCTGTTAATAAAAATGCATCTCTTAATATTATAGAATGCAATAAAAAGGAAATAATACATTACCTTCCAGAAGAAACATTTTTATTTGTAATTTGTGGATTTTTTAATTCTTGTTTTAATTTATCATTTAATGACTTTTCTTGCAAAGATGCCACAGCTGCTTTAAAATCACGTATTTCTTTTTCTTCTTCAAGATTTTTCTTACGTTCTTCTTCCAATTTAGTTCTGTCTACTAAATCCAAAAATTCCACTTCATCATCATCCAAGCCTTTGATCATATTCTCTATTATAAAGAAAGATATCAGAATTGCATATGTCTAATATTTTATTTAGGATGATACTTTCAACGATTTGTATCAACTTACTTAACTTGTGCGCTTCTTCATATTCTGCATCTCGTTTATTCTTTTGTTCTTGCAGTCGCTCGTATAATGATCTTGGATCACATGGTTCTTCCGGAGCGTCTATAAGTATCAAATAATTAGTTTAATGTGCAAGTGGTAAAGAGAGATATAACATCACTAAATATATAACTAGTTATAATAACCTAATGGTTGGTCTGCGGTTCTTACACGCTCCCATTCTTGCTGTCTTATTCTTCGTTGTTCAGCGATTTCAGCTTCTGATATAAACCCTGAACTCATTTTGAACTAAAAGCCAAATTATATTTCAAACATTGATAATTTATTGTTACAAGTTGTTGATGTATCATACAGAATAGGAATATATCAATAATTAATTATAATTTCTTCTGATTATTCGCATTACTGTCAAAAGAAAGTAATCGACTATAATCAAATAACATATTAGGCTTCTTAAAACTGAACTTTTATTCAAAGTAATGAGAGAATAAGAAAGAAAGGTTAGCATTAAAGTTTGCTTTCATAATAATCAATAATATGTATTGTGTAATATGTGCTTTGTAAAATAGGCGTTCACGTTTACGTAAACATACTACATACATAATATTTGAGAAAAACTTACCAATACTATCTACAAGAAGAAAAACTGTGACAGATGATGTGTGTTCACAATTTTATCAAGGTATGCTCAAGTACTTTCTTGATATCAAAAATGTGAAACATTTATAACAAATTATTTATATCTTGTCATAATATATAAGTATTTACATGTATTTCAAAGTTTATGTCTGATATCTCCAAATTACAACAATCGAAATATGAATTATGTTTAAAGTATTAATATTTGTCTAATAATATTTGGCATATAAAATTCAATAGATTAGAAGTTATAAATAACAATTCCTCTAAATTTTCGATTCTTTTCAAGGAAATGATATTTACGCTTATTTAGATGAATATTTCATATCTTCGGAATGCTCGCCATGCTAATCTCTATTCGTAGATATGAATTTAAATAAATGCCAGTACTATGACAGTCCTAATAAAACACTTGCTCCTTACAATCGTATAAATTAAGAATCATTTAAAATTGAATAACTATATTTATAATGTTGTGCAAATCAACATCCCACAATAACGATATCTAAGATATCCTACTCGCCTTATACGCATGCGTACAACTAGATAAAATTTAATGCATTTGCGAATAACCGATACATATCCTTGGACCATACACAGGGTGTCCCAAAATGTCTTCAACTCCCGGAAATGGAAGGTTCCTGAGATCATTTCAAGCGCCATTTTTCTTTTGCAAAATGTTGTTTGCGGCTTGGTTTAGGAGTTATTAACGAAAAACACGGATCAATCAGGGCGCGAGCTCGACGCTCGCTGGCACGTTCAGCGCGGCCAGCCGGCAGGCGGTTGGCTGAACATGCCAACGAGTGTCGAGCTCGCGCCCTGATTGATCCGTGTTTTTCGTTAATAACTCCTAAACAAAGCCGCAGACAACATTTTGCAAAAGGAAAATGGCGCTTGAAATGACCTCAGGAACCTCTCATTTCCGGGAGTTGAAGACATTTTGGGACACCCTGTATATACCTCGTACAATTAGACCATATATACCTATAACCCAGCATAGGTATAGTATGTGCAGAGAGTAGATGTGGAGATAGGTTCTTGTCCGGACTGAGTGTGGAGAATGGTTCTTGTCCGGACTAGAAGATGATGGTACCCAAAAGTGACACGGCCAAACCCCGGGCGTGAGCACTCTCATTTGTGATGTCGCCCTAATTGAAACGAGCGCCATCCTGCGTATTGGTGTGGTACTGTCTTAAATTTGTGTTAGCCGCGCATGTTTGAATGCTGAAATGAGTAGATCCGTTGTTATGGTCCCGTGAATGCGTAGTTAACAAATAATGTGATAAAAATTAGAAGGTCACTCGAGTAGAGAGAGAGAATAAGAAGAAAAAAGACCATCAACCCTTCTGATTGGACGCCCCGCCAAAGATGCATCCTGAAACAGAAGCTTGACGAAAAAAAAGGAGAAAAACAAAATTAATTAATGTATGAAGTACGCGCAGAGATAAAAAATCATTGATTGATATCACATCGCCTCCAGAAAGCTTGTGTTTGAAATACAGAAAAGCCTTTTCAATCATAAATTCCTTCTTCATTCTTTAATATTTATCCATTTCCTACATCAGTGAAGCCGCGCTCGGGAATTTGAATCCCTGCCGTGAAAGCTGCAGCATTGTATCTGCTCGTGGCGTATCTAGAAAGAGTTTTGCAGTTTTGAAACCAAGCGGGATATCACAGTGGTGACAGCGGTGGGATACGCCAATTTTCGAGTGCGCGCTTTTATTCAAAACATTCAAAACCTGAATTCGAACTGAAATAATAGAGCAGGTGAACAAAGGGTATCAGGTGAACTGTGAACTTTAACGTGAACTCAATTAATAATCGTGCCACTCTTCCCTCCTGGGTTTTCCGTGGTTTCCCCAAGGAGCGACGGGTGAATACCGGAAGAGGTGATTATCAGCGGCCACGGAAGCTAGCCTAAAGCAACCCTGAAATCACTGGCAAAAAGACGAATACCTGCTTATACCTGCCATCTTGATCGCTGCACATCCAACACCAATTTGAAAAAGAGAGCAACGCCTAAGCGAACCTACCCACCCGGAATTCATCACCAGTGGACATCGTCAAGTCACCTCAACCGTAAGACGCGCGTTCCTCATTTCTATCTCGAGTGACCAGTTAGGATTAGACCAATTATTGTATTTAGATTAAGCAACATGAGTAACTGTAGCCGATCGACTAGCTCGTGGATTGTCGCGTGCCCACGGAGAACTTCGCGCTCCGATAACTCCTCTGACTTTTCTCTTGAGCTCGACCCTTGCCAAGAATCCCAGATCATACCATTTGAAATCGACAGACCATTTGTTCGACCACCGGGGTACCGACCTCCATCGCTTGTTCCTGAACGGTACGAAAATTTAAGCATAGAAGAGTCACCTTCCACCTCCTCTGTTTCTAACGTCGAATTCAATGCCGGGTGCCAAATTTCTTTAAAGTTAGCTTCGGAGATACTACCTAAATTTGATGGGAAATCTCCACCGGTACGAGAATTCACGAAAATATGTCGCGATATGTGGAAGGCGGTAAAACCGAACGAACGCGAATTTCTTATCCACATAATAGAACAGAAGATAATTAAAGACGCGAAAAGCCATGTCCGACGACGACGAGATACGCATAGCCTGGAAGAGTTGCTAAAATCTTTAGAGCGCGCATTTATCCCGAGACACACTTTAGATACCCTCCAAACGCGGATGTCTAACATGTATCAGGAACACGGAGAATCCGCACTTCGTTACGGGAATCGAGTCAATGAATTATTAGACGACATACTTGACACAATTGATAGGGAAAAAAGGTCAGATATCGCACATGGAGTACGGACTAGGGCCATAGATAATGCGTGCAGTTGTTATGTTACGGGATTAAGTAGCACAATTGAGACGCAAGTCCGCCAAGGGAAACCCGCGACTCTTCAAGCAGCCATCGATTTGGCGATGGACGAGGAAGAGCATCAAAAAAATAGAGCTCGCATTCGTCGGGAAAAAACCGTGAAACACGACCGTCGAGAACGTGACCAGGAACGTAGACTCGAGACGCGACGCTATCGTGATAATATAGAGACGATTCGCGTAAACGAAATCCGGGCAACACGAGGCAGTGGTGATCGTCGCTCGCCCCTTTATTGCCGTACTTGTTGGAAACCGGGCCACATATCAGACAACTGCAGTAATTTTAAACAGCGAGAGGTTCTTACATGTAGTTATTGTAAACGGAGAGGCCACAATGAATTTAATTGCTTTACTAAACGTGATCGGGAACGGCGTGATGGCCATACAGCATCATACACTGCACCTATGCGCGATTTAAACTCCAACCTCGCTCTTCGGGACGGCGCGACGAAGGGTGTAGCTATAAAGGCGCGACCCGACTCTACCAGGTTAGCTACAATCTTAGCCGAGAACGAGCGACACAACTCCCCGTCATAATTTTAGATCACCACTTTTTCTATAATAGTCAAGGGTATTTTCTCATCGACACCGGTTCGCAATTAAATTTGATTAAAGAAAACGCGATTTCTGCAGAAGCTCACGTTAATACTAATATCATTTACCATTTGAGTGGCATTGGGGCGGGTACTCGCCGAACCTATGGTGAAATCACTCTCAACATGTTGGACGTCGAAATAAAATTTCAAGTAATTGACCATGATTTTCCCATAGAACAGGCCGGAATTATTCGAATGGCATTCCTTACTAAACAACAAGCTCTTTTAGCTTTTCGAGAAAAAATGCCCTGTTCGATAACTTTAAAGAATAAAGAAATCCCATTCTGTAATCACCCCTCGTTCGACTTACCACCGCGAACTAAGAAATTAGTTAAAATTGCCACTAAAACCCGAAATTTAAAGGAGGGCTATGTTAGACAAATAAATTGCGGGCCGGGAGTCTACATTGGAGAAGCTATTGTTTCGCAAGACCAAGGCCACATAAAACTGTTCGCCATTAATAGTACCTACGAACAAGTAAATATTACCTTACCCCCAGTTGAATTGGAAAGTTTTAAAGCCCAACCCCCATTAGCTCGTTCAGCTCGAATCGGAAATCCCGGTATAGACGGCCAACGCACTTCTGCCGAGAGGCTTGCGAAGCTCTCTAGCTTTCTCAAATTAAATGATCTGAACGAGGAAGAGAGAATTAACATCCTGTCTAGCATCTCCACTTATGCGTTCCAATTTCATTTGCCCGGAGATAAATTAGAGTCCACTACCACCGTGAAACATAGGATAATCACCACCGATGAAAGTCCGATCAACACCAAACAATATCGATATCCATAGATCCATAAGGAAGAAATTCAAAACCAAGTCCAAGATCTCCTTAACTAATATCATTGAACATTCAGATTCCCCGTACAATTCGCCTGTTTGGATTGTACCAAAGAAGCCGGGTCCGTCGGGTAAACCTAAATGGCGAATGGTCATTGATTATCGTAGGCTTAACGAAAAGACAGTTAGTGACGCATACCCCCTTCCTAATATTACTGATATCCTCGATCAACTAGGAGGTGCTAAATATTTTAGCACACTCGATTTAGCATCAGGATTTCATCAGGTTCCCATGGACCCCTCTTCTAAAGCGAAAACCGCATTTTCCACCCCTTTTGGACATTATGAGTTTAACAGAATGCCCTTCGGACTTTGCAACGCGCCAGCCACCTTCCAAAGGCTCATGGATCATATCCTCGTCGGCCTACAAGGGATTGAATTATTCGTGTACATGGACGATATTGTCATTTATGCCAGTTCATTAGAGGAACACTCCAAAAAACTAAATACCCTGTTAGCTCGCTTACAAAATGCTGGGTTGGCACTGCAGCCCGAAAAGTGCATATTTCTTCGTAAAGAAATAGGTTATTTAGGACACCTTATCACTAATGAAGGAGTGAAACCAGATCCCGCAAAAGTTAAGGCCGTTAGAACATTCCGCGTCCCCTCGAACAGAAAGGCAATTAAATCGTTTTTAGGATTAATTGGGTACTACCGTAGATTTATTAAAGATTTCGCGAAAATCGCAAAACCAATGACCCGATTGTTGAAAAAGAGCACCCCATTCCTCTGGGACTATGCCACACAAGAGGCATTTGAAATTCTAAGAGATACGATCTGTCAGCAACCTCTCTTACAATACCCAGATTTTAGTAAATCATTCATAGTAACCACAGATGCCTCTAGCTATGCTCTCGGTGCTGTCCTCAGTCAGGGTAATATAGGCAAAGACCTCCCTGTCGCCTATGCATCAAGGACACTGACCGACACTGAAATAAATTATTCTACTACCGAAAGAGAACTACTTGCTATAATCTTTGCCGTCAACCATTTTCGTCCCTATCTTTATGGCCGTAAATTTACCCTTGTTACAGACCACCGACCTCTAGTTTGGCTTCATAACGCCAAAGACCCAACCTCTAAATTGATGCGATGGAGAATCAAATTAAACGAGTACGATTATAATATTGTATACAAGCCGGGATGTATAAATTCTAACGCGGATGCTCTTTCTCGTAACATTCCTGATGAGGTTTTGCAACAAACCCCAGTAGAGCTCGAAAGGGATTGTCACTTGAGACGTCAGGAAAAGGTGCTTTTCTGCGCAAACAAGCTACCGGTTACTGATTTCGAAGTAAGCGGCAATCCTGGCAAAATACCTCAATGTTCGAAATGTGAAGCTTTCGTAGCCGCCTGCTTCTTTGCTAGCAAGAAGCCGGTGGAGGAGAAAGGAAATCTGTCCCTGTCAAACAATAAACCTGCATCAAACACCCAAACGGTTGAGGGAACCACACCAAAATCTTACAATATTAGCATGACCACCAAACTAGACGAGACTGCAAATCGTGTCCCGGGGAGTAAAGTGAGGACCCTTTTCCCTGCAACGTTGGAAAATTCGCCTGTACGCTGTGTCGGTAGTTCCGGTCCGAGCGCAATGCTCGACCGTCTCCATGGACAAGCTACAGTGCAACGAGAAGCGATGATGCAACCCGTACTCGCAACGAGGGAAATCTCGCCTGTACGCTATGTCGGTAGTTCCGGTACGCGCGCAAATTCCCGTACCGTCTCCATGGACAGGCTGCAGTGCACGCATCGAGGGAAGTATTTATGGGACACGATTGACTCGGACGCAATCCAAACTGACATACCCAAGATTCCGACACCAACAAATTATACACTTTAGCTTCTTCATGTTTTACTTACAGTAAAGATTTCCTGTCTCTAAGAAAAGATCACATAATCCATTTTATTCCAGCTAACTACGAGCTAACTTCCGCAATCAGTAATGACTTACTCGAACAAGGGAAATTCTCCATCCATGAATTATATAATATAGATGCCAATGTAGGCGAGGCCATTGCTATTCAATGTGGTCGAACATATATTTTCCATCTAATTACCCAAGAAACCCCCAACTCACCTACTACTGTTGCAAACATCGAACTATGTATTCGTAGTTTGAAGCATTTAATGGAGGGACTCGGCCTCTTCACCTGTAGTGTGTCTAAAAATCGCAACAATTTGGACCAAATCTCGTGGGTTGCCTTAGAACGGATATTTAAAGCAGTTTTCTCGACGGAAGGCTATACCATCACCGTATGTTCGAAAGACTTAAAATTTCCTTCGAAGACCGACCAGGATCGTATTCTTAAAGAATATCACGAATCTGCAGTAGGCGGGCATAAAGGGATTTCTAAATTATATAATCGTATTCGTGAAGACTTTTATTGGAAGGGAATGCGAAAAGACATCATGGGCCTTATCAGTACTTGCACCAGTTGCCAAAGATTTAAATTGGTAAGGAAAGGGATTAAACAACCACTCCGTATAACGGATACCCCTCAACAAGCATTTGATAAGGTACAGATGGACATTGTCGGGCCCCTACCAGTATCGGAATCCGGTTATAGATATCTTCTGACGCTTCAGGACAACTTAACAAAATATTCGGACGCTATTCCTCTGCGTACAATAGACGCAGTCTCCGTCGCTTCCGCACTTGCAGAACAATTTATTTCGCGTTTCGGGTGTCCAAAACCTATTCACACTGATCAAGGAAGCAATTTCATGAGCCGAATAATGAAATGCTTTTGCCGTATTTTTAAAATTCACCAAATCAAATCTACCGCGTATCACCCCCAATCATTAGGTTCACTCGAACGCGCCCATCACGTCTTCATAGAATATTTGAAACATTATTGCACCAAGAGAGATTGGGATAAATGGGTACGATTCTGCATGTTCTCCTACAACACGTCAGTTCACGAGTCTACAGTATCCCCCACGTATCCCCTCAGAATTTGCCGACGAACAGGTACCCCGAACATTCATTCAATATTTTGACGACTTACTTTCCACTATAACTACTGTACAAGCCTCCGCCGCCCAAACCCTCGAGATGACCAAAGCTAAATGTAAAAAGTTTTATGATAGGAACGTCAACCCACACAAGTTCGAGATCGGCGACTATGTGTACTTACTTCACGAACCACGAATTTCTAAGTTTGACCCCCAATGGGACGGACCGTACAAGATAACCCGTGTGTTCGATGACCTCAATGCTGAAATCGCAATTAATCAATCCCATAGGAAGATAGTTCATACAAATAAATTAAAGCTAGCCCATATTAGGCCCGAACCTGATCCGCGACCTGACCCGTAAGATATTTAATAGTATTTACGATAACAATTCAATGCGCCTTAGCGAAAATGCTTAATTATGTACCCTTAGAAACATATACTATGAATGTAGAATGTAGGCGAATACGTGTAATTATATATACAGGGTGTCTCAAAATTCCTTCTGCTCCCGGAAATGGGCGGTTCCTTGGGTCATTTGAAGCGACATTTTCCTTTTGCAAAATGTTGTCCGCGGCTTTGTGTAGGAGTTATTAACGAAAAACACGGACCAACCAGAGCGCGCCTAGTCGCTCGGTGGCACGGTCAGCGCGGCGAGCCGGGGGGAGGAGAGTGTTGTCGGTACGCCGCGATGTAACAGACAACAGTTTCTCGATTATCTCCGATTTCGATGAGCTTTGGATATGTTGTAAAGACCACGATTCTGAACAACATTTCCCTTTAGACTTTTTGCCTCGCGTCTTTAGTTTACGAGATATTTGTAAAAACTTGTAATTGAAAATGCTTCGTAATGTGTGTCACTGTCACTGGGTCATTCGGTGACGAACTGCACAGATGTCTTCAGGTGTACGACAGTACCGAAAGCTAAGGGTTGTACGGCCAGGTCAACGAACTGCAAAGCTGATGGTAGATAGCAGGTATCCGACAATCACATGTTTCGGTTTTCCTGCAGATTTGTACGCAGAGTCGATGGGTTACTATTCGAAAACGTCGTCCGTCTTTCTTTTAGAAAGTTTCTTAAGGGAGGCATAGGACAATAGGGACCCTAAAACGCCACGCCGACCTAATATTTCTACCTCTTGCTGGCTGAAAGGACGGACGACCTTTTCGAACAGTAACCCATCGACTCTGTGTACAAATCTGCAGGAAAACCGAAACATGTAATTGTCGTATACCTGCTATCTACCATCAGCTGTACAGTTCGTTGACCTGACCGTACAAACCTTAGCTTTCGGTACAGTTTTTACAAATATCTCGTAAACTAAAGACGCGAGGCAAAAAGTCTAAAGGGAAATGTTGTTCACAATCGTGGTCTTTACAACATATCCAAAGCTCATCGAAATCGGGACATAATCGAGAATCTGTTAGTTGTTACGACATCGCAGCGTACCGCCAACGCTCTCCTCCCCCCGGCTCGCCGCGCTGACCGTGCCACCGAGCGACTAGGCGCGCTCTGGTTGGTCCGTGTTTTTCGTTAATAACTCCTACACAAAGCCGCGGACAACATTTTGCAAAAGGAAAATGTCGCTTCAAATGACCCAAGGAACCGCCCATTTCCGGGAGCAGAAGGAATTTTGAGACACCCTGTATATTTAAGCTATGTCGCTAGTAGAATCTATTTTCATATTCAGCGTTACCACATTCCTTTATAACTATAATCATTATAATCGAGATCATTATTATGATCGTCATTCTACTTTGTGTACAATTAATAGTTATTATTATAATTACATTACCGTATTTACCTTCCCTACTAATTCGTACATGTTTTTTTTTTTATATATCAGCTACTATACCAGTATTCTCGTGCGTAATAAATATTACTATAACTATTCCTCACTAATATCATTATTATTGTTCTTGCTACTAATAACATTATTATTAATCACCAATTACAGTGATCGACATTTTATTGTTCAATACTAATTGTTAGTTACTACTGTTAAATTCTGTTTTATGTTTGTTATGCGAAATGTTTGTAAAAAGTTGTTTCTTCATGAAACATCTTTTTCTGCTAAGGGGGAAGGTGTGATGTCGCCCTTGTAGGGATATTGGCGCCACTAGCGCAAATTCCCTAGACCCGCGTCTAGCGTTAGCTCCGACGAGGTTGGTACCTCCGACCTCGAGGGACGAAAGCCGAGAGGGAACGGAATTCCCACTCTCGACTGCCAACCACCGATCGAGTAAGACGCGTTCGTTTTGTACGCTCGATCGGCCATTTTAAAACGTTAATAAAATATACAGTGTTACGGTTACACCCACGTGTACCATTATTAATTTCCTTTCCTGAAACGTGAAGCAGAGTAGGCTGCCATTAGTACCGCGTTTGTACGCGACTTAGAATCCTACACCCTAATTGAAACGAGCGCCATCCTGCGTATTGGTGTGGTACTGTCTTAAATTTGTGTTAGCCGCGCATGTTTGAATGCTGAAATGAGTAGATCCGTTGTTATGGTCCCGTGAATGCGTAGTTAACAAATAATGTGATAAAAATTAGAAGGTCACTCGAGTAGAGAGAGAGAATAAGAAGAAAGAAGACCATCAACCCTTCTGATTGGACGCCCCGCCAAAGATGCATCCTGAAACAGAAGCTTGACGAAAAAAAAGGAGAAAAACAAAATTAATTAATGTATGAAGTACGCGCAGAGATAAAAAATCATTGATTGATATCACATCGCCTCCAGAAAGCTTGTGTTTGAAATACAGAAAAGCCTTTTCAATCATAAATTCCTTCTTCATTCTTTAATATTTATCCATTTCCTACATCAGTGAAGCCGCGCTCGGGAATTTATACTTCAGTATTTAAGGCGTACGAATCCCTGCCGTGAAAGCTGCAGCATTGTATCTGCTCGTGGCGTATCTAGAAAGAGTTTTGCAGTTTTGAAACCAAGCGGGATATCACACATTACTCTCTGATATAGGCGAACACACAATACAATAAAATGCAAGTAGCGTAATGAAATTAATATTTATTAGATGTAAAGAATAGAGATAATATTTTACAAAGTTTGACAAGAAAAATGTAATCTACATAATCAAATTAGGCATTACTAATTAACTATAATTCAGCTGATCACGATCCACTGTCGCCTCGGTATCTGCGTGGAGTAGGGGCAGGCAGTCGGCCAGTATTGTCCACCATCGTCTCGACAACGAAATAGTCCAGATGATTCGTGGCTAGAACAGAACGAAAAAGAAAATAAATAAAATGAGAAAAAAATGCTGAATATACTTCAAAGTATAAAAAGTAAAATTTATCTCCTCTACTTACATTGCCAGCTGATGCTCATTCTCCGAGTCGTCCGTCACCATCTCGACGATTGCCACGTCTGTGGGTACCACACTTGTCGCAAATTCGTGGCAAACAGTCCAGATGATTCGTGGCTAGAACAGAACGAAAAAGAAAATAAATAAAATGCGAAATATAAGTAATACATTAATATTTTCTTCCTTCATAGTGTCAGAAGTTTAACGTTCCTCGATTGAAATTTCTTCACACACATTAATATTTTCTTCCTTTATAATTTCTGGAAATTTTACCTGTAAATATAAATAAATTTATTAATGTCACTTACGGGTCATTCCACGCGAAAACGGACACTTCTACGAGTAAAATTCTGGATTTTGTTCAAATTTAAATATGCTGTATTCTTTAGTGACCTATGAACGAGCAAGCCGATGAAAATTAATTTTTGGGAACTTGTAGTGAAATCATAAGGATATCTACTAACAATGTTGTTATTTGACTCAAAAAATCGACATATTTAAATTTTTAAAAAACCAGAAATTTGAATCCAAAAATGCATGGCAGAATATAAAGAGTTCATAAAATGTTACATACATACGGTATAGCATTCTCCCTCAATCTGACACATACTAAAGATGTTCTATCCATATCTCCATGTCTAAAATGAAGCGAACATACATTCGGACGTTTTACTAAAACTGAATTTTGAAGTCCCAGACGTCCGTTTTATGTACGGTTTACGTCCATACGTCCTATGTCCGTTTTGTATGTCCCACGGACGTCCCTGGCACCTAAATTTCGGACGTCCAACGGACGTCCGTTTTTTACGTCCTAAGGACGTCCGTGGGACCTAAATTTCGGATGTCCCAGGGACGTCCGTTTTTTACGTCCTAAGGACGTCCGTGGGACCTAAATTTCGGATGTCCCAGGGACGTCCATTTTTTTCGTCCCAGGGACTTCCGTTGGACATGAATTTCGGACATCCTATGGACATCCGTTTTTTACTTCCTAAGGACATCCGTGGGACCAAAGTTTCGGATGTCCCAGGGACGTCCATTTTTTTCGTCCCAGGGACTTCCGTTGGACATGAATTTCGGACGTCCTATGGACATCCGTTTTTTACTTCCTAAGGACATCCGTGGGACCAAAATTTCGGATTTCCCAGGGACGTCCATTTTTTCGTCGCCGGGACTTCTGTTGGACTTGAATTTTGGTTGTCCACAGTAAAGTGCTCAGGGCTTTCGTACGGACAATGATGCTCACTTCTCATGTATGAGACATATTTATATACAACAATATACATATATGTATTTATAGCAATGTCTTTTTTTTTATTTATATACATACACTTATATGTATATATATTGTTATAACTATTTATAACAATATATTTACTTATATACATATATTCACTTATATACATATATTTACTTATATACATATATTTACTTATATACATATATTTATTTATTTACATACAGGGTGTCCCAAAAGTACTTCAACTCCGGGAAATGGGAGGTTCCTGAGGTCATTTCAAGCGCCATTTTCCTTTTGCAAAATGTTGTCCGCGGCTTTGTTTAGGAGTTATTAACGAAAAACACGGACCAATCAGAGTGCGAGCTCGACGCTCGCTGGCGCTTGAAATGACCTCAGGAATCTCCCATTTCCCGGAGTTGAATTACTTTTGGGACACCCTGTATATGTATACGGTCCTTGCTTCGCTGTGTTCAGCTGTGTCGTACAGCTGTACGGTACCATCGAAGCAAACGATGATCGGTAAGAAAAGCGACGATCGAATGCCGGAGAAGAACGCACCGTTGCGTTGCTGCGTGACGTGACAAATCAGTCTTGTGCGAGTGCTTCAAGAACGTGCTTCAGAAATCTCCTGTGATAAATTCATCGTTACCATATCATCGTGTAATACATATTATCGGATTTACTTCATATTTAGACAAGTAAGTATTTTCATTGTTATTATTTGTTACCGTTAGTGTTTTCGCTTACGCCATTCCGTTAAATTATTTTATACAGTTACGCACATCATTGATTATACTCACTTTAACTTAGAATAACTTTTTTATGAATGGACCAAACGACTTCAATTTCTCTGTAAGGCATTCTGTATATGCATTCTGAAAATTTCATTGAAATTGGTTAATTGGTTTACGTATTATAAACGGACAAAAGTAATAAAAATGGCACTTATAGGCCGAAAATCATGATAAATTGCAATCTTTACTACTTTTGATCGTTTATAATTCGTGAACCAATTAACCAATTCCAATGAAATTTTCAGAATTTATATAATTTATACGAGTTTACAAAACACATGTTTTAAATTTTCGTTATTGGCCTAGCTGAAAAAGTTGTACAATTCAATTTTTACTATGGTTTGTCACAATTCCGACCAAATGCATTTTTTCAACTTATTTATTACACGTCATTTACTAAACTAATTCTAGCCTTACAGAGAAATTGAAGTCGTTTGGTCAATTCACAAAAAAGTTATTCCGATTTAAAGTGTGTGTGATGAACCCCGCGGCATACACTGTAAAAATATTTCTTGTATATTAATCAATTATAAATTTTGCAGATCCTGCGACAACGTGAAATCGTGGAGTTCGTAAAAGACGGCACGGTGGAGGCAGTACCCTCTTCGTGGCTGATAGGGAATTATTGCCATTGGCCCTCGTTACCGCATGAAAGCGTACAAGGAAGTGAACAAATGTTGGCCAAAACACACAATTAAATATTTAAAAAATAGCACTTTTGGTGAGTTAAAGGTTTTATACTATGGTGAAACTATAATAATTACATATGTATAATTTAAAAATGTTTTCAGATGATTATGTAAGGGCAAGGACCAAGGCGAAAGTGGCTGAGGACAGTCTACTAGGGAAACGCAAAATTTTACAACTTGGAATCGGTGTTGCCTTCGCCTCCGGCGCTCAAACGACGCTACGAGCTAGGTACGTAAATAAAAGATTTTATGCTTTTTTATGATAATTGCTTAATTTCTTTCAATAAATAATTATTATATACATGTATAAACCATGATTATTGTTTTCAGGTACATGCAGTAGGACAATCGACCAGATATACAGTCGGTGTGAAAAGTATTCGTACACCTTTTAAAAACGAATAACTTTTCAAAATTCGACCTAACAGTGAAATGCACCTTATAAATTTTCACTACAGGCACAGATAAAAAATTTAAAAATCGTGGAGAGCCTTCGAACGAAGCAAAGTCACTGTAAAAGATTTATAGATTAATTATGTTATTATATTTTTAAATAGAAACATCCCAAAAATCCCAGACCTAACCTTATATATAATAAGAACAAAATTTATTAAATATGTACTTAGTTGTTTAAGTAAAATTTATAAAATAAATGAAGTTTTAAATAAATGTTGTAACTCCTTTAAACCTTCACAAAATGTCCAGAGAACGTTTCTTTCGACATCCTAAAAACGTTCTGAAAATGTCCAGAGAACGCTACTTTCGACATCCTAAAAACGTTCTGAAAATGTCCAGAGAACGTTACTTTCGACATCTTAAAAACGTTCAGAAAATGTCCAGAGAACGTTACTTTCAAACATCCTAAAAACGTTCAGAAAATGTCCAGAGAACGTTACTTTCGAACATTCTATGGACGTTCTGAGAATGTCCAGAGAACGTTACTTTCGAACATTCTATGGACGTTCTGAAAATGTCCGCAGAGTACATTCTATGGACGTCCAACAATGTAACTGGTACCTTCCTAGGACATTTAGAGAACCTAAGTAGGACATAACTGGGACATGTGGACATTCTATGGACGTTCTCAGAATGTACCGAATGTCCGAAACGGACATTCTATGGACGTACATAGGATATCCCTGTGCTATCTGGGATAGGACATTTGGGAAATCTGAAAATTGAATTATAGAAAAACATTGCTTACCCATAAACTAAAATTTGTACGTGAAATTCCTTCTTTACGTATATTAATGAGACATGCAATAAAAGTTTCAAGTTTCACTGTATTTTATTACTGTTACGCATGGAAAGTAACTTTCATTGTCCTTTCAAATTCGTCTTGATGATAACTCTTCGTCGATGTTCTATTTGTGCATCCTTTCACAATACACGATGGCATTTTTAATGCAAAGCCACGATGATTCACCAACACAAAACACAATTATAAAATACTAATATAAAACACAAAACCACGACGATTCACCAACTTTACCACACGTGTACCGGGCACAAAATGGTTTTGACATTCTGACGTACCGCGATCGCGTGTATTGTAAATACAGACCACGTGCTACGTGCGTGCTACAGACGCTACACTAGTATTCAAAGTAGCCTATAGAGCGCACCACATGTTGACCGTACCAAGATGGCCTACAAGTTGATACCCCTTCCGTCTTTTCTGATGCCCCCGCCAGTGTTCCGATTGAGCCAGCTTTTTCTCGCGCATGCGCGGCAATTTCAGCCTCAGTAACGTAACCTTTTCGATGAAATCGGGTAGCTTGAGCACCCCGCAGACTTTTAAAAAATTATTAGTCTATACGTAGCTCTTTCTCTACTATTAAGGGTGCGCAGGAGCCAGACAGAATTTAGAATTTAATTCAGCGACAGATGCGGAGAAACTAAGAAGCTCCTGGACAAGGATAGAGAGATCCTAGTCTCTCCTACAGAGCTGTGACAGAGAGGGAGTCTGTCACTCGCAGGAGAGACAAAGACAGAAAGATAACCAAGCGGCTTATTTTTCGATGAATTTCCTGAACTTTACAACAATTTTCTGAAGCGAAGAAGCAATATTTTCTCACGATTTTTATGTAGAAATATTCGTTGTTATATTCTAAATCTCAACACAGAGCCCTTTTTTGGAAAAAGTGTACAGAAAAAAATTTGTTCTATAAAAACGTACACTTTTTTTTTTATAAAATTTCAAGAGCCCAATTGCAAAAAAGGGCTCTGTGTTGAGATTTAGAATAGAACAAAGAATATTTCTACAGAAAAATCGTGAGAAAATATTGCTTCTTTGCTTCAGAAAATTGTTGAAAAGTTCAGGAAGTTCATCGAAAAATCAGGCCTCGCGGTTACTCTGTCTTTGTGTCTCCTGTGAGTGACATACCTCCCTCTCTGTCTCAGCTCTGTTGGAGAGACAAGGATGTCGCACAAAGTTATGAAATACATAGAATGACAACCTCTACGCCGATAGAGTCACCAGATCGGCTCCTGCGCACCCTTAAGGCTGCGCAGGAGCCAAAGTGGTGCCTCTATCGACGTAGAGGTGTCATTCTATGTATTTCATAACTTTGTGCGACATCTTTGTCTCTCCTACAGAGCTGTGACAGAGAGGGAGACATGTCACTCGCAGGAGAGACAAAGACAGAGAGTAACCAAGCAGCTTGATTTTTCGATGAACTTCCAACAACTTCCTGAGACGAAGAAGCAATATTTTCTCATGATTTTTGTGTAGAAATATTCGTTGTATTATTACGCATGTCCGTACAGAGCGCTTTTTTGGAAAAAGTGTACAGAAAAAAATTTCTTCTATAAAAACGTACACTTTTATTTTTTATAAAGTTTCAAGAGCCAAATTGCAAAAAAGGGCTCTGTACGGACATGTGGAATAGAACAAAGAATATTTTAAAATAAGAATCGTAAGAAAATATTGCTTTTTCGGCTCAGGAAGTTGTTGGAAGTTCATCGAAATTCAAGCCGCGCGGTTACTCTGTCTTTGTCTCTCCTGCGAGTGACATATCTCCCTCTCTGTCACAGCTCTGTAGGAGAGACAAGGATCTCTCTATCCTTGTCCTAGTTTATTTTTATTTCATCTCTACGCCGATAGAGGCACCACTTTGGCTCCTGCGCAGCCTTAAGGGTGCGTGGTAGCCAATGTGGGTGCATTTGGTGCCTCTATCGGCGTAGAGGTGAACTAAAAATAAACTAGGACAAGGATAGCGATATCTTTGTCTCTCCTACAGAGCTGTGACAGAGAGGGAGTCTGTCACTCGCAGGAGAGACAAAGACAGAGTAACCTGGAGTAACCGCACGGCTTCATTTTTCGATGAAGCCCATCCAATTTCCTGAAGCGAAGAAACAATATTTCTTAATAATTTTTAGTGGAAATATTCGGAATATTATTTCGGGTAACCGTACAGAGCCCTTTTTTGGAAAAAGTGTACAGAAAAAAATTTCTTCTATAAAAACGTACACTTTTATTATTTATAAAGTTTCAAGAGCCAAATTGCAAAAAAGGGCTCTGTACGGTTACCCGAAATAGAACAAAGAATATTTTAAAAAAAGAAACGTGAGAAAATATTGCTTCTTCGCTTCAAAAAATTGGTTGGGCTTCATCGAAAAATCAAGCCTCGCGGTTACTCTGTCTTTGTCTCTCCTGTGAGTGACATATCTCCCTCTCTGTCTCAGCTTTGTAGGAGAGACAAGGATGTCGCACAAAGTTATGAAGTACATAGAATGACAACCTCTACGCCGATAGAGTCACCAGACTGGCTACCACGCACCCTTAACCTCCATTGTATAATAAAATATTAATAATACTTACCTCGTTCCGCGTCACGTCTCTCATCCATCAGTCGTCCCGCCAATATAACTGCCACAGGCCGTCAGGGCCCTGGCCGCTCTGCTGCGTCATTGTAAATACGCTACTGTTTTGGCCGCGCATGCGCGAAAAAAGCTGGCTCAATCGGAACACTGGCCCCCGCAGGCTTACGCTCCGTCCTTTAGGTCCATGGTGCGAGCCGAGCTAAGCTCGACTGGATTGATCGAGCCGAGTCGAGTACTCGCATCGATGCGAGTAGCTTGCATCGGTGCGAGCTACCCGCATCGTGCGAGCCGCTCGCTTCGTGCGAGTACTCGACTCGGCTCGACCAATCGAGTCGAGCTTAGCTCGGCTCGCATTTTGCGGGTACTCGCACAGCCCTACGCCTGTACCCACTTTTTGCGCCGCTCAATAGCACAGGGGCTGGCAGTCTTTAATAGTATCTCGTCGGTAGTGTGGGCAGTGTCCTCAAATAAATGATGTAATTATATAATATTGTTACGACGGCACGAGATGAAGTTGCCTTCCCCTGTGATATTCTGAAGATATCACAGAAATCGAGAGAAGTTGCCCGTCGTATCGATATTGCAGTATCCAGACAACGAGGCTGTTGATAAGAGGAAACAAGAGAGTAGAATCTCTCGAGACGTTGAAGCGAGAGCACGCACATTCTTTGCATCTTCTTAGTTATTGTCTAAATAAAGAGTTATATTTGTTTGTAGTGTTGTGAGTTAGCTGTTGTAATGTGTTCTCCGGCAAGGCAACGCCGAAGTCTCCGCAACATTGGTGTCAGAAGTGGGATTGCGGGAGAGAACACCGCGACGGCATCCACTTCAGGAGCAGATGCGATGATGTTGCAGACGCTGTTCGAAGGCCTCCAGAGGAACATTTCAGGGCAGTTTCAAAAGCAGCAGAAGATCTCGGAACGGAGATGGGAACAGGAGTGGACCCGGTTTGAAGAAAGGGAAGCAGCAAACAGGGCCGCTCAAGCTGCAAGGGAAGCTGCCTTGGAAGGACGTTTTGGGATCCTGGAGGCTCAGTGTCAGGTGCTCTCGCAAAATCTGCACGCGTTTGTACAGCCGCGGTTAATTAACTCTATCGAAAACCGTGAACCTCAAAATTTAAATATATCTGTTCCTAACGGGTCCACGGTTCCGGTCCTTCCACACTCGCAGCAGGTACCTATGCGTGATACAGTTGGTGTGCTTCGTAGTGTTTCGGAGTTGGGATACGCTGTGAAGCCGCCTAGATTCGATGGCAAAGCTTCATGGGAAGAATATCGAATTCAGTTCGACACGATAGCTCGCGCGAATGGATGGGATGAACCGAGGAAAGCTTTGGCCTTGGTTGCATCTTTGGAGGGCCCTGCTCGAGGAGTGTTGACCTCTCTTTCTGTTGATAAGCAGAATGATTTCCAGGCGATTGTTTCGGCACTGGAGTTCCGTTATGGAATTAAAAATTTTCAAAATTTAAGTTACGTAAAATTTCAAAATTACAAACAACGGAAAGGGGAGTCGATCTCCAAGTTGGCAGCAGAAATTGAGAGGCTTGCTCAAGCTGCATTTGGTGAATGCCCTTTTGAAAGTAGAGATAAACTTGCAGCCTCTCAATTCGTAGCAGCATTGGCCAATGAGGAGACAAAGCGACTATTAAGACTCGGTGGTTTTACTTCCTTGAGGGCGACGGTTATTAGAGCCCTAGAGATTGAAGCTGTCGAGTCTATCGCTGAAAATCAATATAGAAGCAAAAATAATCGCTACAAACCTTACTATTTTCCAAAACAAAACTTTCATGGACGGAGTTATGGTAATCGAGGATACGAGAGAAGACCGGAGGATGGTGACCGAGGATACGAGAGAAGACCGGAGGAAGCTGACAGACCGAACAGGAGCTATGTGCAGAGGACGAGTTTCGTGAATCAGAATACGAGGACCGACACTGAACGGGAAGATCGACCTAGGGTGTGTTGGAATTGTCGACAGACTGGACATCTCCAGAGAGACTGCCCGAAGACACAAGCAAAGAAGAAGATGGGAAACGCAAAGAAGTCGCAGTAGAGGGGGAGACTGCGACTTCATCTTCTTCTACCCCCGTCGTGCTGAAGGCTTATTTCAAGAAAGATTGTACGGCCATCGAGGGATTCATCGATGGAGAAAAGGCTACGATAATACTGGACACGGGTTCGAGTGTGAATCTTTTGGGGACATATAAATTCAGTCCCAGAAGTGAGCTTGGCGCGGCGGAGGGATTTGAGGAAATGAAAATTGTATCCATTTCCGGAGAAAATTTACCGATTCGGGGCAAGTATAGATGTCCCCTTAGAATCAATGAATTTGAATCAGAGGAAGATTTCTTCCTGATTGACATGGCGGAGGAGTGTATTTTAGGGAATGGATTTCTCCAGAAACACGCATGTAGGCTCGACTATTCGACAAGAAACCTACAAATAGCCGAAAGGGAGGAGGTCAGCTTCATTGGACAGGAAAAACGAAATAAGGTGGATATGGCCTTATTTGCAAAAAGGGACGAGGAGACTCCGGTAGCGCAAGAGGAGACTCCGGAAGGAAAGAGGACACTTATTACAGGAAATTTGTCAAGGATTTTTCTTCCATCGCCAGGCCGCTACATCGCTTGACAGAAGACAAAGTTACGTTTGTATGGACGGAAGAGTGTCAGAAAGTGTTCGAGTGGCTGAAACAACGCCTCACCGAATCTCCGGTCCTAGCCTACCCTTTATTAGACGCAGATTTCATCTTGGACACAGATGCGTCGAATTTTGCTATTGGAGCGGTTCTTTCTCAAATTCAGGGTGAAGAGGAGAAAGTTATTGCATACTTTTCTAAAATGCTGGGAAAAACCGAGAGGAACTATTGCGTTACACGAAGAGAACTTTTGGCGATAATTAAGTCCATAGAACATTTTCACCACTATCTTTATGGTCGGAAATTTCTGGTAAGGACTGATCATGCTGCGTTAAGATGGCTACTGTCGTTTAGGAATCCAGAAGGACAAACAGCTCGCTGGATAGAAAGGCTGCAGCAGTACGATTTCGAAATTAAACATCGAGAAGGAAAATTACATGTCAACGCAGACAGTCTGTCGAGAAGACCGTGCGAAGTTTCGCAATGTAAATATTGCCTTCGCCTTGAGGAGAGGGAGGCACGCGAGGGGGTGTGCAGTCGGGGAGAACGCGTGTTGAGGACGGTCTGCGAAGATGCAGGTTCGGAATGGAAGAAAGCGCAAGAGGATGATGAAGAAATAAATTTCATTTTACAAAGGAGAATCGAACGGAATAAACCGAACTGGCAGGAAGTTTCATGTTTTTCGCCCGTAATGAAATTTTACTGGAAAATCTGGGATTCTCTTGAAGTGAGAAAAGGCTTACTTTTCCGTAGGTGGGAATCTTCGGACGGAAAAGAAGCAGTATTATTACTAATTGTCCCTAGAAGTAAAACCGAAGAAGCGTTGCGGGAATGTCATAATGCTCCATGGGGAGGACACTTCGGAATTCGCAAAACACTTGCCAAGGTTCGACAAAGGTTTTTCTGGCCTGATCATCGTCGAGATGTTGAAGAATGGTGCCGTCGTTGCGATAGCTGTGTGGCGAAGAAAGGCCCAAGGGAGAGAGGAAGAGGCACCCTAAAAGTTTACAATGTCGGAGCCCCTTTTGAAAGAATTGCACTCGACATTGTGGGCCCTTTACCAAAATCTACGACCGGAAACAAATATGCCCTTGTTGTCGTAGATTATTTCTCAAAGTGGCCGGAAGTGGTTCCACTTCCGAATCAAAAAGCAACGACCATAGCGAAGAGCCTTTTAACAGAAGTAATAAGTCGTCATGGTGTACCACTGGAACTACATTCAGATCAAGGTCGGAATTTCGAGTCGAATGTCTTCAAAGAGTTGATGAGGATGCTTGGAATTAAGAAGACAAGGACGACACCCCTACATCCTCAATCGGATGGTCTCGTTGAAAGGATGATTCGTACACTGTTGCAGTATTTAACACAGTTTGTTTCAGAACATCAAAAAGACTGGGACGAATGGATACCGACGTTCCTATTAGCATATCGGACGTCTCAACATGAAGTAACGCGAAATACCCCAGCAATGGTTCTCATGGGACGAGATTTACGACTTCCTTTGGATCTGCTGAGAGGAAGTGCCTATACTTTTGAGAAGGAGGAGAGGACTTACGTTGAAGAAACGAGAGCTAAAATCTTGAAAATCCATGATTTCGTGCGTCAACGGATGAAGATTGGCAGTGACAAAATGAAGTCTTGGTACGATGTCCACGCAAATCAAGTTTCGTTCAATCCAGGTGACAAGGTTTGGTTGTTTAACCCGCGGCGTAAGAGAGGCAGGTGTCCGAAACTTCAGTCCGACTGGGAAGGACCGTATATTGTCAAGGATCGATTAAATGAATTAATTTATCGAATACTTCGCTCTCCTAAGGCAAAACCGAAAGTTGTTCACGTGAATAGGCTTGCACGTTACAACGCTTGAACGTATGACGCGAAAGAAGAAAATTTGGATACTTCAACGTCCTGCTCAGGGTTTTTGGGTGGTTTTCCCCTGAGACAGAGGACAAATGTCGGGACGTTTACTGTCTGAAAAAGGCCACCGAGGTAAATCATATATGTTTTCGATTACCCATTTTTCAGACAGAGATTGACACGTCAAGGAGCTGTCATTCTGACGTGGGAAGGTTAGCAACTACGTACTGAAGATACTGGTTAATCAGAGGCATGACGGTTGAAACGTCTACAGAGGTGAATCCAGTCGCGGTCGGGACGCCCGCTTTCTTCGAAGGGGGGAGTAGTGTTACGACGGCACGAGATGAAGTTGCCTTCCCCTGTGATATTCTGAAGATATCACAGAAATCGAGAGAAGTTGCCCGTCGTATCGATATTGCAGTATCCAGACAACGAGGCTGTTGATAAGAGGAAACAAGAGAGTAGAATCTCTCGAGACGTTGAAGCGAGAGCACGCACATTCTTTGCATCTTCTTAGTTATTGTCTAAATAAAGAGTTATATTTGTTTGTAGTGTTGTGAGTTAGCTGTTGTAATGTGTTCTCCGGCAAGGCAACGCCGAAGTCTCCGCAACAATATAAATGATTCTTATTTCCACACTTATAACTTCGTAATGAATTCAGATAATTTATGTATTTACAAATGCAACATTTGGTGTTCTACACAAGTTGTGCTACTTCTTCGAAGGTTTTACTTGGCACTGTTTTACAAAAGTAATCTTCAAATATTTGCCATGTCACCGACGAGTTACTATTAAAGACTGCCAGCCCCTGTCCTACGGCGCGGCGCAAAAAGTGGGCCTAGGTGGGCGCGGGGATAAGTGGAACTTACAGTGATCTGAAATACCACATCGCTAAAAGTTCCACAACCGACAAGATACTCGTCGGTGGTTCCGCGCTCTCTACCTAAATAGAACGGGGGTGTCCCACTTGGACTCCGACCGATTGGACACGTCCCGATTGGACACGTCCCGATTGGACACGTCCCGATTGGACACGTCCCGATTGGACTGTCCCGATTGGACGCGTTCCTTTTCGACTCCGTGCCGATTGGACTCGTGCCGTTTGGACGCCGTAAATTTTATAATCATTGCTTTTCTAAGTCTACATTGGTCTACATACGGTGATATTGTATTGTGAAATATATGATTAAATATGATTTGGAATCTATTAAATTTTAAATTATGATTAAGAATCTATTAATGAAAAATAATGATGTACAGCTTCGGAGGGGGGTGATTCCGAAGTCTTACTCCGGAAAGTTTATTTTAAGAGCGAGTGGAAATGACATTAGTCTGGGTTAGGTTTGGCTAGATAACTGAAGTTGTTGTTAATCGGACGTTGTTAACCATATATTTCACAATACAATATCGTCATATGTAGACTTCGAAAAGCAATGATTATAAAATTTACGGCGTCCAAACGTCATGAATTCAGCCGCCACGGCGTCCAATCGGCACGGCGTCCAAACGGCACGAGTCCAATCGGCACGGAGTCGAAAAGGAACGCGTCCAATCGGCACCGTCCAATCGGCACCGTCCAATCGGGACGTGTCCAATCGGTCGGAGTCCAAACGGGCATCACTCAATAGAACCACAGACGAGATATACAGGGTGTCCCAAAATGTCTTCAACTCCCGGAAATGGGAGGTTCCTGGGGTCATTTCAAGCGCCATTTTCCTGTTGCAAAATGTTGTCCGAGGCTTCGTTTGGGAGTTATTAACGAAAAACACGGACCAATGAGAGCGCTCCCTGTGGCTCGGTGGCACGGTCAGCGCGGCGAGCTAGGGGGAGAAGATGTTGTCGGTACGCCGCTATGTCGTACCAAACATCAATTTAACGATTATGTCCCCGATTTCGATGAGCTTTGGATATGTTGTCAAGACCATGATTCTGAACAACATTTCCCTTTAGACTTTTTGCCTCGAGGCTTTAGTTTACGAGATATTTGTAAAAACTTGTAATTGAAAATCTATCGATGTTCATACTATTATCTCCTCTCCGATTTCGATGAGCTTTGGATATGTTGTCAAGACCACGATTGAATCGGTGAGGATCCACATAATCTTTACCCGACTTATGGCAACTTTACCCGAATGAGAGATGAAGCAGAAACTAATTGCATTAAAAACTTACTTATTCAGCCGTAAATCCATTTGCTGCTTCGAAATGTGTGTCACTGTCACTGGGTCACTCGGTGACGAACTGCACAGATGTCTTCAGGTGTACGACAGTACCGAAAGCTAAGGGTTGTGCGGTCAGGTCAACGAACTGCACAGCTGATCGTAAAATGACAATCGAAGGGATGCGCGGTCACGTAAACGATCCGGGCTTTCACCTTCACTTTCCGAACGATAAATAAATCGTTTGTTTCACACAGATAACACATAGCTATGCACTATGCACTAATAACATATTCACTATCTTTTGCATTGCAGCACAAATCACAATACACGTCCTTTTATCCAGAAACAGGTAGAAATCCAGGTGCGCATAGCGGGTATACGGTGTTGTCCCTCCCGTTCGTTGTCCATAAATTAGTCTTGTGGTCAGGCCGGGAATTGCAGCACTGGTGGTTGGTGGCAGGTACGCGATCGCAGTAAAATCCAAGGGGCACACTCCACAAAGAATGATCTTGAAGACTGACTGCAGTTTTCGGAAGATGCTTCGACCACCCCCAAATAACCCCACCACGAAGCAAAACTGAGATGGAGGAAAAGTTCAAAACACAACACGTGTTTTGCAGACATAGAAAGTAAGAATCTGCGTACATTGTCACTCTTGCCTTTCCTCCGGGACAAAAAACCCAAATCTTCTCCTGAACCGTGACTGCCTCGGGAAGGGTCAAGCGGCGCCCGCCGAAAGTTTTTTATGGCTTAATTGCACAGCTCAGAAAGAGGTGCCCAAATACGACACGTGCAGAAAGAAATCTTTCCGTCCCCGTACTCTGTGAAGACCTTCGTGTAACTGCCCAGTTTCGATTTATGGCATAACCCCATGGAGACGTGGATCTCTGTTTTTTGTCCCGGAGGAAAGGCAATCCTACATATTACTTTGTTTAATAAATATATTTTATACATAAAATGGTACTATTTATTTCATCCCCTGTTTCATATTAGTTAGTGATCTTTTAATTGTAGACAACGAATAAAAATGTAATTGCTAATTTCACAAAATAATACAGTGATTATATTGTTTCAAAACTGATAAAAATAATGGTAAAAGATCAACTATATAAATCTGAACTCCTGTATGCTTTTGCAATACATATAATGACAAGTCAGATCAATACTAGACAGAATTTAATACATATTTATTACACATTTAATTATTGTTTATAATTAATGTAAATTCTTGCATAACTTATGGAAATATTTGAAAAAGGACTAATAATTAATTGTATATTTAATATTAACGCATATGATAACATACACGCTGCAACTTGTAACGAAATCAACTTAACGATATAACAACTTGTCCTTAAAATTTTTTGTTAACTGATCTTCGGAATATTTTTCCGTCCTTTTGAAAATTATGTATTTTATAGCAGAAGGTTCAAAGAAACCAACAACAGTTATTTTCAACAACAATAATTATTTTGTTTGCTGTCAATAAATAACAGTTTATTTATACCCAGATAGCACAAAGCCGGCTGAAATGCGACTTTCAGCCGCCTGCCGCAAGCTGTAAGTATGTCTTAAAGACGTACGCAAAGACTTTTTCTCGTCTTTCACTCGTCTTTAATTGGTCTTTGACACGTCTTTGTTACAAATGTTACGTCTTACATACCGCTTTATACGATTTCTGCGCGACATAGTCGAAAAAAGTCGTCTAAAAGATGTAGCTTTAAGACCTCTTTTTGTCATCTTTTTGTGCATCTTTTATATGCCTTTTTTGGGGTCTTTCAGACAGCTTTTCAGCATCTGTCAGGGATTTTGCAGGCGTCTTTTTAGGGGCCTTTTATGCGTCTGTTATGTATCTTGTACACGTCTTTTTAGAGGTCTTTCAGGCATCTTTTAAGCATCTTTCGGGGCATTTTTTAGACGTCTTTTTAGGGGCCTTTTGGGCTTCTTTTATGCATCTTTTACACGTCTTTTTAGAGGTCTTTCAGGCACCTTTTAGAGCATTGATTATTACATAGTTAGGAATAAACATAAAAAGTACGCTGAGAAACTACTGCGCTGACCCAACCGAACTGTTGGAAACAACGTTAATATTTTCTGTGGTGTTATGCGCTGACACAGTAGAATACTAATCAAGTTTTTTTTTTTTATTTAGAGGGTTTTTTAAAACCTGTTGGTTTATTTCGGCTTGGACCTACAGTTTATTAAGGTGGGTTCCGAGAACCACCCGAGCGACTACAGTTTTGTATCACTTGAGCAAAATCTCAGAGGTGACGGGGGGATTCGAGAACCCGGGACCACGAGATCATTGGCCGCGGGCCTCATCCACTTGAGCCACTGCGACTAATCAAGTTAACTTCATTTTCTAATTATTTCTGTGAAATGTTCAACGTTTATCAGTGTCTAATAGGCTTACAGAATAAATAAAATATAATAATTTGAAGATCAACTTAGCTTTTCACAGGAAAAACGTCAAAAAAATCGGTTTTTATTATTTTAACAACGGCGCACCTCTCTTAAAAATCTGAAAAAATTCATGAACGACACTTATAATAATATATCGGTACTGTAAAAATATAGAGGGGGTCAATTTAAAACTTTCATGTGAAATCTGCATTTTTTCGATTTTTTTAAGGTTTTTGCTAAAGATCTGTTCGTGCTGAAAGTTCACTTTCGAGTAGATCGAAGGTTTATTATGGCTCGAATATTGGAGCCGTTCGACTCATTTCTGACGTAAAAATGACGTCTCCAAAGAGGCGACTTTTACACGTCCTTAAAGGCATCTTTTCCCAGACGTCGTTTTGCCGGCAGAAATGAGACGTATAAAAGGCACCTTTCTTCAACCGTCAAAACGACGTCCGGGAAAAGATGCCTTTAAGGACGTGTAAAAGTCGCCTCTTTGGAGACATCGTTTTTACATCAGAAATAAGATGCACAAAAGGTACCTTTCTTGAACCGTCAAAACGACGTCTGAGAAAAGATGCCTTTAAGGACGTGTAAAAGGCGTCTTTTAGAGACGTAAGACGTAAAGACGTAAAAAAGTCGAGAAAACGGCGTCTGTAAGACGTCCTGTGCTGATTGGGTACAGGTGTGTAAAAGACGCCACTTTGAAGCCGTCTTAATCACGGCAAAAATGAGACGAAAAAAACCGCCTCCCCTTAGCCGTAAAAACGACGCCTCCAAAATGACGACTTTACAGATGTGTAAATGGCGTCTTTTTGAGACGTAAGACGTAAAAAAGACGAGAGAACGACGACTTAAAGTCGTACTGTGCTATCTGGGTATAAATCAAAAAAGCATTTATTCAGCTTTAAAATGATTATAGAAACAGGAAGCATTATATTTAAACAGAGATGAAACATTCAGGTGGAATTAATCATGTATTGACTGACTCGACTAGTTTCGTTTACTTTTCCAGAATTGCAACTGAAACATGGAAAATAGCTGAAATACGCGCTGTGCATTACACGGCAGTAACAGTAAATTGACAACCATGCGACAAATATTTTCGGATGTGATTTGGCAACTGCGCCTTCGAAATCTGAAATTCGACATAATTCCTAAACTCACCACTCTAAATCGTAGAGAGCATACCAAAACCTCTGGTTTTTTGAACAGTCGGTATTTCAGAATAGGTCTATTCTATATCTCGTCTGTGATAGAAAATTTTCTCGTGAACCACGTAAAACCACCGACGAGATGTAGGAATAGACCTGATACCCAATGTATTTTGGCGGCCGGCCGTCGGTTTGGGGTGCTAGCACCCCAGAGTGACCCCATTACCACTCAGTGTCAACACCCAACGTTACCGATAAAATACGATTTCTGAACATTATTAGCACCAGAAAGTATGTCTGTTAGCTCGTAGAGAAAATTTTATACTCCATTCGCATTACGTGTATTTAATATGATTTGGCGGGAACAAACATACGTGATGCTTCGGTTTAAATGTTGAATATGACATTTAAAGCCTTTTTTTACTTATTGCAAAATTTACTTATTCTATATGCATCGTTAACGAACAATTTATTAATGTTACGTTTTACGCCTTCCTAATGTATTCGTTTTTATAATTTCTTTATTACAGTTTGATATAATATGCATATTTTATAGGTTTTTTATTACATTTCGATCTAGTAATGCATACATAGCTATATAATTACATCAAAATGTAATAAACAGAGATATATATACCGGGTGGTTCACGAGAAACAGGCCACCTAAATGGCTCCGTTAGGATTAGAGATGGAAGAAAATATTAGAGAGAAAAGTTGTACTGTTAAAGGGGGCAAATATGGTGATATAAAAAAATGTTCCGATTGTAGTCGTTTTCAAGGTCTTTTGAAGGTCATCGATGATTTTTAAATAGCACCATATATTTTTATCTTCACAGTGTTGTAGCTGATGTCAAGGCGAGTTCAATGATGTGGTACACTATGACCTACAAATGACCTTGAACCAGAAAATTTATGATAAGGCAATGATAACTTCAAAATATGCAATCATGTTATTTGAACTAAATTAAATGTTCGAAATTATGATCTTGAGCAGTAACACAAACATTTAAACGTTTTACAAGGCAATCAATTGTACTTTCAATTGTTTCTGTTGGAATGGATCTACAAGATCTAATTATTTTTTCTTGCATTTTCTCTGGTGTAGTCGGTTGATCACGATATACATCATCTTTGAGTGTTCCCCACAAAAAATTCAAGAGGAGTTAGATCGGGTGAACGAGCTGGTCATAGTATGTGTCCATTATGTCCTATCCAGCGATTTGGAAATTTAGTGTTCAGGAATTCTCTTCCGGTACGTGAAGAATGAGCAGGATAGCTATCGTGTTGGTACCACATTACCCGACGAATTTCTAAAGGAATATCTTCTAAAAATATGGACAATGTTTCTTCTAAAAGCGTAAGTTTGTTGATAATCTTGTTTGTGTACGCTTAGAGATCACCTTCCGTTAACGGTATACGTGTTATGAGACCGAATGGCTTAAGAAATTAAATTTCCGTTGATCAAACAGAGTAGTCAAACTATACCTATTTATGAGTCCAAGGTCATTTGTAGGTCATAGTGTACCACATAATTGAACTCGTCTTCACATCAGCTACAACACTGTGAAGTTAAAAATATATGGTGCCATTTAAAAATCATCGATGACCTTCAAAAGACCTTGAAAACGATTACAATCGGAACATTTTTTTATATCACCATATTTGCCCCCTTTAACAGTACAACTTTCCTCTCTAACATTATCGTCGATCTCTAATCCTAACGAAGCTATTTAGGTGGCCTGTTTCTCGTGAACCACCCGGTATAATACGCACAGATTATTTACAATAACTTTATGTATTGTGAGATATTAAGTAATAAACTAAATTATAAGCAAGTATGTTAATACTTTACTTACAAAATAAGAAAGTTACGTGAATTCCATTTTTTTTAATTAAGCGCTGGTATGCAAATAACTTTATTAAATAATGACAGAAATAAGGTAAAACGTTGGAATTTCAATTCGACACAGCACGTTCTTATGCAGATTTAAAAATGAATAATCAACTTTGAGATCATGTAACTAATTTCATCGCGGGGCAGTTTTAGTTACACTATAATGTTTATTGTTATAACTGGTTTCACTACTCAGCTGTATATAATCGAATTAATACTCGATTTCGGAGCTACACATATAACAGTTATACCTAAAGACCGCCACAGTGGGATTCTACACATTTGGGCCGTTGGACATTTAAAAAAAAATATATGCATAATTGTTTATAACATTGATAAGTAATGTTAATTTTTTTTACATTAACCCATTCTACGCATTGAGAACAGAAGAAGTGTGAGAGAAATTATATTCTGCAAACGAACCGTTTAGTCAAGAAAAATTGTTAAGGATTTCATAACGTTTTGATTGTGTAGAGCGTAGAGTTACACAGAGATATGGGCCTACCACTACTCTGCCGCTTGGGTAGGAGCTACCTGGACGGTGAGGCTTGGCCCAATGGTGTGCGTGCGTATCCTTACATGAACACAATACGACGTTTAAAGGGACAGAAAATTTACAAGGTGCATTTGTACCTGAAAACATAATGAAATTTTTTACAATTTTTCTTAACCAAACGGTTCGTTTACGGCGCACGGTTCCTCTGAAACTTTTTCTGTTTTCAATGCCTAGAATGCAGTGATGTATAAAATAAAAAAATTTAATTTGCAATGTTATACACAATTTTCCGGACTATTTTTTAATTTTAATTTGTTGCGAACACAAAGTAGTGTTCTTGTGTATCTTGGAACACAGGTTCTCGGCATAAATGTTTTCCCGGTCAGCCCACGATCGAGTGACAATGAATTGACGATCGACGGCTATTGTTACGTCGCGAAATCGAAGGGGTACGCTCGAGGAGCACCTGCTTGGGGTTGATGCGCGAGGCTACCTTACAGCATGGTGACGGGATTTCCATATTACGGGGAAGTCCGCTATTATTCTGGCGGCGATTGGTGCTACAATTTTACGTTTTTATAATTTTTGCATTTCTACGGCACAGTTGCGACGTAATAAGTCTCAACAGGGATAGTGCTTTCGTGACGATTGTAGCGTTGGGTTAATTTACTGTTAGATGTGCGGGGCTTTTAATTTTTCATAAATATCTTTTTGTTTTTAATAAAAAGTGTGAGTGTTGTGCGCTGAACTGTGCACACAGGTAACCAAAATAATAAATTTTTTGTGTAAAAAATAGTAGTTAGAAAAGCGCTTATCTAATACAATGGAGCATCATAAAGATAAAAGAATTCGCTATAAAAAGTGTTCTCACAGTAACTCTTGTATTAACAGCAGACAATCTGCTGATGGTAGCACTTTTGATTCTTTTCCTATTAGTAACACCGAGAAATGTTTTACGTGGTTAGTGAATCTTTTTTGCAAATCATTTAATAAACCAATGCTTCTAATTGCTTACAAAAAAACGGTCGTTTGGTACAATTATAAAAAAGTTATTCTGTTTTGAAGGGCGTACAATGGCGTAAAGGGCGTATATTCTGTGTTTTACTGTACAGGGTGTCACAAAATTATATGTCGCGGGCACCATAGCGCGATTCTATACCTACGATTTAGTGGAAAATGACATAATTAACCCCCCGCAAAATTGACCTTGAACGTGACAATCAAGGTCAAAGAAAACCAAAATTTTTAATCGTCTTCTCCTGGAAAAAATTTTGGTTTTTCTTTGACCTTGTGTTTCACGTTCAAGGTCAATTTTGCGGGGAGTTCCTTATGTCATTTTCGTCTAAATCGTGGGTATAGAATCGTGCTATGGTGTCCGCGACATATAATTTTGTGACACCCTGTACATACACGCTGTACATTGTACATACAAATATACTGTTTAAAGTTTGAATCCATTCAACGTCTTGGGTTTCAATCGGGAATTTGATGGAGTATAGAAGTTTGTGACCGCGTCGATCACATATCGATACCTCGTGCGACGAGAACAACAATATCGATTCCCACCACGACGACTTGCGGTATCACGCGCGATCCTTGTCGTAGAAAAGGAGCACAGGATAAATCCACTTGTGAGATGCGCGCGCATCGATCCCCTCTCGATAGCGATCGAAGGAGGTCGATGCGAGCATCAGATTGATCACTCTGCGTCTGGACGAGCTCCGATAAGCACGCACGAGTCACCGCGAGTCGACTCGCGATTAACGCCGGTCGCGTATAGCCCAGAGAGGCTGACTTTAAAAGTAGAAGCTCGCGTTTAGCGAGTAGATCGTTGTTCCTACCGATCATTCGGTATAGCCCAGAGTGGCTGACATTAAAATATAAATGCTCGCGTTTAGTGAGTAAGTTTTCCTACCGATTATTCGGTATAGCCCAGAGAGGCTGACATTAAAATATAAATGCTCGCGTTTAGTGAGTAAGTTTTCCTACCGATTATTCGGTATAGCCCAGAGAGGCTGACATTAAAATATAAATGCTCGCGTTTAGTGAGTAAGTTTTCCTACCGGTTATTCGGTATAGCCCAGAGAGGCTGACATTAAAATTATAAATGCTCGCGTTTAGTGAGTAAGTCGTTTTCCTACCGATTGTTCGGTATAGCCCAGAGAGGCTGACATTAAAATTAAATGCTCGCGTTCGTGAGTAAATCGTTCTTTCTACCGATCGTTCGGTATAGCCCAGAGAGGCTGACATTAAAAATAAATGCTCGCGGTTAGTGAGTGAATCGTTTGTTCTACAGATTGTTTCTGTATAGCCCAGAGCGGCTGACATTCAAAGATAGTAGTTCGCGGATAGTGAGAAATCGGTAAAAATTCGTGATCGCGTGTGTCTATTGCCAGGAACACGGGGCAAGCTGGCAAGGATTTGTGATTGTGCATACGTGATACAGAATAAAGGATGTGAATACATCCGTCAAGTAAGATTTCATGTTATGCGCTATCACCGATCCTCGTTAACTTGTAACAAGTGAGAAACCGTGCGTCTTGCGCCGTGTAATAGGCAAACAGTGTGGCCGCGAGACCGTCGAGTGGTCAGACGTAATTCTCAGCAAGCGCGTCAAACTTCCACGAATTTCTATCGTAGACAATACACACGGACGGGTGTGTTTCGTGACTCCCGTGAATCAAGGCATAGGATCTTGCGTGCAACCTATTCCACGAAGCTAATGAGGGTGTCCGGGGATCGAGGAGTCGCCCAGGCCACGTAAACGTGCCCTGTCGACAATTCGCTATCTTCCGCATACGCTTTTGTGAGTTTTCCAAGGGATAGGTGCCGCTTGCTCCTCCCGTATATTCCGGCAGAATCGAACTTGCATTCCGTGTTAGTGTGTATCATGGTCAATATAGAATCTCAAGCGATCACAGGGGGCTTATAGAGTCGTCCGGGGATCGAGGAGTCGCCCAGGCCACGTAAACGTGCCCTGACGACAATTCGCTATCTTCCGCATACGTTTTGAGACCGTCCTTGCGAGTAGGTGCCGTTTTCTCCTCCCGTGCTGCGGCAGGAGGAACGTTGCATTCTATTTCGCTGTGACACCTAACGCGAGAGCGAGTCAGAGACGGTCGCGAGGTATTCAGGTATCGTCCGGGGATTGAGGAGTCGCCCAGGCCACGTAAACGTGCCCTGACGACAATTCGATATCTTCCGCATACGTTATCCTGGATGTCCTAATCAATTAATATCATATACACTTTCTGTGAATTTCAGTCGGATCACTCGTCGCGCTCCGTCACGCTCGGAACGTGGCAAGGTGAACACATTGTAGCGAAAGTATTGTTGTGTACGATTGCGCGTGCGGAGTCGGTGCGTTGTTACCGTGCTGAGATTTGATAGCCGGTTTGTACACGCACTTCTTGCGTGACGTCAAATCACCTGGCGTACGAAACTCAGCACGTTGTAAACATACTGAGATTTAGTCGCGGTTTCTTACACGCATTTCTTGCGTGACGTCAAATCACCTGGCGTACGGAATAGATACATTGTAAATCTATAAGAGTACCAGAATATACACACGTTAGTTATACCTATACATCAAGTTCTTCAGCATTTACTCTTTTCGTTAAAGCCACTCCGCTTTGCAGCACCTGGAGGCACGAATCCCGTTTCGTCCTACAGGACATAATAGTAATATCGGATACGGTAACCAATCCGATATACTAATCAGATTTAACCATAATAGTTCGGTTAGAGAGCACATAATAGTTCGGTTACAAGTTGTGTTGTAAATATTTATCACGCTGATGCTTTCACTATTATTTGTTTATATTGCTTTATAATTTTATAAACGTTAAGTGTATTCTGGGATTGCAAAGCCCTTTGTTCACGCCTTCACGCGGCCAATCCTGTTAACATTACTAAATATATGTTTATATGAATATATATATATATATGGTAGTAATGGAACTAAGATGAAAAAAGGCACTTCTTCCATTTTGTTAACTTAATACGACTAATATAATGCATTTATACATATTCAAGTTCGATTTTTATTATTTTAGAACACAGGTTAACCATTGTCAAATACAGGAACAAAAATAAATTTGAGATTCAATTAAGGTAAGCATCAAATTTTGAATAATGCAATAAAAAGATTTATAATAGATAGTGCGACGAAGCATGCCGTAGCGAAGCCCCGGCGCGAATAAGCGGTCCGGAGCACGGGCCATATTTATAGACTTGTGCGTGCACGGTCTCGCGCCAATCACAGCCGAGCCCGTGCACGCGCCAATCAAGGCACCGGTCGCCGAGCGAGCCCGCCGCGACTCAAGCGGCGCTCTCCATGGTCCGTGCTCCGGTCTCGCCAGTATATCATATAAGGCGCGCCGGGTTACGGAATTTCAGAAGTCATTCGGTTGTTAGCGTCCGTCGCAAGCGGACGTGTCTCTACCGCGCTCTTGCTTTTCTGTACTCTACAGTTTCTCTATTCTTCACAATCTTTATGTGTCTTCTCTATATTTCTAACATCTAACTTTTCTTCTACTGTGTGTAAATCTGTGGCTTTCTGGTGTGTTCTGTGTGTCTTTCCGGGGCCTAAGCCCCTTCTTTTCTGCGTGACTGGCGGCAAATCGCCCTTCTTTCAATTTAGACAAGCGCCCCAATGTGCGGCGCAAGGCGTTCGAATTTAAAAGGCCCCTTACGGAAAACCGTGGAGTCATTCGCAAGTTCTCGCCAAACTTAGTTGCTCCGGCCTCGGCCCGGGTCGAAAGGGTTGCAATTGTGTCGCGAGGGCACTCTCCTACTTCTGTTCCTCCGTGCTCGGTCAAAACGGATGCCAAATCCTCTCGCGATGTCGCTGTTCCGCCTCCGGAAACTTTTCAATCGGAGACGGTCCTAAACGCGCCTAGGGCCAGTGCTGACCCAGTAGTTTTAGTTCGTTCCGCGTCCGAACCATCAGTTATACAGTTTAATGCTCCCTTAATATCGGAGCACGATTCACAGCAGAGCTCCGCTTTTGGAAATTGTCTCCCAGCGCTTGACGACTTCTCTCTTGGCGAACCCGGAAGCCCGGTAGCGGGGCCATCGGTTTTCTTCGATGCTAGTGACCCTCCCCAGCAGAGCTCTATTTTTGATAACGGTTCTTCTCAAAATTTAATCATAGATTTTGAATCCAGCCCCCATATCTTGTTTGACTCGCCGTCTACCGTAACCGAAACGGCGACCTCCAGCACGCTGTCGCATAAACAGTCGCAGCCACGACTTTCACCTCTGCCCAAAAAACAAAAGAGAGTTAGTACGGACAGCTCGTCTCCTGAAAACAACATTGTTTCCCTTCCAAACATGCAGGACGTGACTCACCTCGGGTCAATCCCCGCTGTTTCGGTAGCGAATAAGTTCAACGTCCTTGGCTCGTTCACTGGAACCTCGCACGATTTACCCGCTTTTACCGCAAATATTCGACATGCCGGCCCTTCCCTGCGAGATGCAGCGCCTTCAACGTCGAATAAGCAGAATCTTAAAGCTGGTACTGATAAAGATGTCTCGTCTCCTGAAACCTTGCCTAGGAAGGCTTTCTCGAAACCACCTCCACTATACATTGCCAACTTTGATGGCAATATGCCTCGCCTTACCAAATCTCTGACTGAGTCATACGGGCGCGAATTTAAACTTAAATTTCTTGGTACGCGAGTCCGAGTCCAGCTGAACTCGCTAGAACATTTTCACGATCTCAGAGGAAAGTTGGAGAAGGCGAACCTTCCCTTCCATACCTTCACAATTAATGCAGAGAAAGTCCTCTCCGCTACCCTTAAAGGCCTTCCGCTCATGGACACTAATGAGCTAATCGAGGAGATGAAACTTCACGATTTAAATCCTGTCTCCTGTTTTCCCATTCGTGGCAGGCGCACTAAAGAGTCACTATATTGTGTCTATAAAGTAACTTTCCCTAACGGAGTTACCCTAAATAATGTTAGGAAGGTCGCGCATCTCTTCTACACGCGCGTATACTGGGACAAGTTTCTGTCCCGAACAAATTATTCTCAGTGCTACAAGTGCCAGGCTTTCGGCCACTCCTCCTTAAATTGTGGCTATAAGCCCAAATGCGTTAAATGCGCTGGTCCGCATTTCACTTCCGACTGTCCTACGCCCACAGTTACCAAACCTACCTGCGCAAATTGTAGCGGCGATCATACCGCCAACTACTCAAAGTGCCCTGCTTTAGAGAATTACCTGGGAAAACGGGCAAGGCGATATCCTCTGCCTGCCCACCCGCAGCAATATATTTCGGCTGCAGGCCCCCCCAGGTCTGCTGAAACTGCCCTGCTTCGGCCCAATGTTTCTTACAGCAGTGCCCTTGCACCGAAAAAACCTTCTCTCCCATCCAGGAACGAAAATACCACCTTAAACAGCCCTGGGCTCCAGGGTCAGCCAACCAACCCATCGGTTTCCCCGATTGAGGAAACCATGCAAACCTTTAGGGAAATTGCTGCTATTTGCAACGTAGAGAAAATCCTCGCCGCGGCTAAAACACTCCTAGCCAAGTTAAAATTATGCAGGACGGACTCAGAAAAATTCGCTGCCTTCATGCAAGTATCGGCAACCCTTTCATAGGCGGGTTATATCCCAAAGTTTTCCTCTGGAATGTGAACTCCATTCTGTCTAAACAGACTGATATTGCACTATACCTGCAACAAAACAACATTAACATCGCGATTATTACGGAGACGTGGCTTAGGCCAGACCATAATTTCTACTTGCCTGGTTACAAGACCATTCGTTCCGACCGACCTTGCGACAGTCCCCTTGGGCGAGGAGGAGGTGTCATACTACTCGTACAGAGTTCTCTCGACTATAACATTGTCGACTTCCCGCAACACGATGGCATTGACATCGTATGTATCAGGCTCACTTCTCCTGCACTCACCCTGGTGGCGACATACGTACATCCACGCACAATTTTAACTTCCGGTTTTTTGGATCGACTTTCCCGTCTCAAATACCCCTTTATTATTGGCGGTGACTTCAATGCCAAGCACTTCTCCTGGGGAAACTCCTATACAAATCAAAGTGGTAGAAACCTCCACGTGCACAGCACTAAATCCAAGTACAGAATCTTTTCGCCGCAGCTTCCTACCTTTCGACGAGGAAATTCTGTCTCCTACCTTGACCTGTTTCTTGTCGACATTCCGTGTGACTTTGACTGCACGCTAGCCGAACAACTGCCATCTGACCATAGTCCGGTTCTCCTGAATCCAAAAGAAGCTGCCCTGTTCTCTCCTAGCACTCTCAGAACGTACGACTGGGAGAAGTATAAATCCCTTACAAATAAGCTGAAAATCACTGGTCATCTCAGTAGCCAAGCCGAAATTGACACTTCAGTCAGAACCATCCAATCTTTTCTCACCGCCTGTCTTAGGAAGTCCTCCATTTTTAAGGAAAAATCCTCGCGTCCCTATCTTCCAGACGTCCTAACCTCTCTCGTTCGCCTCAGGAGAAAACACCGACGTGATCTCCAACGTACGGGCTGTGATTACTTCACTGATATCATTAAACAACTAACTAAAGAAAGTAGGAAAAGAGCGAGCAAATATAAGCAAGGGATTTTTAGAGGCAACCTGGCTAAGGTAGATAAAACCGATCCTACCTTCTGGCGAAGCTACAAATTACTGACGGGCACACGTACTAAGTACCCACCGCTCACTTCTTCTGCCTCCCCCTCTCCGATTATTCTCGACAGAGAAAAGGCAAATATTTTCGCTGCAGTTTTTGCCAGTGCCTTCTCGGGAACTGTCTCCACGGGCTCACCGCTCGATGTCACCATTGCTGACTATTGCCAGCTTGTCTCGAGCTCCCCCACAGATCTCTCTCTCAGACGCACTCTTGCCTCTCCCTCTGAAATTGCCTATGCCATCAAAACACTTCAAAATAATAAAGCCCCTGGCTACGATAAAATTACAGCCCAAATGCTTAAGCATGCTGGTCACAAAACAATTATCCAACTGTATTACACCTTCTCTGCTTGTTACAACCTGGCCTACTTCCTCGATAAGTGGAAATTGGCCAAGGTCGTACCCATACCTAAGCCAGGCAAAGACCATAAAACGCCAGACAACTATCGCCCGATCAGCCTGCTTCCGACCCTGGGAAAACTTCTGGAGAAATGTATTCTTAGACTTCTCTCGGATTTCCTTAGGAGTAAGAACTTTCTCATCGACCAACAATTTGGGTTCAGATCAGCGCATTCAACTACCCACCAGCTGGTAAGATTTTCCCAGCTGGTCACACACCAGCTAAACGTTAAAAGGTCGGTACCCGCGGTCTTCCTCGATCTCACTAAGGCTTTTGATACGGTTTGGCATGGGGCTTTAATTTATAAATTGGGAAACGCAGGCCTTGACCCGCTCCTGCAGAAGTTCATATTGAACTATCTTACGGATAGAAAACTATTTGTCTCAGTCAATGGTTATGACTCTCCAACATACGGTATATTCGCTGGCGTCCCGCAGGGTTCTATCCTCGGCCCAATACTCTTTAACATCTATGTAAATGACATACCCAAGGATGACAGATCTCATCTTGCCATGTACGCTGATGATACCTTGCTCTTCTGTTCTCACAAGGTCCCTCGTATTGCTGTGAGCAACCTGCAAAGGTACCTTGATCAAGTCATAAACTTCTTTGAAACCTGGAAGCTAGTTGTCAACCCTGCCAAGACCCAGGCAATCGTCTTTACCATGCGGAGGAAGTTGAATGACACCCCGCAGCTTTCTGTAAAAAACGTCGCCATTCCATGGGAAAAGGAAATTAAATACCTGGGCATTGTAATGGATAGCAAGCTTACCTGGAGGGAGGCTATTCTCGACCGGGTGTCGAAAACTCGTTCTGCTGCTGGGGCCATTCATAGACTGATTTCCCAAGTTTCACCTCTGAACCGTAGCCTCAGATTAACTTTATACAAGGTCTGCCTGCGTTCAGTCCTCACGTATGGCCTGCACCTGTGGACAGCCGCCTCGGCCACCAATTTTAAAATTGCGAGCCGTGCCCAGACCCGCATCCTGAAGATCATCACTGGTTTCCCTACATGCACTCCCACCTGCATAATAAATGAACTTCTGAATATTCCAAGTCTCTTGGAATTTTGTTCAAATATTATCGACAGATATAAGGTTAACCTGCACCTGAACCAGCTTGTCCGTCTCACCGGAGAATACGGTCCACACCAGATACCATACCGTATCAAGAAAAGGTTTCCGCTGTATTACTACCACCACCGTCCACCTTGAGACCCTCAAGAATCCATCTTGCTTGCCATCCCGACGGCATTCCTGCTTACACTGCGCTTCGGTACTCCTGCCCGACCCTTTTGGCCTACCTGCATCCTTATACTGCATGGGCTATGCTCCTAAACTCCTATCCTTCTCTGGCATGCCTAGCGTCACCGTCCCGCCTATATTACTTTCTTCCTTACACCTTTGTGTGCAAACTAGGTCGCACACAAACACATAATATTTGTATACGTTGGAATACTTCCGACGTACCGCCGCTGCTACTCTCCTGCGAGCCTACCTCTCAGCAGCTTCTTCTCTTTTCTTATTGTCGCTCTCCAAAAGCGAACCTTTCTCGGAGCTATTTTGAAAATTTTACTCCACATCTATTTTCGCTTGCTATTCTGCAACACATACATTTACTAAGGTAACACCACTCCCTACTAAAAATTTTTTCTTTCTTCCACCCTGGTAAAGTGGCACTTACGCCACTAGGTACAGGCCGTCTTTCTTATGTTATACAAAAAAAAAAAAAAAAAAGCGCGCCGGGTTACGGAATTTCATTCTCCGTTCTGCACATTCGGTGTTTAGCGTTCGTCGTGAACGGACGTGCCTCTACCGTGTTGCTCCGCGCCTTATAGTTTGTCTGACCACAGGCAAAGTTTTTATGCGATCATCTGATCTCTGTTTCTGTTCTTTTCTTTCTCTGTTCTTCTCTTCTGTCTTCTTCTCTTCTTCTCTCTTCTTCTACTATCCTGTAAGTACTTCTCTTCTTTTTACTCGGTGCTATCCTAACGCGTCGGCTGTCCCGAGGTGTTAACACTTCTTTAGGGCTGATTGCCCTTCTTTCCGGGTGAGTGGCGTCCAATCGCCCCACCGGAACTTTAGTCAAGCGCCCCAATGTGCGGCGCAAAACCACGGACCCTAAAATCCTCGCGGCGGAAAGCCGCGGTATAGTTCGAAAGTTTTCGCCGGACCTCGAAACGCTGACCGCCACAACGGGGAATAAAACTGAGAGCATAATTCGCCGCGTTGGTGCTACCCCACAAGGTTCGCCCCCTTCTGCTACGGGTAGCTTTACTCCGCAGGATGCACATGCACCTGCCTTAGAAGCGTCCAGTTCTGATATAGACCCTAGCGCGCAGCCAAATAACATTGAGCCTGCTATTCATACTCGATCTTTCTCTGAACCGTTTGTCGATCGGCTGGATTTCTATCAAACACCTGAGCTTGTTTCTCCGGTAAATTCTATGCATGGGGATCCTCCCAATGCACCGGATGATTTTTCCCTCGGTGGATTCGAAAATTTAAAATCGTACGTTTCTACTGAGGCCTTCCCTGGCCCAGTGTCTCCTGTACTCGAGCCGTTGACCTCTGGTGCCCATCGGGGTAAACAGCCCAGGATGTCACCTCTCCCAAAAAAACAAAAGACCGCGGTAAGCAAATCCCCTGAAGGAAATTCGTTACCTTGCGTCAACATGACGGAGGTTACTCACCTCGGGGATATCCCCACTGTGGCAGTCCATAACAGATATGACGTACTCGGCTCGTTTGTCGGAGCTCCCAACGACTTCCCTGCTCTGCCGGTAAACAAACACCGAGCTGGTCCTGCTCTTCGCGGTGCATCTTCCCCGACCTCAAACCTAAACAGACACAACGGGAACCCCGCTAACAATGCGTCTCCAAGCACCGTTCCCAGGAGAGCTATCTCTAAGCCCCCCCTCTCTATATTTCCAACTTTGATGGAAACATGCTTCGCCTCACAAAGTCACTGGCCGAATCGTATGGCCGCGACTTTAAATTGAAATTCTTGGGCTCAAGAGTTCGTGTTCAGCTGAACACCGTCGAACATTTCCTCGACCTTAAGGGAAAACTGGAGAAGGCTGACCTCCCCTTCCACACCTTCACTATAAACTCGGAAAAGGTCCTTTCAGCTACGCTGAAGGGCCTCCCTCGCATGGATGTCGGCGAATTAATGGAGGAGATGAAACTCCATGACCTGAACCCGGTCTCTTGCATTCCTATCGGCAGTAGGAAATCCAAAAATTCGCTCTACTGCGTTTATAAAGTTACGTTCCCTAACGGTGTAACCCTTAACAGCGTGCGGAAAACTGCCCACCTCTTCTACACTCGAGTCTACTGGGACAAGTTCCTCTCTCGCACAAACTACTCGCAGTGCTTTAAGTGCCAAGCATTCGGACATTCCTCTTCAAACTGCGGATACCAGCCTAAGTGTGTGAAATGTGCTGGTCCCCACCTCACTTCGGACTGCCCTACCCCTACGGTAGAAAAACCTAAGTGCATCAACTGTAGCGGGGACCACACGGCCAATTACTCAAAGTGCCCCGCATTAGAAAATTACCTGGAGAAACGGGCTAAGCGCTACCCTCCACCTGCTCTCTCGCAGCGAGTTTCCATCCCGACTGGCCCTCACAGGTCAGCTGAAAGCGCGATGTTGCGTCCCAACGTCTCTTACAGCAGGGCCCTGGCTCCAAACAAACCGCACCCCATGGGGGAGCATCCAAACATTTTCGCCAATACGCCTGGCCACCAGGCGCACCCACAAAATGCGCCCATCTCCCCGATCGAGGAGACTATGCAAATTTTTAACGAAATTGCTGCGGTCTGTAACGTGGGAAAAATTCTTGCTGCCGCTAAAATCCTGTTAGCCAAACTGAGGTTATGCAGATCGGACTCGGAGAAGTTCGCTGCATTTATGCAGGTGTCGGCAACCCTTTCATAGGCGGTCGTTACCCCAAAGTTTTACTCTGGAACGTCAGATCCATCCTAAAAAGGCAAACTGATATTGCAATATACTTGCAGCAAAACAACGTAAATATTGCAATTTTAACTGAGACGTGGCTCAGACCTGACCTCGATTTCCACTTACCTGGCTACAAGCTTGTTCGCTCTGACCGTCCCTGCAATAGCTCCTTCGGGCGTGGTGGTGGGGTTGCCATTCTTGTCCAAAACACCCTGGATTATAGCATTATTCAAATGCCAATTCTGGACGGCATAGAGATTGCCTGCATTAGATGTGCCGCCCCAGCGCTTACTCTGGCCGCTGTCTATGTTCATCCTTCGACCGCACTGACGCCCGAAATCCTGGATTTCCTCTCCCGCCTCAGATATCCCTACATTATCGGCGGCGACTTTAATGCTAAGCATCCTGACTGGGGCGACTGGCGCTCAAACCGGAACGGTAGATCCCTGCAGGACCACCTGTCAAAATCCAAGTACAGACTCCTTTCCTCACACGCGCCCACATATCGCCAGAAAAACGCGGCATCTCACCTGGATCTTTTCCTCGCTGATATCTCGTGCGATTTCGACTGCGTCGTAATTGACCAGCTACCAACAGACCATAGTCCAGTGCTCCTGAGCCCCAGGGATGCCCCACTGCCTTCTCCAAACATTCTCCGCACATACGACTGGAGCAAGTACACCCTCCTTACTAACAAATTCCAAATCACTGGTCACCCCCGCAATAAAGCCGAAATTGACGCATCAGTAAGGACTATAGAATCCTTTCTCACTGCCTGTCTCAGGAGAGTCTCTGTGTACAAAGAAAAGTCTGCACGACCTAATCTTTGCGACGATCCCCTCTTGACCGCTCTCATCCGGCTCAGGAGAAAATACCGCCGTGATCTCCAGCGCACTGGATGCTGGCTTTTCTCCACCAACATAAAGCAGTTAAACGGCGAAATCAAGAATAGGGCTGCCAGATACAAACGAGAACTATTCGCAAAAAACCTCAGAAAGTTGAACAAATCCGACCCCACCTTCTGACGGAATTACAAGATCCTGACTGGCGAGCGTACCAAGTACCCACCGCTCACCTTAGCTGCTTCCCCCTCTCCTATTTCTCATGACAAGGAAAAGGCAGATGCGTTCGCAGCTGTTTTCGCCAGCTCCTTTTCCAGCACAGACTGCTCGAGTTCTCCGGTAAATAATATGGTCATAAACCACTCCCAGATTATCACGGACTTATCTACGGAACTTTCCACGAGGCGCCCCTTCGTCTCTCCCTCCGAAATAATAGACGCCATAAAAACATTTCGAAATAACAAGGCCCCCGGCGGTGACAAAATCACGGCCCTAATGCTTAAAAAGGTCGGCCTAAAAGTCGTGTTACAGCTTTACTACACCTTCTCCTCATGCTACAACCTGGCGTACTTCCCGGACAAATGGAAGATCGCCAGGGTAGTGCCTGTCCCAAAGCCGGGAAAGGACCATAAATTGCCGGATAGCTACAGGCCGATTAGTCTATTATCAATTCTGGGGAAACTTCTCGAGAAGTGTATCCAGAAACTTCTCCTTTCCTTCCTTGAAGAAAACAATCTCATTATTGACCAACAATTTGGTTTCCGGTCCATGCACTCGACCACCCACCAATTGGTGAGATTTTCCCAGCTGGTCACTCACCAACTAAATATAGGACGATCTGTCCCCGCGGTCTTCCTTGACCTGACTAAAGCCTTCGACACCGTCTGGCATAAGGCGTTAATACTAAAACTCGAAAACTTGGGTTTCGACCGGCTTATTCAGAAACTCATCCTAAATTACCTGTCGGACAGGAAACTATTCGTCTCCATAAATGGCTTTGATTCTGGAAGTTACGATATCTATGCGGGAGTGCCGCAGGGCTCCATACTTGGCCCGTTACTCTTCAATATTTTTGTTAATGACATCCCCAGGGATGATGTTTCCCCCCTTGCAATGTATGCGGACGATACCTTGCTCTTCAGCCCGCACAAAAGTCCTCGTATTGCTATTAAAAACTTGCAACGATACCTAGACAAGGTCGTAAACTTCTTCAAGGTATGGAAGCTCACTGTCAACCCGAGCAAAACTATGGCGATTCTCTTCACCTCGAAGGTTAAACTCGGGTCTGTTCCGCAGTTAACCATTGAAAACACGCCCATCCCGTGGGAAGACAAAATCCGATACTTAGGGATTGTAATGGATAGAAAGTTGATCTGGAAGGAGGCGATACTGGATCGCGTCGCGAAAACACGAGCGGCCGCCGGCGCTCTCCACAAACTAATTGCACAGAATTCTCCGCTAAACCGCAGCCTAAGGCTGACACTCTACAAGGTGTGTCTACGTTCGGTCTTAACGTACGGTCTCCACCTATGGATCGCCGCCGCAATCTCAAATTTTAAAATCGCGAGCCGCGCCCAGTCTCGCATCCTTAAGACTATCCTGGGTTTCCCTACAAGAACTCCTACCCGTTTAGTAAACGACGTCGCAAAGATGCCCAGCCTGCTAGATTACTGCATTGATGCTATCAGCAAGTATGAGGTTCACCTCCACCCGAACCAACTCGTCCGTCTCACAGGGGAATACAACCTACACCAAATCCCCTACCGGATTAAGAAAAGATTCCCGCTACATTTCCACCATCTTCGACCGCCCTAATGCGAGCAGGGGCCGTCCCAGCGGGCCTCTTGGAGGTGCCACTGAGCACCTCTCAAAGGACGTATCCTCTCCTATTAAAATAGGCTTATGGGTGCTTACAGCTCCGGCGGAGCGAAAAGCCGTCGCTTCCTGGTTAAACCTCTCCTTTGAGTCTCCCACACTCCGCATACAGCGACAGGGTAACCCCTCTCATCTTCTCCTCTCATTACTCATCTCTCATCTCCCATCTCCCTCATCCTTCACTTTCTGATCGGCTTTTTTTGAAAATTTTATTCCCCACCTGTATTATTTTTTGCAACTAGCAAACACCAATATTATAAAGGTAACACCATCGCTCAACCCTTAAAAACTCCCTGGTAAAGCGGCATTATAAGGCTGCTAGGGACAGGCCTCCCGCTTTATTTAAAAAAAAAAAAAAAAAAAAAAAAGGAATCGGGGAGTTCGTTCTGAAACACATTTTGGACAATCATCAGATCCCATTTGGGCGTTAAAGTTACAATTACGAGCTTGTCATTCGGTTGTTAGCGTCCGTCGTGTGCGGACGCGCCTCTCCAACTGCTCTCTCAGTCTTGATTTTCGCCTAGCTTTCTGTTGTTTTTTTTCTGTTATCTTTTTCTTTTCTATGTTAACTGTGTTTCTCTGTTCTTCCTCTTCTTCTTTTCTCTTCTCTTCCACTCTGTTCTCTGTTCTTCTACACACTTCTCTTCTCTTCAATACATCTTACTCGTAAGTACTCTCTCTCTATTCTCTCTCTCTTCTCAGACAACGCGTCGGCCCTTGCCGACGTGTTGTCCCTTCTCTAGGGCTTAACTGCCCTCTCTCCGGTTGCGTGGCGTCTATCCGCCCCACCGGTTTCTTAACCAAGCGCCCCAATGCGCGGCGCAAGGCAAGCGAGCTCAAATTCCTCACGTCGGATAACCGCGGTGTAGTCCGGAAGTTTTCGCCAGATTTAGTCGCGCCGTCCATGACCAAAGGCAACGCAGCCCTGAATGTGACTCGTCGGGTCCCTACTACCGCTTCAGGTCCGCGCTCTCCTGTCTCGCGCGGCAAATCCTTGCAGGAGGTGGACCCATTAGGATCCGGAATTTCGAGATCGGCTACGGGCATTAACGCCCAAGCCGTCAGCAATGAGCCCCTAGCGCAAGCCCGATCATTCTCCGAACCATCTGTCGATCGGCTCGATATTTTTCAGGTTCCGGAGCTCGTCTCCCCGGTCAACTCTGATTGCGAGGACTCTCCCGCCGCGCCCGGTGAACTCTCACCTTGCGACTCCGTGACACTAGGCACGGGGTCACCGCCCACTCCCAAGAGAACAGACCCCTCAGGGTATATCTTCACGGATAACAGAATTAACCTCGCTCCCACAGAAATTAATTCAAATCCGAACGCTTCCGCGGAGGCCGCGTCTGTCAAGCCGTTCCCTGTGTCCGCGCCATTGACCTCTGATATGCCAACAAACAAGCAGCTCCGGCTGTCGCCTCTGGCGAAAAAACCAAAGACCACTGACGACTGTTCCCCTGACGACAGCTCAGGGTCCTATATCAACATGACTGAGGTGACTCACCTCGGGTCAATCCCCTCTGTCTCTGTCAAAAACAGATTCGACGTCCTAGGCTCCTTTGCCGGAACGCCTAAAGACTTCCCTGCATTGCCGGTAAACATACGCCGGGCTGGTCCCTCTCTCCGAGGCTCATCCCCTCCACAATCCAACCCAAACATACACCAGGAGAGGCCCAGTCACCTCAACTCTCCTAATGCCGTTAACAAGAAAGCTATCGCTAAGCCGCCCCCTCTCTACATCTCCAATTTCGATGGCAACATGCAACGCCTTACTAGCCGAGAAATTTTAGTTTAGCAAACTAAAATTTCTCGGCTCTAGAGTGCGCGTACAATTGAACACCACCGAGCACTTTCTCGACCTCAAGGGGAAGCTTGAGAAGGCGAATCTCCCTTTCCACACTTACACTATCAATTCCGAAAAGGTCCTCTCAGCTACACTGAAGGGCCTTCCCCGCATGGAAGTCAGCGAGTTAATTGAGGAGATGAAACTCCACGAGCTAAATCCGGTTTCCTGTACTCCACTCGGAAGCAAGCACGCCAAAAACTCCCTGTACTGCGTTTACAAAGTCGCCTTTCCCAATGGGGTGACTCTTAACAATGTACGAAAGGTCGCCCACCTCTTCTACACACGGGTTTATTGGGATAAATTCCTGTCCCGCACGAACTATTCGCAGTGTTTCAGAAGCCAGGCTTTCGGCCACTCCTCCTCCAACTGCGGCTATCAGCCCAACCCCTACGGTTGAGAAACCCACATGTGTGAACTGCAATGGCGATCACACAGCCAACTACTCCAAATGCCCTGCGCTGGAGAAGTACCTCGAAAAGCGGGCAAAGCGAAATTCTCCACCTGCCTTTCAGCAACGCTTTTCCCCCTCAATGGGACCTCACAGGTCAACCGAAACTGCCATGCTGCGCCCTAACGTCACTTACAGTAGCGCTTTAGCCCCAAGGAGGTCGAACAACGCCGGAATTCTTGCAACCACTTTCCCTGACCAGCAAGCTCACGCGCCGAGCAGTACAATCTCTCCGATTGAGGAGACAATGCAAGTCTTCCAGGAGATTGCAGCGGTCTGCAATGTTGGAAAAATCCTCGCTGCCGCAAAAACCCTCCTATCAAAACTAAGACTCTGCCGCTCGGAATCTGAAAAATTCGCTGCTTTCATGCAGGTATCGGCTTCCCTTTCATAGGTGGACGCTACCCCATAGTTTTACTTTGGAATGTACATTCCATCTTAAGCAAGCAGACCGACATCACAATATATCTGCAACAAAACAACGTTAATATTGCGATCTTTACCGAAACTTGGCTTCGTCCTGACCTTAACTTCTACATACCGGGTTACAAGCTGGTACGCACTGACCGGCCCTGTAATAGCGTTCACGGGCGGGGTGGGGATGTCGCCATCCTTATCCAAAATACCCTGGAATTCAACATCCTTGATATCCCAGCCCAGGATGGTATCGAGATTGCCTGTGTGAGGCTCGCCTCCCCAGCGCTTACCTTGGCTGCAATCTATATTAATCCTAAGACTGCCCTAACCCCTGCGACCCTCGACACTCTATCCCGCCTAAGATATCCCTTTATCGTCGGCGGTGATTTCAACTCCAAACATCCCGACTGGGGTGACAGGCGCTCTAACCGCAACGGCAAAACCCTGCAAAACCATTCGTCCAAGTCCAAATATAGAGTCGTCACATCCAAATCGCCGACGTATCGCTCGAACAACGCATTTTCTTTCCTGGACCTGTTTCTTGCGGACATCTCGTGCGACTTCGATTGTGCAGTAATCGACCAGCTCCCGACCGACCACAGTCCGGTTCTCCTGAGTCCCAAGGAAGCCCCGTTGTTTCCTCCTAATATCCTTCGGACTGTCGATTGGAAGATGTACCACCACCTCACAAGTAAACTTCAAATTACCGGACACCCCAGGGACAGAGAGGAAATAGATGCTGCAGTGAACACCATCGAATCGTTTCTCACTGCCTGCCTCAGACGATCCTCTGTTTTCAAGGAAAAGTCTTCACGCCCTCATCTTTGTGAAGACCCTCTCCTGATTGCCCTAATTCGACTCAGACGAAAATACCGCCGCGATCTTCAACGCACGGGGTGCCGATTTTTCTCTACCATCACCGCACACCTAACCAAGGAAATTAAGCACAGGGCTGCCAAGTACAAGCGAGAGCTCTTCACCAAAAATCTCGCCAAACTAAACAAATCGGATCCGACATTCTGGAGAAACTATAAACTGCTGACGGGCACGCGTACTAAGTACCCTCCTCTCACTTCTGCTGCTTCCCCCTCTCCTATCATCCTAGATAAGGCCAAGGCGGAAATATTCGCCCTAGTTTTTGCCAGTTCCTTCTCAGGATCTGACTACTCTAACTCACCCCACTACAAATTCATTACTGACCATCATCAATATATAGTGGAGGTCCCCTCTGTCTTCTCCTCGAGACGTGCGTTCGCCTCACCCCTCGAAATAGTGGAAGCTATTAAATCCTTTAAAAATAACAAGGCTCCCGGGTATGACAAGATCACAGCCTTGATGATCAAAAACGCCGGTCATAAAGTCGTCATGAACATCTACTACATCTTCTCGTCATGCTACAACCTGGCGTATTTTCCGGATAAATGGAAGGTTGCTAAGGTCGTACCAATTCCCAAACCTGGCAAGGACCATAAATCCCCAGATAACTACAGGCCGATCAGCTTACTTCCGATCCTGGGAAAACTCCTGGAAAAATGCATCCAGAAACTCCTCCTAAATTTCCTGGAGTCCAACAACTTGATCATCGACCAACAATTTGGCTTCCGGTCAAAACACTCGACCACTCACCAACTAGTGAGATTTTCCCAGATGGTCACCCACCAATTAAACATAAAACGGTCGGTCCCCGCGGTCTTCCTGGACCTTACCAAAGCCTTCGACACTGTCTGGCACAAGGCGTTAATATTCAAACTCCACAATCTGGGCTTCGACCCGCTCATTCAGAAGCTTATTCTTAATTACCTGACCGACAGGAAATTATTCGTCTCCATTAACGGGTCTGACTCCCTCAGCCACCAAGTTTACGCCGGGGTGCCGCAGGGCTCCATCCTTGGCCCGTTACTCTTTAATATCTTCGTCAACGACATTCCTAAGGACAATTTCTCGCATCTGGCTATGTATGCGGATGACACGTTGCTTTTTAGCCCGCATAAGGTTCCCCGCATGGCCATCCACAACCTGCAAGGCTACCTTGACAAAGTCAATAACTTCTTCCAAGATTGGAAACTCACCGTCAACCCCTCTAAAACTATGGCTATCCTTTTCTCACTAAGGCGAAAACTCGGGTCGGTGCCGCGTCTAACAATCAAGGGTGTGGCCATCCCCTGGGAGGATAAAATTAAGTATCTGGGTGTCGTCATGGACAAGAGACTCATCTGGCGAGAGGCAATTCTAGACCGTGTTTCCAAAACTCGCGCGGCTGCAGATGCCATACACAAACTAATTTGCCAAAGCTCACCTCTTAACCGTAGCCTGAGACTGACCCTCTATAAGGTGTGTCTACGCACAGTGTTCACCTACGGCCTGCACCTGTGGATAGCCGCCGCAGTCTCAAATTTCAAAATTGCGAGCCGTGCTCAGTCCCGCATACTGAAAATTATCCTGGGTCTCCCCACGAGAACCCCCACCCGCCTGGTTAACGAGATCTCCAAAGTGCCTAGCCTCCTGCAGTTCTGCATAAACAACATCGCAAACTACGAGGTCCACCTGCATCCGAATCAACTTGTTCGTCTCACCGGTGAATTTAACCCCGAGCAAATCCCATATGACATCAAAAAAAGATTCCCTCTTCATTACTACCACCACCGACCGCCTTAATACGTGTCGGCTCCCACCAGTCTGTCTCACGAGGAAACTCGCTTCATACCTTCTGCAGCGTGGCCTCTCAGCTAAATCTCATTTTTCACTTCCAACATCTCGATGTCGACTCCCCTTTTTTCACGGCGCTTCTGTAATACCACCTACTGTGGTAAGCCACCCCCGTTACTAGCCTGCTATCTGCACTCACTCACCCTCTCATCCCTCATCCCTCATTTTTCTCATTTCTCACCTTAATCCGGTTTTTTGAAAATTTTATCCCCCTTCTGTCTTAATTATGCGATCTAGCAACTCCTAGTTTATAAAGGTAATACCAGTTTTCTACCCCAACATTTCTGCTCCCTGGTAAAGCGGCACATAAGCTGCTAGGAACAGGCCTCCGGACTTCTAGCTAATAAAAAAAAAAAAAAAAAAAAGTTACGGAATCGGGGAGTTCACCGGCACATTCCGACTCACAAAGTCGTTCACAAAGTCGTTCCTCATTCGCCCGCGAGCAGTGGAGCGCTGCGCATCGGTGTTCCACCTGTCTTCAGTTTTTTCGGTCCTCAGTTTTTTACAGTTGATACGACGCGCGTCTCGAGTTAAGTGTTCTCAGGAGTGTTCGAGAGCCTTCGTCTCCCATCATAACCCTGGCGCAGGTTAGCGGGGTCGCCCGCTTAAACTGTCTTTTTCAAGACAAATAAACACGTCCAGTCAACGCAGCAGCAGCAGCAGTGACTCATTCGAAGACAACAGTGCTACTGGAACGGAGGGGAATAACCCCACAAGTTATGGAGACCGACTAGTCGGCGTCAAGCAGAAATTAACTGAAGATGTAAACAACAATACTTCCGTATCTCCACTCTTTGGACAGACATCAGGCCCCGCACCAAGCAAGGCCAGGAAAATTGCAGAGTCCGATCCTGAAATAACAAACATGAGATTAAGCGGCGTGAACGTGCCCACGTCTAATAGGTTCGAGATCTTCACCTCAGAAGCCTTCAAAAACTTTGCAGAATCATCGGGCCACAACTCAGGTGAAACAAATCATATAACCTCCAAATCTGGTCCCTCCTCAAGGATTACTCCTGACAAACCAGTTATCTCGAGTTCAACAGTTCGACCTCCCCCTATCTATATAAAAATTTCTGAGAATGAAGTGGTAAAATTTAGCTGCGAGCTCGAAGCAGCAATAGGGAAAAATTTTTTCATCAAATTCCTTGGAAATCAAATCAGATTGCACTTCAGTGAGATAAAGGTTTTTGCTGTGGCAAAGCTCGCGTTCAAAAACGCCGGCCTAACCTTCCACACATTTGCTCTTCCTGATGAAAAACCCATCACAGTTATATTAAAGGGGCTTCCCGCGATTGAAACAGATCTTATCTCTAACGAACTTAACCTCCAAAATCTCTCCGATTAGTGTTTCTACATTCAGAACATCACAGTCTAACTCACTGTATAAAGTGACTTTCCCGCCAGGCACTAAACTTGCTCGAATAAAAACCGTAGGCTTTGTATACCATTGTCGCGTTTATTGGGAACGCTTCATAAAATCCCGTAACTATACCCAATGCTTCAAGTGCCAAGCATATGGTCATGCTAGTGCAAATTGTTTCCGAGCACCGAAGTGCGTTAAGTGTGGACTCGACCACAATACTAAAGACTGTTCCAAGGCAGAGGAATCCCCGCCAAAATGCGCGAATCGCAATGGTTCACACACGGCCAATTTTTCACAATGTCCTAGCTTATTAGCGTACTTAGAAAAGAAAGCTTCCTCTCGGGTATCGCGAACTGCCCTACATCACAGAGCGCCAGCTCAGATGAATATTCCCGCTCGGTCATATCCTACAGTCACAAGCCCCCCCTTCTACTCCAAATACCACTCCTGTCTCCTCCGATTTTACAGAAGCTAACGAAATATTCAAAGAAGAAATTTTATTCTTTAAAAGAGCTGTTCCTGTTATTAAAGCTATTCGTCCTAAGCTGGCTAACTGCACGTCCATGTTCGATAAACTCGAAATCCTATTTGATGCCGCTCAACAGCTATTTACATAATCCATCTTCACCCCACAACTCCCTGGTACCATCATGACCTGGAACGCTTGTTCCCTTCTTTCCGAAATAAACGAGCTTGAAATCTTTATGCTCACCAATGGAGTCCTGATTGCTATGATTCAGGAGACTTGGTCGATCCCATCCAGCAGCGTCTCCCTAACTAACTACTCTATCGTTAGACAGGACAGAGACGACGGGAAGCCTCGTGGCGGTGTAGCTATCATGGTTCACAAAAATCTTCCATTTCACCGTATACAGCTAAACAAAGTTAATCACCTCGAAGCAGTAGCAATTAAACTCATCAACCCTAACATTATTATAGTTTCGGCCCACTGCCCCGACCAATCTCTTGACACTACTGCGTTAAATTCTATCACTAATTTCAACCTCCCGTTCATCACGGGAGCAAACCTTAATGTTAAACACACATCCTGGAACAACAGGCGCAACAACACCAATGGAAGAACCCTCGACGACCATATGCTTAACAGCCGCTACACACTGATAGTGCCTCCATCACACACCTCCTTTCGCCCGGGTTGCCTGCCAACCACTATAGACTTCTTCTTGGCTGATACACTTACAACCCTTCAGTGCGAGGTTTCTGAGGACCTTTCCTCTGACCATCGTCCGGTTTTGCTTCTCCCTGTTATCAAGCATTCCTTCGCCACCTCTTCCCCTGTTACTAACTGGGAAACCTACCAGGAGTTAGCAAACAAAATCAAGATCTCTCCTAGTTTCGCTTCTGTGGACGACATTGATCTAAAGATCACTAAATTTCAAAAGTTCCTTAAATCATGCTTTTACAAAGCCACTTCATATGTTAACACCCCAAACAGATTCATTTCTCCAGACGACAAGCTTAAATTCATGATACGCATCCGCAACTCAGCTCGGAAGAGATGGCAAAAAAACCAAGATCGCATAGCCTTAGAATACTGCAAGCACCTGAACAAATGCATCCGTAGCAGGGTAAACCTTCTCAAACATATTCGAGTGCAGGACCAGATTAAGGATGCTAGAAACTCACACACCTTCTGGCCGGTTTTCCGGAAAATAATGAAGAAGCCTACCATCATTCCCCCCCTGGTTGATGGGCTGGGGAACTACCAGGATCAGAGTCCCACCAAGGCCAAGCTGCTAGCCGAGCAGTTCGGTGAGGTTTTCGAAGACGCATTCAAGTCTAAATCCCGACTCCAGCGAATTGTGAACCAGAGGGTTATAGATTTCCATCTGAGGGAACACCTTACCCCATCTTCATGTAGTGACTTGATCGGTTCCCTCTCCCCGATAAGCATAAGGGAGGTCGCTGTTAGCCTAAAACCAAGGAAGGCCTGCGGCTGGGATGGATTCGCCCCAAATCTGATCCGGAAGGCTCCCAGAAACGCCTCTGTACAGCTGTTTTACATCTTCAAAGCTTGCTTCAGATTCGCCTACTTCCCACGACCATGGAAGATTGCCAGGTTATTCCGATTCCCAAACCCGGAAAAAACCACAGGTTACCGTCCAGTTATAGGCCGATTAGTCTGCTTCCCATCCTGGCAAAACTATTCGAGAAAATCATCTATGAATTCCTCAAAACCCACATACTAAACAACAATATCCTCTTAAACTCTCAGTTTGGCTTCAGAGATGGGCACTCAACCGCGCATCAATTGGTCCGCACAGCCCAATTCCATACGCATAATATGAACATAAAGCGTTACTCAGGTATGGTCCTCCTCGATCTGAACAAAGCCTTCGATTCTGTGTGGCATAATGGCCTCATAGCTAAGTTGATAGACCTAAAATTCCATCCAAGATTAATCAAACTGATCCACTTTTATCTGGAAAAAAGGACCTTCTTCGTCCAACTTTTCGGCGGAAGATCCGAGCCCACTATCATTAGGGCGGGAGTCCCTCAAGGGTCAGTCCTGGCCCCTCTCCTCTTTCTCATCTATATCAATGATTTGCCTTACTCCGAAAGCACCTCCCTAGCCCTATTTGCTGATGACACCGCTATAATGGCAGCCTCCCTCAGTCACATCCGCTTAGTCAAATTATTGCAAGACCATCTCGATCTTATCGGAAGCTTCCTCTCGGACTGGAAACTAAAATTAAATAGCTCCAAGACTCAAGCCATCCTATTCACAAGGAGACGAAAACAGTTGAAGAAGGGACTCCCCCGCCTCAAGATAGGAAATGTTGAAGTCGATTGGAGCAGCGAGGTTAAATACCTAGGCGTCGTACTGGACTCCAAAATGTTGTGGGGACCCGCGGTCCTAGACAGGAGGAAAAAAGCGGTCGCCGCCCTGGCCGCGGCATCCGTTCTGATCGGAGCCAAATCTAGGTTAAAAACCCACCTAAAGTTGCTCATTTACAAAACATGCATACTCACCGTGCTGACATATGGTGTACACCTCTGGCACCTCGCTGCCAAAACTCATCTCCTCTCCCTCCAGAGAGTCCAAAGCAAGGCCATTAAAATTATCCTCAAACTACCAATGGATCACTCAACCATCGAAATCCACCTCCGAACTGGCCTGCCCTTACTGTCTGAGGTCCTGCTCACGTTGGTCCGGAAACTCAAGCCAGAGGGTCACTGGAACCCACTAATTCAACAAACAGCTCTTTTCAGAAGAGATCTACTGCCCTACACTCCGAAGATTCGTTTCCCGTTGGACGTACCACCGGCTCCGGTTCCTGCGCCTCCTGTGGCCGCACATGGTCGATTACCGGCCCCGTCTCGTCGCCCTCCCAGAGTGGGTGCCGCCGTGAAAATACCCGCGTACCGCGCCGACCGACTCTGCCCCGTAAAACGATCGCGAATAATTCGACGTATTCCGCGCTGACCGATTGTTCTTCGTTAAACTAGAGCCGGCGCGGACCGTCCAGGACGGAGCCGAACACCGTCCAAGAGTTGCCGCCGGAGCCGGCCGCTCCAACGACCGAGCTTCAATAAATCAATAAACGATCATTCTTATCAGAACCACCGGCATTCGTTTCTTTCTCTCCCCTCCTGCGCTCCCCTGCATGAACCCTGGAGTGCTCGAGCATCCACCAGGAGAGCGCCGCGAGGACAGAGCGTTACAATAGAAATAGAAACATTACAAATGTTGTACAATGTTAACTGGAAGCTAGCGTAAGGTTGTTAACATGACGAGATTTCTTTCTAATACGCCTTCATTACGGCCAATGGGCAGAGAAAGCCTCTTCGCGAAGCAGTGATGCCAGAATCGTGGGCCGTGGGCTTTTTCCCCTCCGCTCGCTGAGCCGACTCGACCCCCCACTCCGACGTACCATCGTCGCCTTACGTTGCTTCTACTGCGCACGCGCTACACGAACGTACCCCTACTTTGCCAGTGTGAGTGCAATATGATTAAGACTCTATCGAGTTTGGTCTCCTTTTAACCAGAAAATTCTCACAAATCTGTTGATGAAAGTTTGGTACACATAGAACTAAAATTGAAGAAATTACAATGTCTTATTCAATGATCACTCTCGAAATAGGTAATCGAAGCGAATTCTGATTACACACTGTCGTCGGGATAGTGGAAGCGAATTCGGCTCTGCGTCTTTGAAGTTGTTCTGTTCACATTGAGGGCCTCGGTCGCCGAGGAGCGTACAGTTCGGGTCGGGTATATCGGTGTGAGACCACTACTAATCAAATAACAAAACTTATTTATTTTTCATTATTTTTCATAGGACTTTCACTAACATATTTGATGTATTTTTTTAATGAAAATGGTATCAAATATGATATAATTCCGATGATATTTGCTTGTGTAATGAACGACGGAAGTTTCGGACGCAAAGAAGGATAGCGTCGGGCAAAGAAAGATACGCGGAGAGTCTTTCGACTTCGACTGCTCGGTCTTTGCCTCGTTGTACAGTGCACTGATAAGCGAATGATGTTTCAGACAGTGGTTCAGAATGAAATAAAATCATGTTACACGCACTTTTTAAATAACATCATGTTGCAAGAAATTTTCATATAGAGTCATATAGAATTATTTTTTTTAAATGACTTTGTACGAAATATACTTTGTATGTATACAGTATACGCGCTGCCTCCAAATAGCATTATATGGATAGGAGACGTCGAAAGTTAGTTTAATTAGTTAATACTTTTATCACGTCACTACCTCTACTTTAATAAATGTAGTCAATGCTGTCGAGCATTAGAAGTATTGGATAAATAAGTAAAAAAATTAATTTTCTGTTTCCTATTAACGATCAAATAACGATTGAATTTTGTTATTCCATGTAGATTGTGTTTATTCTTTTTTTTTATTCTATAATTATAACAGAATATTTTTTGCTTAAAAATCATTATTTTATAAATACCGCAATAATTTTCAAATTTATTTTAAATTTTGATAGTTTTTTACAATATTACGTAGTAACCGGTAGTAATTACTTTCATTTTTCCAACATCTATAACCTATCGATTATAAAACAATGATTAAAATGGTGAACGATAAGGAAAAAGTAATTATTTTCCAAGTAATTACAGAATGGGTAATGTCAGCATTCTACGTTTATTTATTACCTGCGGAACACTAACGTAGTTTTACCACAGACGATATATAGGAATAGACATGACACCTTATGGGACTTGGCAACAGGAATCTGTAGTAACGTTACCTTAAATGATAGTGACTTTAGCGTCCTCTACGTTTTGAGAGCGGTGAATTCGAGAACTAGATCCAGTGCGATTCGGGTTCGACTGGTCAAACTTCTACAGCATTGTCAAGTCTACAGTACGCAACGTTGTCAGATTATGAGTTTTCAATACATCCAAAAATCATCGGAGAGCGCGATCGCGAAGCAGTGATGCCAGAATCGTGGGCCGTGGGCTTTTTCCCCTCCGCTCGCTGAGCCGACTCGACCCCCCACTCCGACATACCATCGTCGCCTTACGTTGCTTCTACTGCGCACGCGCTACACGAACGTACCCCTACTCTGCCAGTGTGAGTGCCTGTTCGGTTGCACGCGCGCTACACACACAAGCATACCTCTACTCTGTTCATGTGAGCTGCCTATTCGACTCGATGCGTTCTTCCGAAATTCGAAGTTTCGGACGCACGAGTCGCAATCTGGCGGTAGCGCATTCCCAGCATGGCGCGGCGCGGCACACATTTTGCTATAACTTTTGATCTAAAAAAGATATTGAAGCGAAATTTAGACTAAAATTTTCTTTCAAAACCCAAGTTTAATTATGTTTGCTTAAATATGTTTAGTATCTTTCAAATAATTTTTTTTGTTGACTTTTAAAGTATAAACAGATAAGATGGTACAAAGGGCCTCTAAACTAAATTGATTTTTAGTCAAACCATCCTCAACAAACAATTATGAAAAAATTCATGAATATTCTACCTAATAGCACACATGACTGGGATTTTTTTTCAGATTTTTCGGTTTATGTAAACATGTTGAAAAAAATTGGAAATCTCCAACAATTCGAAGAAAATGCACATTTCCATGCCTCTTTACCTTTTTATAGGTGTACTATGTAATATATAAGCGTTCTTATATTGAGAAAAATAATGTACAGATCTAAAACTGCATATAAAATGTTTTATTTGTGTTCTGAAATACATGTGTTCTGATATATTTTTAAAGTTTTTCAAACATTTTTTATACAATAAGTATCTGCGGTTACGCAAATCGATTTTGAATGGTCCTCTGCCTTTCTAAATAAAAAAAACAAACAATTAGTTAAAGTCATGATCACAAAATACAGAATAAAATAATAATGCACCTACACACTTATCTTTTGTTTTAAGTTATTCTTGAATCTGTTAACAATGCTGTTGCATTGTCGAAAAATTCTATCCTTGCTGGCACACACACGGTTTTGAATGAACTCCTGCCTTTCTAAAACACAAAAACAAAGAAACAGTTAGTTAAAGTCATGATCACAAAGTACAGAATAAAATATCAATGTAACTACACACTTATCTTTTGTTTTAAGTTATTCTTGAATCTGTTAACAATGCTGTTGCATTGTCGAAAAATTCTATCCTTGCTGGCACACACACGGTTTTGAATGATCCCCTGCCTTTCTAAAACAAAAAAAAAACAAACAATTAGTTAAAGTCATGATCACAAAGTACAGAATAAAATATCAATGTAACTATACACTTATCTTTGTTTTGAAGTCATCCTTGTATCTGCTAATATTGATTTTACATTGTCCAAAAATTTCGATACCGCTGACACCCACGCGGCTTTATAGATATGCTGCTCTGCGTTGCTATATTCAAAGAAAAATTAGACATAATTAAAACCGTAATTCTAATTGCAATTTTATCGGACAATATAAATAGTAACGTATACTTATCTATTTTTGTTGATGAATGTGACTCCTAACTAAAACAAATTCCTAATAAGATAAAAAAATTTTTTTAAAAATGTTAAAAGAAGGGATTGCGGCTGTTTTTTATATAATTTTAAAATGTACCCGCCAAGGTGCAATCAACTAATTATAAGCAATGAAAATTACTAATAAAACGACCTCACAAGTTCGCAAACGCGTGCAAAGGTAATTCTTTAAAACTTTGTGAACGTGACGAACTTGTGTATAAATCAGGGATTGAAACGGTTCTGAAATTAATTGTTTCAAATTGTTATATGTATATGAAGAACCGAAATGAAGTTATAACTATTACGAGAATACCGGTTCTGGATTATATCGGTTATGGTTACGGTTCTATAATTCTGTATTCTGTATTGTGTTCGGTCTTATAAATTTATTATTTAAGTAGTTATTTATTGTTATTTATAATTTAAACAATTTTTAAATAAATAAATTTTTATAAATTGTTTCTATATTCATTATTTCAATAAAAATTTATTGTTAAAAAAATTGTTTAAATAAATAAATTTTTATAATTAATTTCTATAGTTATTATTTGAATTATTATTTCTATAATAATGTTTAGTGAAACAATTATTTTAACCATAAAGTATTGAAATAATAATTCAAATAGTGAATGTAGAAATAAATCATTGAATTGAATTGAATTTGTGAAGTTAACCGGGCACTCAGTCCTATGGGACCATTGTACCCGGGCCCGGTGAAGGTTGGGCTACCAACTCATATAAGGCGCTCGAGCAGGGCGGCCTCTCTGGCAAAATCCAGGAGTGCATCTACCCCGTCTGCCTTAAGACAAAGGACACCTTGGTTTGAGAGCCCCAAGAGTTTACTTCTTAGGGCCTCAGTACCTTTGCAGTGCCATAGTACGTGGAGAGGGGTTTCATCCTCCTCCCCGCATCTTGGGCAGGTAGATTCCATCTGGATACCAAGCCTGGCCAAGTGCTTACCCGTGTCCCAGTGGCCCGTGGTGATTCCCACGAGCCGCCGCACCTTTAGACGGTCCATGTGACACAGCTTGTTGGCGAGGTCTTTACTAGGCCCTTCCACCAGAGCTTTCGTGTGTCGCATGCCTGGTTCGGAATTCCATAAATGGGCAAGTTGGTTTCTCGCCCATTCTTTATTCCAGTTTTTAATTACACTGGGTGCCAGTTTTGGAGGTCTGTAGATAGCTGCGTTCTGGCAACGGGAGCCTTCACGCGCTAATCTGTTTGCCTCCTCATTTCCTTTGATTCCAGAGTGACCTGAAACCCACAGAAGGCTAACATGATTACATTCAGCTAGCTCTGTTATGGTTGTAACACAGTCCCGGACGAGCTTAGATCTGGTCATAACTTTTCCCAATGATCTAATTGCCGCGCGGCTGTCGCTACATATATATTGTTACGTCGTCCAGGATTTGGCCGTCGCCAGGAGGGCGAAAATCCTAACGACACCGGGTATTTATAAGCCAGGAGGCCGGGCCGCGTTTGACCGCACGAGACGCGGTCCACCCGGGACAAAAGTTGTTCGCAGGCACGTCACTTCTCGAAATCTGCCTAGATTTTCGGGCGCCAGGCACGGACGGTGCCACGCGAAGCTATTACAGCAGCTAACGTTTTCGAGAAGCGTTCGGACGCGCCTGCGACAACCGATATTAGATCGCGATTTTCCGCGAACGGTCGCAGGGTACTACGCGGGGCGAACACGAGGCGTTCCCCGCGGCGGGAAGGTTTCTCACGCAATAAGACTCTCGGAATTTCGGCTAACAACTCTTTATTTTTTTTTTGGCCCGTTGACAATGGCGATGCCGGCAGCGTCCTGCAGCGTTTTTAGGTTAGCCGGCGCGTGACGGAAGATCGGTACACGCGCGATTTGCCCTCTTCGGACCCTTTCGAGACGCGTCGAATCCGGCAGCAACGCGATAATGGCGTCGGCGTACGCGATACTCGCGTTCTACGCCCGAACTCAGGTGGAAAACGCGTAACCATTAGTTTCTCGTCGGCGGAACAAGTCGCGAAACTACGGCGAGAGCACGTGGCGGCGTCGCACCGTGGAACGAGCCGAGGTTAGCGTGAAAACTCCAACGACGCGCGGATCCTCACTAAATAATAAATAGGGTACAGCCCATACTAACTAATATTTCCCCGCGCGTTCGTTGCCCTACGGTTGCGCGAATACCGGCAGCCTCGAAGCTGCTTCGGGGTTTCGGCGACGCGATCGCGAACACGCGTACCGAGCCAACGCGAGAAAAATCACTTTAACTGTTTGGGATTGGCTGAGCGTGTCGGCAGCGTCAACGCGCCGATTTACTGCGCCGCCGCACTATTGGCGGACCCGCACGTAATCACGAGATCGAGAGTCGATAAGCAGCTCGCAGTAGCTTAGACCAGCACGGTCGGACTTCGATTAGGATCGATTATCGAACCCAAAAGGGAGATTACTATTGGCTGATCGCTCTATCGATCTGCCAATCACTAGCTCGACGGTGACGATAACTGCCAGCTGTTCGACTCCGATCTCAACGATCGTCAATCGTGCTCTCTCTTGCAAACGGTAACGTCGCGCGTCTCTTGACCGGTTTTCGCGAGCAAGTAATGAATCGATTCACTATCTGGATTCACGGACGCTAAACGTGAATATCTTTGGACTACTCATCTCGTTATCATCTCACTAGCTTTATTCATAACATCTCGCCAAATCAAGCTTGTGTTTTGGCTTGATACATCAATCTGTGCTGTACATAGTTCGTTACAATTTTGAACGAACCCTAGTTGGGGAAATAAAGTTTGTTCTACGTGAAGTGACTTGTTCTACCCCTTCTAATCCGTAACATTAACCAAAAGGCAATCTGACGAAAGCTTACCCGGCAACGGCAACGTTTGGCGTACTCGTCCCTCGTTCTCCGGCAGCAGGTCGCACTAATTAATAACTACTTGACTATAAGCGCGACTAGTTTCTAGTAGAGCCAACGAAGAAGTGATTTTCCGGCGCGATGACTCGGGAACACGGAAGCGGAGCGTCCCCCCTTTCCGCGCTCTTTCCCCGCAGGCGATCCGACCTATCGCGAATAGATTTTCGTCCGGGGCCTAGCCTCGGCGCGACGGTCCCTGGCGATCGGCGATTCCTCGGTTCCCCGGCAGCGGCGTTCGATGATTGGCTGCTTCATCGTGCGGCGATCGACGCGAGCCTATCCGGAAACTGGCCAGGTTTTCCTCCGGGCGAGGTGACAGCGAGGCAGCGGAGATTCCGATTTCGGCACCGCATGTCCTCCTCTGCATCTCCAGGTTGTCCCTCCTGGGCCGCGTTGATCCCTCGAATTCCGGTGCCGGAGTTTTCGCCGGAGCCGACCGCGTTCCTCTCCTTCGGGGAAAACGGTCTTTCAGGTCCTCGCCGGGATCTGACTACGGTCCTGCGAAATCGCGTCGCGCAAATTGGCGCGACGCTCAAAAGTATGAGTACTCGCCCATGGGTCTCGCTTGTGCCCAGGGCGAGCACTCGCCACGGCCCATCTCGCATTAATACTGCCAGAGGGTGACCCGGTCTTCCGATATCCGGTGTCGGAGGACGTTGGCAAAACTGCCACGTCACAATATATGTGTTTATTCTTGTAGCCTTTGCTGAGGTTGAGTTCAGCGCAGGCCAAGATAGCACATCGCCTCCTTCTGCGAGGACGTTATCTCGCAGAAGGAGGCGGCGGAGTGGGGGCGGGAGACCGACCCCCTCTCTGCAAGGAGATTGGCCTCTAGGGGTCGTCCCCCTAGAGGCCGGCGGCCCCCGGTGAGGGGTCGTAGGCGTGATGGCGGTGGTGGGACTAGTTAGTTGTACAACTCCCACCACCGCCATTGGGGGACTGTGGAGTCCCCCCAGGGGTTTTCCGGCTGGCGGGTGGGCTGGGTGCCCGTTTGCACCCTGCCTGCCCGCTCGGCCGGCTTCACCCCACATTAGGGGTGTACTGGGGGTGGGATTGGGTTGGGGTTCGTGGGGGGGGGGGAAAGCTTGCTCTTCTCCCCCTTCTTCTTCTTCTTTCTACCTTCTTTTAGCGCGTGCGGAGACCTCCTTCCTCGGCCGGGTGGGGCCCCTTCGGGCTCGCCCCTCCGAGCGAGGAAGGGGGTCTCCGGGGGTCGCGGGCGGCCAGAGCTGGGGCTCTGGTCATCCAGCCGAGCGACCCTTGGGATGGGGTACGTTCTGTGGGTGGCCCGCACGGCGTCCTACTAGGGGTTTAGGTTTGTTGGGGGGAGCTTCTTTCAGGGAGCCACCGTGGGGTCGTTAGTGGGTATGCCCCGATCCGGCGTCTGCCAGGGCCTTCTCTAAGACGTCGAAGGACGTATTATCGAAGGCACCCTCGATATCAATGAAGACGCTGAGTTCCGATTCCTTGTTTGCAAGCGCTCCTTCGATGAAACCAAGTAGGTGGTGGAGCGCCGTCTCTACTGATTTACCACTTTAGTAGGCATGCTGATTGGCATGCACAGGTGTTTGAATCAGCGCTGTTTCTCTAATAAACCTGTCAACACGCCGTTCCATCGTCTTGAGCAAGAAGGATGTGAGGCTTATCGGTCGGAACGATTTGGCCGAGCTGTAGTCACTTTTTCCCGCTTTGGGAATAAAGACTACTCTGGCCATTCTCCAGGAGATAGGGGTGTAACCTACGGCGAGGCAAGATTTGAAAATCTCCTTTAGGCGGTCAGACAGGATAGACCCGCCTTCTTGTAGCATGGCGGGAAAGATGCCGTCCAAGCCAGGGCTTTTATATCTATCAAAAGATTGTAGCGCCCAAAGTACTCTTTCGTGAACACCTTCGAGGCAGTTCTCCAACGATCACCCATATTGTTCCTGGTACCAGCTGAAGTAGTCGGCTGCCCCTGGCCCAACGGGGTAGATCCTGGGAAGTGAACCTCCAAAAGATGTTCTAAGAGCGGTGTATTGTCGTCACCAATGTTCCCATCTGGGAGGGTGATGTCATTAATCGAGGTAGTCAGGGGCCCGTTTGTGAAGACCTTGCGTAACCTGGCCACAAAGGGGAGAGCCTCCGTTTCTTCACAGAAGCTTCTCCAGGCCGCTCTTTTAGAGGATTTTATGAGCCTTTTGAAGTCTCTCTGGGATTCCCTGTATAAACTCCAGGCATCCTCAGAGTTGGTCTTCATGGCCCTATTGAGCAGCTTTCTGGTTCTCGACCTGGTCTTATTAAGCTCATTGCTCCACCAGGGGACCTTCTTGCTGTTTTTCCTTGACTTGGCCGGGCAGGCGAGTTCATACGATTGGATGATGGCCGATTGAATGTCGGCAACAGAACACTCCGTCTCGTTGGTCGTCCTCGGGCGCACGAACGGCCCCCGCAGCCTGGTGGCTAGCTCCTCTTTGTAGAGGCTCCAGTCACAGGCTCTGGGGTTCCTGTAGGGGCCCGTCGGAACGGCGCATGCCTCGCCCTCCAGCTTAAAGGAAATGAGTCTATGGTCCGAGAGGGTGATCTCATCGGAGACTCGCCAATTTTTGATTGTTTGTGATACTTTAGCAGTACCAAGAGTGATGTCAATCACTTCTTGCCTGCGTGAGGTCACAAACGTGGGTCTGTTTCCTCTGTTCATAGTCTCCAGATTATGAGCAGATAGATATTCTAGAAGGGCTATGCCCCTCCTGTTGCAGTCTGAGCTGCCTCAAAGGGTGTTGTGCGAGTTTGCGTCGCAGCCGTTAACCAACTGAAGTCCCTGGGCTCTGCAATCCACGAGCGCTCTGAGTTCCCTAGTTGATGGTGGTTCCTCGGCGTCGTACGGCAGATATGCCGATTAGACTACCAGTTCGGTCATGTGGCCATTAAGCTTTATTTTTATGAGAGCGGTCGCTAGATCCCTTGAACAGTGGCTTCTTAGGCCCACGGCATTCAGTTTATTGTTGACTAATAAGCAGGCCCTGGGCCCGGCCGCTGTGGTATCTTGTATCACGGTGCCCCAGTTTGATTTTAGTCCTCCTACATGCCCCATGTGTATCCATGGTTCTTGTATGAGGCTAATATCTGTGTGCATCACTGTTATGCGGCGTCGGAGCAGGTCCGTAGCCGCTTTACAGTGTTGCAAGTTGATCTGCGGAAATACGGTTCCGCCGGAAGCCAAAGGGGCTTCCGACGTGTGCCTTTTCGCGCGGTTAGGATTACGAGAAAGCTCCGTGAAGGCGCTTAATCGTCTTAATCGCCTGCTTGGGGGGAGCCCGTCCCGGATTTACTCCGGGTCTGCTCCCTGCGCCCTTGGCTCGATGGATTCCGAGGGAGACCGGCAGGGTTTTTTGTTTTTTTTCACTAAAAGTGACGGTAGCCCCAGTAGGTCTACCCCTGCTAATGCCTCTATTGGAGGGCCTCCGAGTATTGGCCCCCCGTCCTTGGGGCACTGGGCCAGCCGCTGCGCGGTCCCCCTCTCCAACAGATGGGTTACACGCAGCCGCTGGCGCCGGCCGAATCTTGAGGCTGGCATTGGTCCCCTCTGAAGCGGTGGCTTCAGAGGAGACATCGGTTATAGTAGCAGTGCCAGCGGGCCTGGAGGGCGGGGTTGTCTCGATAGTCACGTCGCACAGTGTTCAATTTCGGCCGAAACGCGGCCAAAATGCAAGCGAATTTTGTATTTTGAAACGTTTATATGAGTTGTAATATCGTTAGTTAATAGTTCAAAGTATAAGAAACCATAAAAGTTAATGAAAAAAACCGATTACAACATTATGGAACCATAGTTGTATGTCGATTTTTATTCGTTCAAATGATTTGAGAGATAATGAGAATTCCGCACGGCGGCAACGATTGATGTCGGCTCGGGTATATCGGTGTGAACACCACAACATTGACTCGAGTGAATCCAGTACTCAAACTTCTTAATTTCCATTAGGCTTTTATGGGACTTTCACCAACTTATTTCTGGCATTTTTCTGATTAAAATGATACCAAACACGATATAATTTCAACTTTATTTACTGGTTTCATTGACGGTATGGAGTACTGTAGGACATGGAAGAGGATAGCGAGTGAAAAAAAAGAAAAACTGTAATGTTTATAATACCAATGTGATGCTAACACTTTTATTAATAAGTTTCTAGTGATTATTTTTCTTATTCTTTTTTGATTATGTATAATTAGTCGTTTAAAATTTGTTACGGAGTTTTCTAAAGCCAGACACAGTTGACTGCTTTTGACTGCGAATGCTTTTCTTTGTCATTTAACTAGCCGTTTCACTAAAGTCTAATTGAATCGAAAATGAATTAATAAAAATGCAAAACTAGCCGTCGTCTTGCTTTAACGGAGGCATCTTGTACGAAGAGGCCAAATTCATGTCAAATCATAGGCGCTGGACAACGATCGTGCCCACAGCACAGGTCGCGCTGTGCTCCTACGGGCTGTAACTCTGTTAATTTGCAAAATTCAAGTCTAATTCTTTGAGAACATATTTTTAAGATGTTAAGTTGTTTATTTAAACATATGCTATATATAGTATGTGGTAAATGTATGATAAATTATTAATTATGCTTCACATGTAGAGTAAATATGGGACAAATTATATCGTGTTTGGTATCATTTTAATTAGAAAAATGCCAGAAATGAATTAGTGAAAGTCTCATAAGCCTAATGGAAAATGAACAATTCCATCATTGCCATTACATACATTGTAAGAACTCGTGGGCCTTTAAACTGTGCCGGCGACGGCGACACGCTTCGGTCACGCGATCCGTATTTCACTCTGTCCTTCTCTATGTTCGGCTCTCTATTGAAGTCTCGCTCGGCGCGCTCGGCGTGTATCTCGACGCAGTCATAAATCAAAAATAGCGTCCCTATTCGCTCGTTACGAACTCAAACCTCCGGCCTTTTCGCAACGAACGAGCATTTACTGTATACTTAAAATATTATTTAATAATTTCTACTAACAAGAGAGTATTCTTAATCTGATCACCAATGAAATGTATATGCTATTGTGGGATTGTATTTCGGGGATTACCCAATACGTGTATGTTCGATGTGTGTATGTATGTATGTTCGATGCGCGTATGTATGTTTGATGTGTGTGATCCGCGGGAGGTGAGCGGCAGCCGTTGAATGTTTTGGCCGCGGAACCGCCGATCGCGAATCAAGACAAAGACCGGCGCGAACGACTTGGTGTGTGTGTGTGTATGTTTGGATGTATGTGTGAGAGTGTGTCGAGAGAGTGAGCGAGCCGTGCGAGACAGAACGTGTGCGACAATTGCGAACGAAAGAGTGTGAAAAGCGATAATTAGCGAAGTGCGAGAGAGAGACTGTTTCTTGTGATAGTTCGTGTTCCGTCTTTTGTCTTCTTACGTCCGTGCCGTATTCTTATTTGTATTTTATATTAAATAAAATCTACTATATCCCACACTATTAATAAATTATTCATGTTTTTAATGTAAATGTAATATTATTAGATGCATCCTGTTACTGATTTGTGTTGCCGTTCGAGAATACAAAGTTTTAAACTTCGATTTATAAATAACGTTTGTATACGCACTAGAAACCTGTGTTTTTCTATCGATAAGATAAAATCGCTAGATATCGTGTGACACGGGTCCTAATTGCGTTTTTCGGTGCAGAGCAGATCACAGTCGAGAGTCGCGAGTCTCACTCGCTAGTTGATCGTAGATTAATTTAAACATTAATTTGGTATTAGATTCTTAATCAGCAGCACAAAAAACATTAGTATACCAAGTTTCGTGAAAATCAAACAACAATTTCATATTTTGGCCGCGTTTCGGCCGAAATTGAACACTGTGCGTCGTCACTCCTGGTTGCCACAGCAGCAGCTGTGTCCCCCTTTCCACTGCTGGTTTGGTCAGGGTTGTGGCCTTCCCGGGGGCGGGTAGTTCCCTCTTTAAAGAGGGCCCTTACCATGCCCACGTGGGCCACGTAACCCCTAGAGCTCAGGACTTTCAGGGAGTCCGCATCAATGCCCATGACAAGGTGCGTTCCCCCATCTGCGTCCCTCCGGTCCCACACCCTCCAAAGGTTGGTGCGGAGCCCCGGATTTTGCCTGGCTAGCCTTTGTAGCAGGACCTCACTCTTTGTCATGGGGCCTGGTACAAAGGTAGTGACCCTTTTCAGCCTTGGTAGGCAGTCCCTCTCCTTAAGGGATAGGGACGCACCCTCCCAAGGCCTGATCTTGGCCACCGTAGTATTCCCAGCCAGGTTTTAGATTCAGGGTTCGTACAGGTGACCCAGATGATACCCTGTACTGCCCTACATTCGTCAAACAAGGGGGGGGGGGTGACTGGCTCTCGGGTACGACGTAAATCTCCGTCCCCAGGGCCCGGATCACCAGATCCCCCTGTTCCGTTGACAGCAGCTCGTCCGGGTAGCCGGGCAGCGTGATAGCTACCCTTCTGCCGGCCGGGACTGCCTCGCTGAAGCTGGTGGGGCCCGGTAACAGGAACCCCTCTTTTTTGGAGGCTGCTCGGGGGTGTCGCCCGCAGGTTGCCGGTTCCTTTTAAGACCCCGGCCCTCTGCCGCGATCTCGCCCTTGGCCTCGTTTGAGATCAGCGCCGGGCCAGGGGTCGGGCCTACCAGAGCCATTCTGGCTCTGCGGGCCCTTTTCCTGGCCGCACCACTACTCTTCGATTTAAGCGTGGAAGCCACCACGGTTTGCAGGGACTGCCCGGCTCCAAGACCGGTATCCGCCTCTGCCTCCGCGACGGGAGCCGCCGTTGTGGTTGCTGTAGCGGGCCCGGCATCGGTTGTCTCCATTTCCATGGAGACATCCTCCGCCAGTCTCACAACTTCAGCAACGGAGCAGGCTGGTGGCGTTCCCCCTGCTGGGGGTCCTACCGCCGCCTCCTCCACCTCTGCAATATTAAGTTTTTTTAAATTTAAATTTTCCAAATCCATAAGAGATCCCACGAGATGACAGGAAGGGTTGGTCCGCCTCCGCAGAGCCTGACTTGCGAGGGTAAGGCTAAAATACCACGGGAGGTCGCCCGGTACCCCGTGGGCATCGTTTAAGACACCATACAACCCCTGGTGCCATGCAGCCCTCGGCACGATAGCTCCCACCTTGGCTTGGGTGAGTTGGTCCGCGGCAGGGCTTTCGTTCGCCCACTTACGGTTTTTAGGCCGCTGGGGGTCCCTATGGCACCTACTAGCCTGGGCTACCGCCGGGGTCGTCCCACGCAGGCCTGGTGATGCTGGAAGCAAACACCGGCCTACGTGGTCCAGGCCCCGGGCGGCCCAGGCTGACTCTCCTATCCGCCACCTGGAGACGCGCTCGGTTGGCACTCAACCCTCCTGGGGGGCCTCGCGCGCAGGGCCCGAGGCATACACCCTTTCATCCACCTATTCGTGCGTCAGATACACTCACACATTCATACTGCCAAGACACGGAGGGCCCTCCAGGCCAAGAGAAATAAATCATAAGAATTTATTTATTTAAAAATTGTTTAAATTATAAATACAGTATTTTATCGATAATTGTCCCAACCACGGGTCCGGCCAGGGACAATTTGTGGTGACTCGAGGGATGGAACATATAAAGGCTAAACTCCTTGTGAAACACAACTTAATATTTATTAAATAATAATAATGAAACATGGTATATGTTACAAACACTCTCTGAACGCACCTGCGTAGGTTCGACAAACTCAACGCAAGGGACGACGCTTACAAGCGTACCAATCGTCGCACGCATAACACACCGCGTCGCTACCAACCTGAAACATCTTTCGGTCGATTTATAGATCGATATAACCTCACACAATTATCCAACAGGGATACTATTTTTTGACTTTTGCCGAACGTAGAAACTTGACACCGAATCTCGAGAGGCCTCGGCCGCTGAGAAGTGTAACATGATATACATGATTACACAAGTAAATATCATCGGAATTATATCATATTTGGTATCATTTTAATTAGAAAAATGCCATCAATATTTTGGTCAAAGTCCCATAAAAAAATAATGAAAAATAAATTAGTTTGTCATTGGATTAGTAGTGGTCTCCTGGTCTCACACCGATTTACTCGACTCGTATCATGTTACAGTTCTCGGCGGCCGAGGCCGCTCGAGCTTCTTGGCCCCTCACGGGGTATACCCCGCAGGAGTGGGGATAGTTCAGGGACACTTATGTGCCAGACATTTGGGACATTTATCGATAAAATACTGTAACAATAAATAACGAGATAAGAGACACAATATCTGTCATCGACAGACATGTTGCCCGACGAGATGCGCCAAATATCCTATTTATCCCGCTTATTTTCTATGCACCTGCGTATAATAGACCTCCTACGTCATGAAACAAATGAATCGGTTGCGTGTCGATGATGCGCGAGACAGCGCGGCGTGACTAATATCCCGCGCGATCTTGACCTTAGACAATGCAACGGTCGCAACGTGGTGACAAAGTTTATTTCTATATTAGAACAGTGATTTTAATATTTTATAATAAGTGTTTGTGTGTGTGGGATAAGTAGAGCTATTAATTAGGAACTTTTTTCATTTTAATATTAATATCCTATTACGGGTTTTTTAAAGGGTCTGTGGCTGTTGTTTATACATAATTACCTTTGCACGCGTTTGCGAACTTGTGAGGTCGTTTTATTAGTAGTTTTCATTGTTTATAATTAGTTGATTGCACCTTGGCAGGTACATTTTAAAATTATACAAAAAACAGCCGCAATCCCTTCTTTTAACATTTAAAAAAAAAAATTTTTATTTTATTAGGAATTTGTTTTAGTTAGGATTCACATTCATCAACAAAAATAGATAAGTATACGTTACTATTTATATTGTCCGATAAAATTGCAATTAGAATTACGGTTATAATTATGTCTAATTTTTCTTTGAATATAGCAACGCAGAGCAGCATATGTGCGACGAGGCATCCCGCGACGAAGCCCCGCCGCGAATAAGCGAACCGGAGCACGGGCCATATTTATAGACTTATGCGTGCACGGTCCCGCGCCAATCACAGCCGAGCCCGTGCACGCACCAATCAGGGCACCGGCCGCCGAGCGAGCCCGTCGCGACTCGAGCGGCACTCTCCATGGTCCGTGCTCCGATCTCGCCAGTATATAAGGCGCGCCGAATTACGGATTCGGCAGAGGATTCGGTTGTTAGCGTCCGTCGCAAGCGGACGTGTCTCTACCGCGCTCTTGCTTTTCTGTACTCTACAGTTTCTCTATTCTTCACAATCCTTATGTGTCTTCTCTATATTTCTAACATCTAACTTTTCTTCTACTGTGTGTAAATCTGTGGCTTTCTGGTGTGTTCTGTGTGTCTTTCCGGGGCCTAAGCCCCTTCTTTTCTGCGTGACTGGCGGCAAATCGCCCTTCTTTCAATTTAGACAAGCGCCCAAATGTGCGGCGCAAGGCGTTCGAATTTAAAAGGCCCCTTACGGAAAACCGTGGAGTCATTCGCAAGCTCTCGCCAAACTTAGTTGCTCCGGCCTCGGCCCGGGTCGAAAGGGTTGCAATTGTGTCGCGAGGGCACTCTCCTACTTCTGTTCCTCCGTGCTCGGTCAAAACGGATGCCAAATCCTCTCGCGATGTCGCTGTTCCGCCTCCGGAAACTTTTCAATCGGAGACGGTCCTAAACGCGCCTAGGGCCAGTGCTGACCCAGTAGTTTTAGTTCGTTCCGCGTCCGAACCATCAGTTATACAGTTTAATGCTCCCTTAATATCGGAGCACGATTCACAGCAGAGCTCCGCTTTTGGAAATTGTCTCCCAGCGCTTGACGACTTCTCTCTTGGCGAACCCGGAAGCCCGGTAGCGGGGCCATCGGTTTTCTTCGATGCTAGTGACCCTCCCCAGCAGAGCTCTATTTTTGATAACGGTTCTTCTCAAAATTTAATCATAGATTTTGAATCCAGCCCCCATATCTTGTTTGACTCGCCGTCTACCGTAACCGAAACGGCGACCTCCAGCACGCTGTCGCATAAACAGTCGCAGCTACGACTTTCACCTCTGCCCAAAAAACAAAAGAGAGTTAGTACGGACAGCTCGTCTCCTGAAAACAACATTGTTTCCCTTCCAAACATGCAGGACGTGACTCACCTCGGGTCAATCCCCGCTGTTTCGGTAGCGAATAAGTTCAACGTCTTTGGCTCGTTCACTGGAACCTCGCACGATTTACCCGCTTTTACCGCAAATATTCGACATGCCGGCCCTTCCCTGCGAGATGCAGCGCCTTCAACGTCGAATAAGCAGAATCTTAAAGCTGGTACTGATAAAGATGTCTCGTCTCCTGAAACCTTGCCTAGGAAGGCTTTCTCGAAACCACCTCCACTATACATTGCCAACTTTGATGGCAATATGCCTCGCCTTACCAAATCTCTGACTGAGTCATACGGGCGCGAATTTAAACTTAAATTTCTTGGTACGCGAGTCCGAGTCCAGCTGAACTCGCTAGAACATTTCCACGATCTCAGAGGAAAGTTGGAGAAGGCGAACCTTCCCTTCCATACCTTCACAATTAATGCAGAGAAAGTCCTCTCCGCTACCCTTAAAGGCCTTCCGCTCATGGACACTAATGAGCTAATCGAGGAGATGAAACTTCACGATTTAAATCCTGTCTCCTGTTTTCCCATTCGTGGCAGGCGCACTAAAGAGTCACTATATTGTGTCTATAAAGTAACTTTCCCTAACGGAGTTACCCTAAATAATGTTAGGAAGGTCGCGCATCTCTTCTACACGCGCGTATACTGGGACAAGTTTCTGTCCCGAACAAATTATTCTCAGTGCTACAAGTGCCAGGCTTTCGGCCACTCCTCCTTAAATTGTGGCTATAAGCCCAAATGCGTTAAATGCGCTGGTCCGCATTTCACTTCCGACTGTCCTACGCCCACAGTTACCAAACCTACCTGCGCAAATTGTAGCGGCGATCATACCGCCAACTACTCAAAGTGCCCTGCTTTAGAGAATTACCTGGGAAAACGGGCAAGGCGATATCCTCTGCCTGCCCACCCGCAGCAATATATTTCGGCTGCAGGCCCCCCCAGGTCTGCTGAAACTGCCCTGCTTCGGCCCAATGTTTCTTACAGCAGTGCCCTTGCACCGAAAAAACCTTCTCTCCCATCCAGGAACGAGAATACCACCTTAAACAGCCCTGGGCTCCAGGGTCAGCCAACCAACCCATCGGTTTCCCCGATTGAGGAAACCATGCAAACCTTTAGGGAAATTGCTGCTATTTGCAACGTAGAGAAAATCCTCGCCGCGGCTAAAACACTCCTAGCCAAGTTAAAATTATGCAGGACGGACTCAGAAAAATTCGCTGCCTTCATGCAAGTATCGGCAACCCTTTCATAGGCGGGTTATATCCCAAAGTTTTCCTCTGGAATGTGAACTCCATTCTGTCTAAACAGACTGATATTGCACTATACCTGCAACAAAACAACATTAACATCGCGATTATTACGGAGACGTGGCTTAGGCCAGACCATAATTTCTACTTGCCTGGTTACAAGACCATTCGTTCCGACCGACCTTGCGACAGTCCCCTTGGGCGAGGAGGAGGTGTCATACTACTCGTACAGAGTTCTCTCGACTATAACATTGTCGACTTCCCGCAACACGATGGCATTGACATCGTATGTATCAGGCTCACTTCTCCTGCACTCACCCTGGTGGCGACATACGTACATCCACGCACAATTTTAACTTCCGGTTTTTTGGATCGACTTTCCCGTCTCAAATACCCCTTTATTATTGGCGGTGACTTCAATGCCAAGCACTTCTCCTGGGGAAACTCCTATACAAATCAAAGTGGTAGAAACCTCCACGTGCACAGCACTAAATCCAAGTACAGAATCTTTTCGCCGCAGCTTCCTACCTTTCGACGAGGAAATTCTGTCTCCTACCTTGACCTGTTTCTTGTCGACATTCCGTGTGACTTTGACTGCACGCTAGCCGAACAACTGCCATCTGACCATAATCCGGTTCTCCTGAATCCAAAAGAAGCTGCCCTGTTCTCTCCTAGCACTCTCAGAACGTACGACTGGGAGAAGTATAAATCCCTTACAAATAAGCTGAAAATCACTGGTCATCTCAGTAGCCAAGCCGAAATTGACACTTCAGTCAGAACCATCCAATCTTTTCTCACCGCCTGTCTTAGGAAGTCCTCCATTTTTAAGGAAAAATCCTCGCGTCCCTATCTTCCAGACGATCCTCTACTAACCTCTCTCGTTCGCCTCAGGAGAAAACACCGACGTGATCTCCAACGTACGGGCTGTGATTACTTCACTGATATCATTAAACAACTAACTAAAGAAATTAGGAAAAGAGCGAGCAAATATAAGCAAGGGATTTTTAGAGGCAACCTGGCTAAGGTAGATAAAACTGATCCTACCTTCTGGCGAAGCTACAAATTACTGACGGGCACACGTACTAAGTACCCACCGCTCACTTCTTCTGCCTCCCCCTCTCCGATTATTCTCGACAGAGAAAAGGCAAATATTTTCGCTGCAGTTTTTGCCAGTGCCTTCTCGGGAACTGTCTCCACGGGCTCACCGCTCGATGTCACCATTGCTGACTATTGCCAGCTTGTCTCGAGCTCCCCCACAGATCTCTCTCTCAGACGCACTCTTGCCTCTCCCTCTGAAATTGCCTATGCCATCAAAACACTTCAAAATAATAAAGCCCCTGGCTACGATAAAATTACAGCCCAAATGCTTAAGCATGCTGGTCACAAAACAATTATCCAACTGTATTACACCTTCTCTGCTTGTTACAACCTGGCCTACTTCCCCGATAAGTGGAAATTGGCCAAGGTCGTACCCATACCTAAGCCAGGCAAAGACCATAAAACGCCAGACAACTATCGCCCGATCAGCCTGCTTCCGACCCTGGGAAAACTTCTGGAGAAATGTATTCTTAGACTTCTCTCGGATTTCCTTAGGAGTAAGAACTTTCTCATCGACCAACAATTTGGGTTCAGATCAGCGCATTCAACTACCCACCAGCTGGTAAGATTTTTCCAGCTGGTCACACACCAGCTAAACGTTAAAAGGTCGGTACCCGCGGTCTTCCTCGATCTCACTAAGGCTTTTGATACGGTTTGGCATGGGGCCTTAATTTATAAATTGGGAAACGCAGGCCTTGACCCGCTCCTGCAGAATTTCATATTGAACTATCTTACGGATAGAAAACTATTTGTCTCAGTCAATGGTTATGACTCTCCAACATACGGTATATTCGCTGGCGTCCCGCAGGGTTCTATCCTCGGCCCAATACTCTTTAACATCTATGTAAATGACATACCCAAGGATGACAGATCTCATCTTGCCATGTACGCTGATGATACCTTGCTCTTCTGTTCTCACAAGGTCCCTCGTATTGCTGTGAGCAACCTGCAAAGGTACCTTGATCAAGTCATAAATTTCTTTGAAACCTGGAAGCTAGTTGTCAACCCTGCCAAGACCCAGGCAATCGTCTTTACCATGCGGAGGAAGTTGAATGACACCCCGCAGCTTTCTGTAAAAAACGTCGCCATTCCATGGGAAAAGGAAATTAAATACCTGGGCATTGTAATGGATAGCAAGCTTACCTGGAGGGAGGCTATTCTCGACCGGGTGTCGAAAACTCGTTCTGCTGCTGGGGCCATTCATAGACTGATTTCCCAAGTTTCACCTCTGAACCGTAGCCTCAGATTAACTTTATACAAGGTCTGCCTGCGTTCAGTCCTCACGTATGGCCTGCACCTGTGGACAGCCGCCTCGGCCACCAATTTTAAAATTGCGAGCCGTGCCCAGACCCGCATCCTGAAGATCATCACTGGTTTCCCTACATGCACTCCCACCTGCATAATAAATGAACTTCTGAATATTCCAAGTCTCTTGGAATTTTGTTCAAATATTATCGACAGATATAAGGTTAACCTGTACCTGAACCAGCTTGTCCGTCTCACCGGAGAATACGGTCCACACCAGATACCATACCGTATCAAGAAAAGGTTTCCGCTGTATTACTACCACCACCGTCCACCTTGAGACCCTCAAGAATCCATCTTGCTTGCCATCCCGACGGCATTCCTGCTTACACTGCGCTTCGGTACTCCTGCCCGACCCTTTTTGGCCTACCTGCATCCTTATACTGCATGGGCTATGCTCCTAAACTCCTATCCTTCTCTGGCATGCCTAGCGGCACCGTCCCGCCTATTACTTTCTTTCTTACACCTTTGTGTGCAAACTAGGTCGCACACAAACACATAATATTTGTATACGTCGGAATACTTCCGACGTACCGCCGCTGCTACTCTCCTGCGAGCCTACCTCTCAGCAGCTTCTTCTCTTTTCTTATTGTCGCTCTCCAAAAGCGAACCTTTCTCGGAGCTATTTTGAAAATTTTACTCCACATCTATTTTCGCTTGCTATTCTGCAACTCATACATTTACTAAGGTAACACCACTCCCTACTAAAAATTTTTTCTTTCTTCCACCCTGGTAAAGTGGCACTTACGCCACTAGGTACAGGCCGTCTTTCTTATGTTATACAAAAAAAAAAAAAAAAAAAAACCGAATTACGGATTCGGCAGAGTTCGCCGGCACGGTTCGTTTACGAACTCGAACTCTCCACCGAACGATTCAGCTCTTTTCAGAGCTCCGGCAAGCCGACGGTGACGAGCTCGCTCCCTCGGGTTCTTCCGAGCGCGAGCAATTTCGCAGCCTCTTCTCCGGGTGCCCCCGTGGAAGCGCTCGAACGTCCCGTCGACCGCAGTCCGAGAAACGCAGCAAAACCGTTCACCGGGAATCGGTACCAACATCCGCCGGCCATCGTCGCCGTCGTTCCGGGCCGTCTCGGGATCGTCGCGGCAGAGAGGTGGTGCACGAGGCCTTCGGGTGCTCCCGAACGCGTGCGGCCGTAACCCTTCCTCCGGGGACTTCCGGGGGAGCGTTGCGGCACCCTCTGTCTTCGGCGGGCCGTGCGCACCCGTGATGCTTCGGCTCCGCCGCCACGCCGACCGTCCCTGCTGGCACCGGGACGTTCCGCCCCGACAACGAGGAACGGTGTACGCTCCTCCCCGGGCGCTCCCGGGCGCGCGTTTCCCCGGCTCATCCTACGGGGGCTCCCGTAGGAGTTCCGGGGCACCTTCCCCCGCGTCGGGCCGGCCGGACCGACCCATCCAGCTACGACCGACGTAGATTTCTTTCACGTTACGCGCAATGGGCCGATTCCCCGCGGAAATCTAATAGCGCACGTAGCCGCAAACACGAGACCGTGTACCGCGCCGACCGTATCCGCGCCGCCACATTTTTTTATAAATGTTTCCGCCAATCCGGCGACGACTGATTGTTTCCGACATTACCAGAGTCACCGCGGACCGACCGAAACCGCACCGACCACCGGCTGGGCCGAGCCAGCGCCCTTGACCGTCACCGAGGATACCGAATAAATATATTTTTTACCAGAATTCCGGCATTACTTATTCATTCCCCCCCTCCGCGCTCCCCTGAACGAACCCTGGAGTGCTTGAGCATCCAGCAGGGCAGCGCCGCGAGGTTAGACCGTTACATATGTATAAAGCCGCGTGGGTGTCAGCGGTATCGAAATTTTTGGACAATGTAAAATCAATATTAGCAGATACAAGAATGACTTCAAAACAAAGATAAGTGTATAGTTACATTGATATTTTATTCTGTACTTTGTGATCATGACTTTAACAAATTGTTTGTTTTTTTTTTTGTTTTAGAAAGGCAGGGGATCATTCAAAAGCGTGTGTGTGCCAGCAAGGATAGAATTTTTCGACAATGCAACAGCATTGTTAACAGATTCAAGAATAACTTAAAACAAAAGATAAGTGTGTAGTTACATTGATATTTTATTCTGTACTTTGTGATCATGACTTTAACTAACTCTTTGTTTGTTTTTGTGTTTTAGAAAGGCAGGAGATCATTCAAAACCGTGTGTGTGCCAGCAAGGATAGAATTTTTTGACAATGCAACAGCATTGTTAACAGATTCAAGAATAACTTAAAACAAAAGATAAGTGTGTAGGTGCATTATTATTTTATTCTGTATTTTGTGATCATGACTTTAACTAATTGTTTGTTTTTTTTTGTTTTAGAAAGGCAGAGGACCATTCAAAATCGATTTGCGTAACCACAGATACTTATTGTATAAAAAATGTTTGAAAAACTTTAAAAATATATCAGAACACATGTATTTCAGAACACAAATAAAACATTTTATATGCAGTTTTAGATCTGTACATTATTTTTCTCAATATAAGAACGCTTATATATTACATAGTACACCTATAAAAAGGTAAAGAGGCATGGAAATGTGCATTTTCTTCGAATTGTTGGAGATTTCCAATTTTTTTCAACATGTTTACATAAACCGAAAAATCTGAAAAAAATCCCAGTCATGTGTGCTATTAGGTAGAATATTCATGAATTTTTTCATAATTGTTTGTTGAGGATGGTTTGACTAAAAATCAATTTAGTTTAGAGGCCCTTTGTACCATCTTATCTGTTTATACTTTAAAAGTCAACAAAAAAAATTATTTGAAAGATACTAAACATATTTAAGCAAACATAATTAAACTTGGGTTTTGAAAGAAAATTTTAGTCTAAATTTCGCTTCAATATCTTTTTTAGATCAAAAGTTATAGCAAAATGTGTGCCGCGCCGCGCCATGCTGGGAATGCGCTACCGCCAGATTGCGACTCGTGCGTCCGAAACTTCGAATTTCGGAAGAACGCATCGAGTCGAATAGGCAGCTCACATGAACAGAGTAGAGGTATGCTTGTGTGTGTAGCGCGCGTGCAACCGAACAGGCACTCACACTGGCAGAGTAGGGGTACGTTCGTGTAGCGCGTGCGCAGTAGAAGCAACGTAAGGCGACGATGGTATGTCGGAGTGGGGGGTCGAGTCGGCTCAGCGAGCGGAGGGGAAAAAGCCCACGGCCCACGATTCTGGCATCACTGCTTCGCGATCGCGCTCTCCGATGATTTTTGGATGTATTGAAAACTCATAATCTGACAACGTTGCGTACTGTAGACTTGACAATGCTGTAGAAGTTTGACCAGTCGAACCCGAATCGCACTGGATCTAGTTCTCGAATTCACCGCTCTCAAAACGTAGAGGACGCTAAAGTCACTATCATTTAAGGTAACGTTACTACAGATTCCTGTTGCCAAGTCCCATAAGGTGTCATGTCTATTCCTATATATCGTCTGTGGTAAAACTACGTTAGTGTTCCGCAGGTAATAAATAAACGTAGAATGCTGACATTACCCATTCTGTAATTACTTGGAAAATAATTACTTTTTCCTTATCGTTCACCATTTTAATCATTGTTTTATAATCGATAGGTTATAGATGTTGGAAAAATGAAAGTAATTACTACCGGTTACTACGTAATATTGTAAAAAACTATCAAAATTTAAAATAAATTTGAAAATTATTGCGGTATTTATAAAATAATGATTTTTAAGCAAAAAATATTCTGTTATAATTATAGAATAAAAAAAAAGAATAAACACAATCTACATGGAATAACAAAATTCAATCGTTATTTGATCGTTAATAGGAAACAGAAAATTAATTTTTTTACTTATTTATCCAATACTTCTAATGCTCGACAGCATTGACTACATTTATTAAAGTAGAGGTAGTGACGTGATAAAAGTATTAACTAATTAAACTAACTTTCGACGTCTCCTATCCATATAATGCTATTTGGAGGCAGCGCGTATACTGTATACATACAAAGTATATTTCGTACAAAGTCATTTAAAAAAAATAATTCTATATGACTCTATATGAAAATTTCTTGCAACATGATGTTATTTAAAAAGTGCGTGTAACATGATTTTATTTAATTCTGAACCACTGTCTGAAACATCATTCGCTTATCAGTGCACTGTACAACGAGGCAAAGACCGAGCAGTCGAAGTCGAAAGACTCTCCGCGTATCTTTCTTTGCCCGACGCTATCCTTCTTTGCGTCCGAAACTTCCGTCGTTCATTACACAAGCAAATATCATCGGAATTATATCATATTTGATACCATTTTCATTAAAAAAATACATCAAATATGTTAGTGAAAGTCCTATGAAAAATAATGAAAAATAAATAAGTTTTGTTATTTGATTAGTAGTGGTCTCACACCGATATACCCGACCCGAACTGTACGCTCCTCGGCGACCGAGGCCCTCAATGTGAACAGAACAACTTCAAAGACGCAGAGCCGAATTCGCTTCCACTATCCCGACGACAGTGTGTAATCAGAATTCGCTTCGATTACCTATTTCGAGAGTGATCATTGAATAAGACATTGTAATTTCTTTAATTTTAATTCTATGTGTACCAAACTTTCATCAACAGATTTGTGAGAATTTTCTGGTTAAAAGGAGACCAAACTCGATAGAGTCTTAATCATATGTATTTACTATTTACTTATATTTATATCATAGCGAGTTGCGATCACTCATTAAACAAGTAAATATGATCAAAATAGTGCCGTGTTTAGACTCATTTTAATAAGAAAAATCTCACAAATATGTTTGTAAAAGTTGTATAAAAAAAAATGAAAAATAAAAAACTTTCCTATTTGCATTGACATTGTAATCGATACCCAGACTTTTAAACTGTGCCGGCTGCCTCGGTCTTCAGTCCCTCTTTTGTCGCCTATGCGCTGTCGTTTTCTATGAATGTACCTACAGTACTACACGTTCACGTTCATTGATGCTCCAGAGTCCAGAGTCCCGAGGTTTTATCACTCTCATACTCTCAGAGGAAATACATACTGTCTGTATCAGAGTAGGGCAAAATGTTTATCTAAATAAAAATTTCGAACAACGAATAAAAGATACAAAAATTTTTATTCGTTATTGAAATGTTCGAATGAAAACAGTATCTTTATTCGACGAGTATCGAATAAAAAATTTTTTTCGACGAGAATTTATCCGACGAATAAAGATAATTTTTTTTATTCAAAGCTTATTTATTCAAACTTCGAATAATTTATTCATCTTTTATCTTTCATCTTTTATTCGAAGGCTTCGAATAAATCTTCCAATAATATTTGGCAGCTCGAATAAACGGTGAGGAGGCCCGACAATCACTGAACTTGAAAGACCAGCGACAGCGACCGACCAACAGTATACATACATTGTAAGCACCTGGGGAATCGAGCATTATTGACAATTTAAACTTTTATATGTTTATAATACGAATAATATATCCCGATGAAAATGGGTCGAAACACGACATGATTTGAACTACCTTTAATAAGATTATAATTTTTATCGTAATATTACATATCAATAAAAATTGTTCGATTACTCCCAAATTTGGACTCATTTTCATCGGGAAAACCACCTCAATTCACTCGTAATAATTTTAAGAAGGTATATTGAAAAATCTAAAAGTTTAAACTTTTATTCGTGCGTGCTTCCCCATCTGCTAACATTGTATGCCGTTTGTCAATCGCTGGGTCTTCGACGTTCGGAGCTCGACGTTCGGAGCTGGACGCTCGCCGCAGAGATGGGTAAAATTTTCATCTAAATAAAAATTTCGGATAACGAATAAAAAATAAAAAAATTTTTATTCATTATTCAATGGCTCGAATATAAAAATTATCTTTATTCGACGAGCTTCGAATAAATAATTATATTCGACGAGAATTTTTCCGACGAATAATGATAATTTTTTTTTATACCAAGTGGCTTTATTCAAACTTCGAATAATTTTTTCATCGTTTATCTGTATCTTTTATTCGGAGGCTTCGAATAAATCTTTCTACAACTACTGCCAACTCTAATAAACGCGAACCATCGAATAATGAATAAAAATTATCGTTATTCGAAATTTTTATTTAGATGAAAATTTTGCCCAACTATGCGGCGAGCGTTGATCTCCGAACGCCGAGCTCCGAACATCGAGTTCCGACTGTCCAAGACCCAACGACAGCGACTGTTCCGTCGCGCAAGAACTGTGCACGTGGGGGGAGGCTCTTTGGCGCACAGATCTTTCGCGCACATCCAGATGGCGCACGGACGATTGCACACGGGGGAGGCTCTTTGGCGCACAGATCTTTCGCGCACATCCAGATGGCGCACGGACGATTGCACACAGCTCGATTGCGCACACGGTTCTTTCGCACACAGCTCGATTGCGCACACGGTTCTTTCGCACACAGCTCGATTGCGCACACGGTTCTTTCGCACACAGCTCGATTGTAAATTTTATAATCATTGCTTTTCGATGTCTACATATAGTGATATTGTATTGTGAAATATATGATTAAATATGATTTGGAATCTATTAAATTTTAAATTATGATTAAGAATCTATTAATGAAAAATAATGATGTACAGCTTCGGAGGGGGGTAATTCCGAAGTCTTACTCCGGAAAGTTTATTTTAAGAGCGAGTGGAAATGACATTAGTCTGGGTTAGGTTTGGCTAGATAACTGAAGTTGTTGTTAATCGGGCGTTGTTAACCATATATTTCACAAGAGAGGCCTTCTTTGGCACACGGTGTGCAATCGAGCTGTGTGCGAAAAACCGTGTGCGCAATCGAGCTGTGTGCGAAAGAACCGTGTGCGCAATCGAGCTGTGTGCGAAAGAACCGTGTGCGCAATCGAGCTGTGTGCAAAAGAAATGTGCGCCATCTGGATGTGCGCCATCGTCCGTGTGCCAAAGAAGGCCTCTCATTGCACACAGCTCGATTGCTCACACGGTTCTTTCGCACACAGCTCGATTGCGCACACGGTTCTTTCGCACACAGCTCGATTGCACACACGGTTCTTTCGCACACAGCTCGATTGCGCACACGGTTCTTTCGCACACAGCTCGATTGTAAATTTTATAATCATTGCTTTTCGATGTCTACATATAGTGATATTGTATTGTGAAATATATGATTAAATATGATTTGGAATCTATTAAATTTTAAATTATGATTAAGAATCTATTAATGAAAAATAATGATGTACAGCTTCGGAGGGGGGTAATTCCGAAGTCTTACTCCGGAAAGTTTATTTTAAGAGCGAGTGGAAATGACATTAGTCTGGGTTAGGTTTGGCTAGATAACTGAAGTTGTTGTTAATCGGGCGTTGTTAACCATATATTTCACAAGAGAGGCCTTCTTTGGCACACGGTGTGCAATCGAGCTGTGTGCGAAAAACCGTGTGCGCAATCGAGCTGTGTGCGAAAGAACCGTGTGCGCAATCGAGCTGTGTGCGAAAGAACCGTGTGCGCAATCGAGCTGTGTGCGAAAGAACCGTGTGCGCAATCGAGCTGTGTGCAAAAGTAATGTGCGCCATCTGGATGTGCGCCATCGTCCGTGTGCCAAAGAAGGCCTCTCGTGCACGTGTGTTTCTTTCGGAGATTATTTGTGACACGTTCGTGACTGAAAACAATTGAACTATCGGCACTCGGCGACCAGTCGAAACATCTGCTAGATGTTTAGTTTTCCACGATTTCGAGTGTCATAAATATCGTCCCTCCGAACGACAGCCGTGGTCGTAAAGAAGGGTCAAATTACCGAGACCCGTCGTCGACTTCGTTAAAGGTCATCCTACTCCTCGGTACAAAGGCCTCATTCAAGGCTACGGGAAGGAGACATAAACAGCCTAAAGCGCGCTGATTGAGAAATGCAACTTTCGGCAGGAACCAATCAGTGCATTTTCTTCCTCGTCGCGTTAGGACTGGAAGTCAAGTTCACTCAGTTGAATTCTACGCTCGAACGTCGTGACACCTTCCAGTCCTCGGATAGACAAGTACAACGCACGAGCCGTTGTACTATTTGTTATATTTTGCAATCGCGTATTTTCATTGTCCAGCGATCAGGACAACCGACGAAATCGCGATCGTATTCATCATAATCTCTCGCGTGCGCTAGCGTATAAGGCAGGACCTGCTAGATTAGCCTTACTGACGAGTCCCCTAGCAGGTCCGGGACGAAACGCTCTTTTTAACGTGTTTAGTTATTACTGTTAACAAATAATTGTCTTCGAATAACTCGTACGTATTGAACTAGTTGCTCAATATTAATTTGGCGGGCAACGATCCGAACGCTCGCGACACCGACGCGGTCGAGACGTAACAGCGACTGACAAACGGCATACAATGTAAGCATATGGGGAATCAGACACGAATGAACGTTTAAACTTTTAGATTTTTCAATATTCCTTCTTAAAATTATTACTATTATATTGGGGTATTTTTCCTGATGAAAACGAGTCCAAAGTCGATTGTAATCGAACAATTTTTATTGATACGTAATAATGTTATGATAAAAATTATAATCTTATTAAAGATAGCCAAATGATGTAGTGTTTGGACTCATTCTCATCGAGATGATCTCTACAACTCATTCGTATTAAAAATATTATACGTATTATAAACATATGAAAGTTTAAATTGTCAACAATGCTCGATTCCCCAGGTGCTTACAATGTATGTACATATGCTGTTGGTCGGTCGCTGTCGCTGGTCTTTCAAGTTCAGCGCTCGTCGGGCTTCGTCGCCGTTTATTCGAGCTGGCAAAAATTATTTGAAGATTTATTCCAAGGCTTCGAATAAAAGATGAAAGATAAAAGATGAAACAATTATTCAAAGTTCGAATAAATCCGCTTCGAATAAAAAAATTATCTTTATTCGTCGAATAAAATTATTTATTCGTAGCTCGTCGAATAAAGATACTTTTTTTATTTGAACCTTCGAATAACGAATAAAGATAATGTATCTTTTATTCGAATCGTTATTTAAATAATTTTTTATCTAAATAATACTCAACTCTGGTCACAGAGTTGAGTATTATTTAGATAAAAATATTATCTAACGTTTCTTTTTTTAAAACATTCTTTGTTCTATTTCGGGTAACCGTACAGAGCCCTTTTTTTCAATTTGGCTCTTGGAACTTTATAAAAAATAAAAGTGTACGTTTTTATAGAAGATATTTTTTTCTGTACACTTTTTCCAAAAAAACGCTCTGTACGGTTACCCGAAATAGTATAAAGAATATTTCAACAAAAAATTATTATAAAATATTGCTTCTTCGCTTCAAAATATTGGTTTAGCTTCATCGGAACATCAGATTATTGGGTTATGTATCTGTCTTTGTCTCTCCTACGAGTGACAGATCTCCCTCTCTCTGAGACACGACGACAGCGTTGCGGCTGAGAGCGCGGAAATGAAGCAGCCATCTTGAAATACAAATGGTTCTTTCATAACAATGAAACCCCATCCAATTTATTGAAGCGAAGAAGCAATGTTTTCTCACGTTTCTTTTTTTAAAACATTCTTTGTTCAATTTCGGGTAACCGTACAGAGCCCTTTTTTTCAATTTGGCTCTTGGAACTTTATGAAAAATAAAAGTGTACGTTTTTATAGAAGATATTTTTTTCTGTACACTTTTTCCAAAAAAGGGCTCTGTACGGTTACCCGAAATAATATTCCGAATATTTCCACTTAAAAATTATTAAGAAATATTGCTTCTTCGCTTCAATAAATTGGAACGGGTTTCATCTTTTTCATCAAACAATCAAGCCGCGCGGTAAATTCTGTCTTCTCGGTTTCTTTGTCTCTCCTGCGAGTGACGGACTCCCTCTCTGTCACAGCTCTGTAGGAGAGACAAGGATCTCTCTATCCTTGTCCAGGAGCTTCTTAGTTTCTCCGCATCTGTCGCTGAAGTCAATTCTAAATTCTGGTCTGGCTCCAGCGCACCCTTAAGAGCGAGTGGAAATGACATTAGTCTGGGTTAGGTTTGGCTAGATAACTGAAGTTGTTGTTAATCGGACGTTGTTAACCATTAAATTATGATTAAGAATCTATTAATGAAAAATAATTATGTAAAGCTTCGGAGGGGGGTGATTCCGAAGTCTTACTCCGGAAAGTTTATTTTAAGAGCGAGTGGAAATGACATTAGTCTGGGTTAGGTTTGGCTAGATAACTGAAGTTGTTGTTAATCGGACGTTGTTAACCATATATTTCACAATACAATATCATCATATGTAGACTTCGAAAAGCAATGATTATAAAATTTACGGCGTCCAAATGTCATGAATCCAACCGCCACGGCGTCCAAAAGGCACGAGTCTGAAGAAACACATAAAAATTAAAATTCAAATCCAAATTTAATAGGTTCCCATATATTTCACAATACAATATCACCGTATGTAGACCATATGTAGACTTCGAAAAGCAATGATTATAAAATTTACGGCGTCCAAACGTCATGAATTCAGCCGCCACGGCGTCCAATCGGCACGGCGTCCAAACGGCACGGCGTCCAAACGGCACGAGTCCAATCGGCACGGAGTCGAAAAGGAACGCGTCCAATCGGCACCGTCCAATCGGGACGTGTCCAATCGGTCGGAGTCCAAACGGGCATCACTCGTTCTCTTACAGGCTAAGTCGAAACAGGTTCTGTTACAGGCTAAGTCGAAACAGGTTCTGTTCCTGGCTAAGTCGAAACGAAACGAAAAGTGGCACGGCCAAAACCCGAGCGTGAGCACTCTCATCTACTCTCTGTTAGGATAGAGTCAAGCGCAGACGAACCTGAATCGTAGTCACATAATCAGGGAGCTGCTAGGAAGGTGAAGGAGAGTTACGCAGACGAACCTGACGCGAATTCATGAAATCAGGAAGCTGCTAGGAGGTTGTAGAACAGCGCGGATGAACCCAATGCAAGATTAGGTAGCCGCTGTGAGGTTAGATGAAACGCAGACGAACCTGATGCGTAATCACGTATAGCCGGTTTCGAATTTTTTTTAGTAATGACAGGCTTTCGAAAATATGATACGCTTCGGGTTCCCGAAAGTATCCGGTTGCCTATGTTTCTTCGGGACCCCGAAACGATCTAACTACCTACAATTTATATATAATATCACAGCCTACTCTACTACCCAGACAGCACACCGGCTCGATTCCGGCCGGGCTTTTGTGCACGCAATGGCACAAAAAATGCCAGTAGTGGACTCGAGCCCAGGGCCTGACGGCCGGGCCGGGATTCAGCCCATTTACAAGATTGCAAGGGCGCGGAATTTGCGTTCTCATTTCGTGATAATACAAACACGGGTTTTTTCAGTAGTCAAAAACGCCAGATAAAGGATCAATCTACGCACTCAAAAGTTTTTTTTTCCTATACGAGGCGTAATTTGCATTATTCGGCAGCATATATGTTATGAAAATAGCTACATACGCAGTTGTATGCTTTCGTATGATGCAAACTACGACTCGTAAATGTAAACGGCCAAACCCCAGGCGTGAGCACTCTCATTTCCATGCGACCCGCTCTATGAGAAAAGTTGGGCTCAATCGAAGCACTGATTGGCCACATTAGTGTGACCGTGCTGCCCTCTCAAAAACAGGCTGAATACCGGCACGGCCGTCAGGCCCTGGGCTCGAGCCCACTACAGGCAGTGATGCCGAAATCGTGGTACTGTGGTACTAAGCCGTGGAACTAGACCTCCCCACTACGACCTACTGTTGCCCCTACAGTCCTTTTCCAACGCGCTCGCGCGCTACACGCACTAGCGTACCTCTACTATATAGTAGACTATATACTAGAGCGTGTAGCGCGCGAGCGCGTTGGAGAAGGACTGTAGGGGCAACAGTAGGTCGTAGTGGGGGAGTCTAGTTCCACGGCTTAGTACCACAGTACCACGATTTCGGCATCACTGACTACAGGCATTATTTGCGCCGTTGCGCGCATAAAAGCCCGGCATGAATCAACCGGCCTGGGCCTCGAGCCGATCCAAGCGTTGTGTTGGCCCGTAACCTGTAGGTCAGGGGCTCGGCACGCTGAGTCAGGTGGTAGGCTCGGTCAGGCTGTGCTATCTGGGTACTAGCCGTGCTGAACAACTTGGCAACACCGCTGTGTTTACAGTTCGAGAGTCCGATTTTCAAGAATGGCAGTCTCGTGTTTGAGATTATAATTAACGTTTTTTTCATAGAAAATTATGTTAAAATGCACAGTTCGTTGTTAATTATGTTTAAGCAATATGTAAATATTATAACTATGGTAAGTAGAAGTGATATTAAAGCATACTAGTATTTATAAATGCGGTTTACATTTTGTGGACTCCCGGAATAGTTTGGTGTTGTGATACATAATATTCGAAATATTTCCAGAGGTTTTAAGAAAATAGAAGCATGAAGCAATGGGAAATCATCTTTGAACTAAAATGCAACATTTGAAAATGAATGAAGGGATATATAAGTTAATAGAAGCCTGAAATAGACGAAATTATTGTGACGAAGTCGAAGAGGTTAAGTGACTACGTGTATACGTCAAGGAGGTTGGGTAATCAGTTACTGAAGAGAAGAGTTATGCAGGTAAATAATATATTATATCGTTTTATAAACTTATAAAGGATAATTTTATAATTGTTGTAAATTTCCTCACCACCCTAGGGGTATTACTGTGGCGCGTTACCTTTTTTTATCATAATGGGTGGTTCGCCAATAGCCATATCATCCCATTTTACAAAATAAAATACATTTTTTAAAATAGCAAGAAAATAAAACGAATTTTTTTTTAAATAAAAAGAAAATACAAATGAAAGAAACTTAATAAAATTATCTTGATGATGCTATCTTTTATATCTTTTATACATCTATTCTCTTATATGTGATAATATCGTAGTAGATATTATTTTTAGAAAACAAAAAAATAACTTTTCACATATAAACAGAAAAATAAAATAATAAAATTTTCAACAATAATAAATAATCTTTAATATTAATAACAAAATATACTCTGCTATTTTTCTTGAAATACTGCTAATATAACCCTGAGAATCTTATATATATAATAACATTAATAATAAAAATATAAAAAGAAAATAAATAAACTAAGACAAATAAAAAACTCTGTTGATGCATTAACTAACACATATTAGAAAGAATAAGTTAAATATATCAAAATTAATGCTTTAAAAAAAGCTAAATTAAAAGAAAATTATTGAAAATTTAGGTTCTATTGAAAGTTTTTATTTTACGATTTTTAGAAATGGTATGTGCATTCATTTCTAATTGACTATTGTTTATAGTTTTAACATAATCATTTAGTAAAATATTCGAAAAAATTGATAATAATTTAAGCAAAATACTGTGATAATCTTTACCACAAATGCATCTATCTAAAAATGCTAAATGATGTATATCTGATTGTATACTAATATGTGTTAATTTACATAAAATATGTTTATGATTTTCAGATTTTAGAAAATCTGATTCCAAATTAGGAACATTTATTATGGCTTCCATTACTGCACACATGTGAGTAAATACATTTATTACGTCTTCTGTAGGAGTGGAAAGACCACCCCTTTGTAAATAATCAAAATATACATTATTTACAGTTGTACCTTTATCCTCCACAATTAATAATTTGCATGTATTACAATTTAATTTTTTTGCAACAGAATGGGACCCATAACCGGATATATAAATCGTAATGGAATCATCAACAATACAAGTGGATAGATAATCAGTGTCAAAAATTTCTGAAAAACCGCTAACATCAACAGGAAGATTATGAAGATCATTACTATCATCATCGCAAATTTGGAATTTATTTTTTATTTCAGAAATCAGAAGTATCACTACATACAAGCTTGAAAAAATAAATTTTTGAATTTGTTATTTTGATACTCCAATGGTTCGAAATTACAAGCTTTTCTTTGTAATTGTTTATTAAATTTAAGAAACCACTAATTAGATCAGAGTCAATAAACTCTTTAACTAAATTTTCATGGTTTTCAATTATTCTTTCTCTGCGCTCTACAGGATCTTTTCTTTGTGGTAGCACACGTTTTGATGGTGAATTGGGAAAAATGGAAGGTATTGCATTGTCTATAAGTCTTGGATATTTCAACAAAATGTTCTGTGGTACACCGTTAGGAGATAGAATATACCTTTGGATGTCAGTTTCTGCAAAATGCAGACTACAAACTGCAGAATATTTTGTTGGTGTCCAATTTCTACGGGGAATAGCAGCCATCCATTTTTTCCGCAATTCCTCATCTTTGGGGAATAAAAATATAGAAATATAATTATTTTCTTTCAGAGTAGTATCATAATTTCCCTTACAATTGGGGACACAACAACGTCGTGGCATTATTAACAAATTAAATTATTGTGAAAAGAACTATGTAAAACAAATTTTCTAAAAACTCTGTATGTATATAATACATATGATTTTGTAAAAATTTAGATGTGATACTATTAAAATGTTGTTGATACTATATTGAAATGTATTGAAAGAACAATAGAGTCTATTAAGTAAATGTGCTACACACAAAGATAAAGACCTAAAAAGTTAATAAATAATACTTACCTCCATTATTGCACTTCTTTATTTTCGCAAATTAGCTACACTACATAACAATATTATAATAATGTGTACTACACATTGATGAGAACATTTGAAAACTACGCGGGAAACTGAGAGGCCGGTAGGGGAGACCGAGAGTCCGATTGAGTAGGTTGGGTTAGGTATATTGACATATTGTATATATCAATCGGACTCTCGCCGTGTTGCCATTTTTACCTTCAGCACGGCTAGTAGTAGAGTAGGCTGTGATAATATATATAGGCGAACACACAATACAATAAAATGGAAGTAGCGTAATGAAATTAATATTTATTAGATGTAAAGAATAGAGATAATATTTTACAAAGTTTGACAAGAAAAATGTAATCTACATAATCAAATTAGGCATTACTAATTAACTATAATTCAGCTGATCACGATCCACTGTCGCCTCGGTATCTGCGTGGAGTAGGGGCAGGCTGTCGGCCAGTATTGTCCACCATCGTCTCGACAACGAAATAGTCCAAATGATTCGTGGCTAGAACAGAAACAAAAAAAAAATGAATAAACTCCGAAAAAAATGCTGAATATACTTCAAAGTATATGTCGAACCGTAAAAGGTTTATTGACAGAAAGTATGCTGTTTGTTAATTTTTGAAACCTCTCATCTTAACTGTGTACCCATATATTCAAGTTCACGGTTATACATGTATTATCCGTATATTTTGATACACGTGAAGACGTGTATCCGTGTAATAAATAGGATCCGGACTTCTACACGGATATATTAATTACATGTGTATTTCCAATATACGTGAAATGGTTATCTCTAGTTATTTCAAATGAAATAGTATGTAAAGTAAAAGTCTTACATTATAGCTATCTGAACATACAGACGTTGAAGGCTCCTCGGTTGAAATTTCTTCACACACATTATTATTTTCTTCCTTTATAATGTCAGAAGTAGAAGGTTCCTCGGTTGAAATTTCTTCCTTTATAATTGCTGGAAATTTTACCTGTAAATATAAATAAATTTATTAATGTCACTCATGGGTCATTCCACGCAAAAACGGACACTTCTACGAGTAAAATTCTGAATTTTGTTCAAATTTAAATATGCTGTATTCTTTAGTGACCTATGAACGAGCAAGCCGATGAAAATTAATTTTTGGGAACTTGTAGTGAAATCATAAGAGTATCTACTAACAATGTTGTTATTTGACTTAAAAAATCGACATATTTAAATTTGAAATAAAACAGAAATTTCAATCCAAAAATGTATGGCATAATATAAAGAGTTCATAAAATGTTACATACATACGGTATAGCATTCTCCCTCAATCTGACACATACTGAAGATGTTCTATCCATATCTTCATGTCTAAAATGAAGCGAACATACATTCGGACGTTTCACTAAAACTGAATTTTGAAGTCCCAGACTGTTCAACCACAATTGGTGTTTTATAGGACATTTGGGAAATCTGAAAATAGAATTATACAAAAACATTGCTTACCCATAAACTAAAAGGTAAGACTTCGGAATCTCCCCCCCGTCCTTTCGAAACAAGATATACGTCATTCTATTCGTTTTTGCATGCCGAACACGAAATGTAATTGTCATTTTTGGCGGAAATTAATAGTTTTCGAGATATTCGTGAAAAACTGCAGCTATCATACATTGAATTTTGTATATACGTGCACGTCCGCGCTGTGCGTGTGCGTCAGCATGATGCGATCGCTCGTCAACTGTTTCTACAGATATATCACTACGACCGTCGAACGATCTATATACCGCGTGAACTTTTTAAAACATCATATGCTGAAGAGACTACATATTACGACAATACCACACACACCCACCAGTGTTTCTGAGAAGAAGGTTCCCACATTAAATAATATAAAATCAACTGAAACCAATACCAATTTGTTTTACTACCAAATGCGATAATATAATGAAAAATAATTATGTAAAGCTTCAGCTTCAACTTACCGAAAATTCCATAGTTAGGTCTGAGTTAGGTCTGGGTTAGGTCGTGGTAAACCTGGTCGGGCGACTTGGCCGAGCTGCGAAGCTTGGCTGGCCGCGTCCGACGCCGGTACACCCGCGCTCGGCGCCGCCATTTTCTTGGCGGCGACCCGGAGCCGAGGGTCGCCGAGCTGTACGGAGAGTACAGGTCGGCGGCCGTGGCCCTCAAGCGAGCGATAGCCGCTGCCAAGGCCAGGGCTTGGGATGAGCTCCTGCTCACCCTCCGTCACGATCCGTGGGGACGCCCGTACAAGGCGGTGCTAGGGAAGCTCCGCCCCTGGGCGTCCCCGGTCGCGGAGAGGCTTGACCCGGAACTCTTGGGGCGCATCGTTGATACCCTCTTCCCCTCCAGCGATGGGGTGGGAGGAGGGGTTGAACGCGCCCCGGTGCCGACCAGCGATTGGTCGGACGAGCTCCGGGTCACCGAGTGGGAGCTATCTCTGGCCATCCGGGGTCACCGGGCTAGGGGCAAGAAAGCCCCTGGCCCTGATGGAGTCCCCGGTGGTATAATGGCCTTGGCTTTAGGGGTCCTCGCCCCGGCTTACAGGAGCGTCTTGAACGCTAGCCTGAGCCGGGGAACCTTCCCCACGATGTGGAAAATGGGTTGCCTGGTCCTTCTCCAAAAGAAGGGTAAACCCGCAGAGTCTCCCTCTGCATACCGGCCGGTTTGTCTGCTCGATGAGGCGGGCAAGTTATTCGAAAGGATAATTGCTGCCCGCCTCCTCGAGCACCTGTCGCGCGGTGGTCCCGACCTCAGCGACAGCCAGTACGGATTCCGGAGAGGGCGCTCAACGATTGACGCGTTGGAGCGTTTGTGCCTTCTCCGGGAAAGGGCTGTCGCTCAGGGCAGGGTGTTGATTGCCGTGTCATTGGATATTTCCAATGCATTCAACACCCTGCCCTGGAAGGAGATAGAGAGGGGGATGGAACATTTCCAGTTCCCCCCCTATCTCCGAAAGGTGGTGTGGGACTACCTCCGCGGCAGGGAGGTGGTTTATACCGGCCGGTACGGTGTGACGTACACGAGGGAGATGCACCGCGGCGTTCCACAGGGGTCGGTCCTTGGACCGCTCCTGTGGAACATCGGTTATGACGCGGTGTTGCGGGTTATCCTCCCCCCTGATACGGGTGTCATCTGCTATGCGGATGACACCCTGGTTTATGCAGAGGGGGAGGATTGGGGAGGGACCAGGCACCTGGTAGAGTCCGCCCTGGACTGTGTCGTCGGGCGAATCCGGAGTATGGGGCTGACCGTGGCCGCCGATAAGACCGAGGCGATCTGGTTATACGGATCGTCTCGGTTGCGGCGGCCGCCCCGTGGTCAAGACCTCCGGATTCGCGTCGTCAATTCCACCGTCGAGATCGGGCCCCAGATGAATTATCTGGGGCTGATCATCGACGGCCGCTGGCGCTTTGAGGGTCACTTCGAACTCCTGGCCCCCCGATTAGAAGCGAGGCCGCTGCCTAATATTGGGGGGCCGCAGTTGAAAGTCCGCCGCCTCTATACAGAGGTGGTGCGGTCCATTGCCCTTTATGGGGCCCCTGTGTGGCACCGCTCGCTCGAGGCCAGTCGGCGCAGCCAAGCACTCTTAGAAAGAGTGCGGCGCCGGCTGGCCCTGCGGGCCATACGGGGGTACCGCACCATCTCGGCTGAGGCGGCGGGCCTCCTCGCCGTGTCTCCACCACTCCCATTGGTGGCGGCGGAGCGGGCGACGCTATACCACGTCGCCTGTTCGCTCCGCCGCCCCCCGGGGGTGGAGCTCACGCGCGAGGAGGAGGAGGAGTTCGAGGTTTCGAAGCGTCAGGCCCGGACGGACATGTTTGCCGGGTGGCGGCGTCAGCTCGCCACCTCGGCCCGTCCAATTGTCCGGGCCCTCCTGCCCATATTCGACATATGGTGCAGGAGGCGGGGAAGATTGACCTTCCGCCTTACTGCATAGGATGGGGCGGGAGCCGACGGCACAGTGTCACCACTGTGGCGAGGAGGTGGACACGGCGCGGCACACCCTTGAGGAGTGCCCTGCGTGGGCAGAGCCGCGCCGTGTCCTTAGAGCCGCAGTGGAGGGGTGGGACCTCTCGCTCGCGGCCGTGGTCGACCACATGGTCTCGAGCGAGGGGTCGTGGAAGGCGGCGGTCTCCTTCTGTGAAGATGTGATCTCGCAGAAGGAGGCCGCCGAGCGAGCCCGGGAGAGGGACCCGGGCTCGGCGAGGAGGGTCTGGGCGCGGGGGCGTCCCTCGCGCCGACGTGTGCCCCCCCTCCACGGAGGAGGGGGGCGGAGCCGGATGGTGAAGCGGCGCGGGGGCCGTCCCCGCGCGGTGGATCAAGCCCCCCCCGAACGGGGAGCGCGATCGACGTGGATGGCGCAGGGGGTTCGCCCCCCGCGTCCGTTCGTGCCCCCGTGGGGGGGGGCGTGTGGGGGGAGGGCGCAGGGAGTGTTCCCCTCTCCGCGCCAATTGATGCCCCCTCCTTGTGGGGGGGCGGGTGTTCCCTTGGCGGTGCGGCGAGTTCTCCCGTCGCGCCGCCGTGTGCCCCCATCCCGGGGGGCGGAGGACGATGGGGGCCGGGGAGTGAGCTGACCCCGGCCCCCAGAGATGGGCTAGGCTCATCTCGGGGCGGACCGGCTGGATTGAAGCCGGCCCGCCCCGAAGCGACCACCGGGTCGCTCTGGGGTGCGTGGGGGTGGGGTGGGGAGGGTCGGGGCGTGCGGGATCGCGCCTCCGGCGGCCCTTCCTTACCGATAACGGCGTCTTCTTGCCCTAGCCTGAGGCGGGTGCCTTCGGGTCACACGGACCGGGCGTGGCACGAAGACGCCGGGGGGCCGTGGGTGGACCGAGCGGGGACTCGGGAAGCCCGGTCGACGGCCCTAGGGATTGGGATGGGGACACCGGGCGGGTCCCTCCGCCCGGGGTCTTATAGAGTAGGTAGTGGGGGAGGCTAACCCCTCCCCCCGGGATCTCATGATAGCTGGGAAGTGTCCTGTTGAGTACTCGCGTGATCCAGGCACTTCCCCTTTTAGCTTAGGTGGGTGTGGGGTTTTAGTGGGTAGCCACTGGGGACGGGCGCGCCTTCGGCGCCCCCCTCCCCGGTGGTAGTCCCACATAACCTCGGTTCCCCCCCCCCGGGGGCCGAGGTATGCGTAATGCATTTCCCCACAATAAAAAAAAAAAAAGGTCGTGGTAAACCCCAGTTGGTGGGGGATAGAATTCACCAACAGTATCCCCTGCTTGTCGTAAGAGGCGACTAAAAGGGGGAGGTTGTAGGGCATTAGAAACCCACACCCTTTTATAAAGGATATTGGTTGTTAGAAAGGCATATCTGTGTCTTGTATTAATGGAATCTTGAACGGTGGGAGGAAATCTCTCAATGATCCGTAAGGTATGTTAAAGGGAGCCGCAATGGCCATAATTAACTGGTACAATGTTCACAAATGAGCTTCGAAGGGCTGCGATTCTAGTTGAGACTCGGAAGACCGTAATCACTCATTGCGAAATAAGGACGGTCGGTACGGGCTCACCGTAGATGGTATTCACCCCGATGAGAAGTCATCAGCTGAAAGAATGGCCTTAAACGCAGGCAAGCGAAGAGATATATACAACGGGGCGAGAATATACTAGCTGACGTGTATATTCGTCTCCTTGTTGTATAGGCAATAGTAGATTTCTAGACAGCAGGGAAAGCTAAGTCCACTTGAATTAAGATCCTGCTGCTTGCTGTCATGGATTTCTCGAGAACAGTCTTGGTATGCGTCTCTGATCCGGTAGTTGATATTAAGGAGGTGTGGGGTGTCCTTTGGGCTCCTGACCTCTGCAACTGCAACGGATGAAAGTGACTTTATTGGAATGGCAACTTGCTCCGAGGAACAGAAGGAGCCGGTAACGATGCGAGCGATTATGGTATATCGTAAGGGTAATTTTAGGAGTTTTTGAGCTTACAAGCTAAGAAAGGAGCTGACCACACATGTTTCCGAAGGGCTGAGAAGCTAGTTCGTACGCGGAGCTGCTAGACCGGTGTGGAAACCGCGATACTAGTATGCGATGGTACGGTCGTAGAGTTGATCACCCCGATGAGGTTACTAAAGAAATGGTATCCGCCTTCCACAAAAGGCTTTCGACAAGATCGGGGAAAAAGAGGCAGTCATTTGAGTAATACTCTCAGCCGGTCACCTCTGGGTAAACGGACTGTGCAGTGGCGCGGTAACATTTATAAAAACAATGGTTACAAACCTGAAGGGTCGGGTCTGATATGTGACAAAATGTTGCAAGAGGACCCTTCTTCCGGATGCTGGTAACATCCAAATTGAGCGGCCATTGTTGCTAGAGAGTATCAAGCCCACCTCAAGGTAGAGAACCCGATGGAACCGATATTTTAATCTTGCATAAGATTAGAATTTAGGTGAAATTGGTGCACGGACTCCCTTTACCCCTCGCGGACTAGACTCGGCAGTGAACGGCGCGATGGAATTGATATCTTCGGCCTTCGGGCTGGGATTTCGATCAAGTTGGCCCGGATCTGTGGACTTGTTATAACTTAGATTAGGATTGGATTAGAATCCAAGGGTGGGAGAGGGTAAATTTCTGGGATATCTGGAAATAGAGTAGGGAAGGATTTAGAACTTGATACTCTCGAAATGCGATTTTGGTAAAGTGGGGGGAGTCTAAAGGGCAGGCGAGACACCCTGCAGGTCTGAGATGGGATGGCCCGACGTTCGCTCCGAGCCCTAAAAAGCTCAAAAATCCAAAATTTAGGTAGTATGGCCATCCCGACAATGATGACCGTCCCGTGGAGTACGTCTGCTGCCCCGAAAATGGCCCGGGCCGAATAAAACGGGGTCGCGGCGGAAAAGCGAATGGATAATTGCAACCCGTAATAGGGCCGAGGTCGGTAGTGCCGCTGTGAATCCGATGAATAACTGAACGGAGTGCCTAAAGGAAGCGATGGTGACCGATTCATCATCCCCGACAAAAAGCGTTACTTACTTACTTACTTACTTACTTAGGTCGTGGTAGGGGGCGGAGAGGGCCGGCCGATAGGCCGGCGCGACCACGCATACGAAAATCCATGAGTACTCTTTCAAGATTGAAAGCTCACCCTATACATATATGTATGAACAGAGTGAGACGCTGTTTTCTACAAAAAAATACAATTGGCTTTATTTTTCAAATGAAAAAAATGATGTAAAGCTACAAAACTTACTGAAAATTCCTTAGTTAAGCGGTAAAGCCAATTGTATTGACTTAATGAGGCTTTCGAATAGATCGGTATTTAATTTTTTAGATTCGCGACGCCACTGATACTCGATCAAGTGTTCCATGAACATTTCACTAGGTACATTTCTTGATCTGAAGAAATTTTTCGCCGGACGCCATGTGGCTTCAATCCTTTGGGTGTGTGTCCCATCTTCAGCAACAAAACGATGTTCCGGGTCACTATGATTCACAATTTTGTGTATGTAGCCATTGTTGGAAAGTGTGTTATATGCTTTCCATGCATCAGTATGAATTTCTGTGCCTTCCATTACATGGGCTTTAATAATCGGCAACAACGTATCGGCGTTTCGCAAATTGTATGGACAGACAACCGCTCGAAAATCTTCGGAATCATTTTCGATCATTCCGAGAACCCAATGTCCGTCAATTTGTCTTCCGCGATTGTACTTTCTCCTACCAAACTTACTCTCGTCAATTTGGACAATTTTTCCGGGCCCGCCAATTCGTCCGCGAAGTTCCTCCCGACAGAAATAATCGTCGACAATCATGTTACGACAGAAATTGTACCAGTTACAGATGGTTTCGTGGCTGATTGTGGGTTCTCCGTCTGTAAATTCTAGAGCCTCCCTTTGGCATTTATCATAACTCTCGGCATTACAAAAACTGTACATTATACTGTACATTTTAGATAATGGTAGATGAGAATTTTGGAACCATGTGCCTTTGGTTATTGTTACTTCGTGCTGTCCATTCTTGTTTTTACATCGGAAAGTACCCAGTCCATTTCGTTGTAGATGTAGAATGTAGAGACATCTCTTTCCGGTGTTTCGCACAAAACTTAGACGTTGGAAGAAGATGATGCACTTGCGACCAACGAATAGCATCTTCACCATCCTTTATCTCTAGGATTATTCGACGGCGATTCCACTGGGTCATTTTTAAAATTACGTACAAAAATGTTCACTTATACACAAATATTACACTATTATTTATACACTAATGCTACACTATTACTTATACACTAATACTATACTAATAAAAACACACATACACTAAGAAAATATATACTATTGTACAAAAAATGGGAATCAATAATTGCAGAGATCACTTGTCTGTTTATTTCGGCGTCAATTCAGCGAATGAATTTTTGGAGCCTACCGTCAGCGTGTTCTAAACTTTCATTTTGTTTTTGTTTTTGTTTGTTTGGTCCTGTATCGATGACAACGCAAACAAATCGTTCGGACTTCGTTTTGAGGAGTAAAAAAGAGTGACGAGTATGCTGTATACTAGGGCTGTTACTTTGATTTCAAAAACTTCGAAGGTGATGAAAATCGAAATTTCGAATTTTGAACCTCCGTAGTAAATTATTATAACAGTGGTTCTTAGTCTTTTTGATGTCAGGGAATACTTTTGATTATATGAAAATTTGGTTGTCTGTCCATACAATTTACGAAACACCGATACGTTGTTGCCAATTATAAAAGCCGATGTAATGGAAGGCACAGAAATCCATACTAATGCATGGAAAGCATACACCACACTTTCCAACAATGGCTACATACACAAAATTGTAAATCATAGTGACCCGGAACATCGTTTTGTTGCTGAAGATGGGACACACACCCAAAGGATTGAAGCCACATGGTGTCCGGCGAAACATTTCTTCAGATCAAGAAATGTACCAAGTGAAATGTTCATGGAACACTTGATCGAGTATCAGTGGCGTCGCGAATGTAAAAAATTAAATATCGATCTATTCGAAAGCCTCATTAAATCAATACAATTGGCTTTACCGCTTAACTAAGGAATTGTCAGTAAGTTTTGTAGCTTTACATCATTATTTTTCATTTGAAAAATAAAGCCAATTGTATGTTTTTGTAGAAAACAGCGTCTCACTCTGTTCATACATATATGTGTAGGGTGAGCTTTCAATCTTGAAATAGTACTCATGGATTTTCGTATGCGTGGTCGCGCCGGCCTAACGGCCGGCCCTCTCCGCCCCCTCCCACGACCTAACCCAGACCTAACTCAGACCTAACTATGGAATTTTCGGTAAGTATCGAAGCTTTACATAATTATTTTTCATTATATTATCGCATTTGGTAGTAAAACAAATTGGTATTGGTCTCAGTTGATTTTATATTATTTAATGTGGGAACCTTCTTCTCAGAAACACTGGGGGGTGTGTGTGGTATTGTCGTAATATGTACTCTCTTCATCATATGTTTTAAAAAGTTCACGCGGTATATAAATCATTCGACGGCCGTATTGATATATCTGTAGAAACAGTTGACGAGCGATCGCATCATGCTGATGCACACGCACAGCACGGACGTGCACGTATATACAAAATTCAATGTATGGTAGCTGCAGTTTTTCACGAATATCTCGAAAACTATTAATTTCCGCCAAAAATGACAATTACATTTCGTGTTCGGCATGCAAAAACGAATAGAATGACGTATATCTTGTTTCGAAAGGACGGGGGGGGGGGGGATTCCGAAGTTCAGCCAACTAAAATTTGTACGTGAAATTACTTCTTTACGTATATTAATGAGACATGCAATAAAAGTTTCAAGTTTCACTGTATTTTATTACTGTTACTATAGAGCGCACCACATGTTGACCGTACCAAGATGGCCGAGACAGGATTTTGAGGTTGAAAGACGCCTTGTGAAGGTTGGATAACGAGCGACACTAAGGATTATTAAGTTTTTATTAAATTTACCGTAATCGTAGCGTATTAAATAGTTCAATAACATTCTTATATATACATATATTTGAGGATAGGGCGTGTGAAGCCCATCAATAGAAAGCAATGTCGATTTTTTTGGGAATTTAAAGGGAAAAAATGGGTGAAGAAGAGAGAGAAATCCTCAAGGATTACTCTCTAAAAAGAAAAACAGATGATGCAGACAAGGAGGATGCACATAAAATTTTTAAAAAATCAACTATAAACAACATGGAAATGGAGACTGATAAAGAAAAAAACGAGAAAAGAAAATGCCAATTAGGTTATACCCAGAAAACCATAAGGGACCAGCAATATTAGAGGTAAAACTTGACTCAAGTAATGTCAAAGACAGTAGAAAAAAAAATTTGTTAGAAATTTCTAGAAGAGTTTCAAAACAGACTGTTGGAATATAAGGTAAATTCACATATACGTTGTATGGAAGTATGCGTGCGAGAGAGAGAAAGGAGAAGGGGCATGCGCGCGCATAAGAGTCATGAGACTGAAGCTCGCCGTTGTACGAAGATGTACCGCGACAAACCGCAATACTAAATCCAGTATTATTATTGTAATCCCAATGGAGGGATAAGTTATTATTAATAAAAGAGTGCAATTGTTAAGTATTCCATCCAAGAAATATAGTATTATTTCAACATGGTAGCAGAGCCTGGTTATTGGTTTCCATAAAGTACGGAAGTGAGGTTATGTTAACACGTGGTCGACAAGAAAAACTACTAACGGAATTAAGGAAAAAATTCGTGTTGGTTGCGGAAAGAGTCTTGACCCTGAAAAGATTGATTTTTGAGGTTCCAGAAAGTTTACCTGAAGAAAAGAAAAAAGGAAAAGAAAAGATGACCGACAAAATTAAGATACCAGTGTTTGATGGAAGTGATTACAGCACGTGGAAAAAAAGACTTCTAACTTTTTTGAAACTAAAGAAGTGCGATGATGCTTGCAAGCGAGAAAGAACGGCAATTGACAATGCAGAAGCCTGGATTGAGAAAGACTTAACAGCGGTAAACTACATATATAGTGCACTCTCGAACAAGCAGATGGAATTTGTGAATGACGAAGAAACGGCTTACAAGATAATCAAAAAGATGGACAAGATGTATATGAAAGAATCGACGGCACTACAAATTAGCATAAGAAACAAACTAGAGAAGATTAAGCTAAATGATTACAGTGAAACCAGTGAATTTTTTAGTGATTTTGAGAAGCTTGTCATTGAACTGAAAAATGCTGGTGCAAAAGTTACAGAGCAAGAGAAATTGAACTATTTACTGAGGACGTTACCAGGATCACTTAGCTACATTGGTGATTTTGTTGACGTTCTACAAGAAGAAGATAGAACGGTTGATTTTGTTAAAGATAAAATCAAGATGTATGAAGTAAGGGAGAAGGAAGAAAATAAATATGAAAGAAATCGTGGTGCAAGTTCAAGCGCATTCAAGAGTGAGAAGAAGAAAGATGCAACGTGCTATAAGTGCGGTAAGGAAGGGCACCTGCAATACCAGTGCAGGAGCAACACCTATTGCAGAGGATGGGGCCAGCAGGAGCAGAGAGGCGCGCGAGGCACATGGCGTGCGCAAACTCGCGGCCAATGGCGCTCACCGACACGCGGCCAGTGGCGCTCACCGCAACATCAATTCGGCAGCAGAGAGTCGACGTATCGTGGCCGTGGCGGACGCGGCGCTCAGGGTGGAATCAGCAGGTATCAACACAACGAGCAGCGAGACGCGATGTATTCTCGTGTCGACGACAACCATGAACGTAATACGTTTTGTACAGTGGTAGGTGCAAATACTATGAGAAATAAAGTAGAAGTAAATATGTGCGAGAATAATGTTGAATGGATTCTAGATAGTGGATGCACAGACCACATCATAAATAATGACCGTTATTATTCAAACTCTATAGATTTGAAAGTCCCAGTTAACGTCAAAATAGGTGATGGAAAAATGTTGAAAGCTACTAAAATGGGAAACGTTTGCATTAATTCTGTAGTAGATAGAAATAAAGTAAAAATAGAATTGAGAGATGTATTCTTTGTCAAGGAAATGGATAGAAATCTAATTAGTTTTGCAAAAGTCACACGTAGAAACAAAATTGTTGCGATAGGCAACACGGCAAAAGTATTTAACAAAAAAAATGACTTGATAGCTATTGCATATAAAGAGAACGATTTGTATAAAGTAAATAGTATAACAGAAAAAAAGGAAGCATATGTGACTATAGAGCAAAATAAGAATATGACTTGGAAAGAGAAATTTCACAGAATGCTAGGTCATGTAAATTTTAGTTATTTAGAAACTTTATGCAAAAACAATTTAGTTGAAGGTATGCCAAACAAATTAGAAGATGAACATCTGAAATGTGGAACGTGTGTGCAGAACAAAATGCACAATATACCTTTTAAAAACAATAGGCACAAAGCTAGGGATATTCTCGAAATTATACATACGGATTTAAATGGGCCACACAGCACTGCAGGATACAGAGGCGAAAGATATTTTTTAACTTTCATAGACGATTTTAGCAAGGCTGCAAAGGTATACACCATTAACTCTAAAAAACAGGTATATGAATGTTTTGTTGACTATTTGAATCTGGTTGAAAATTTAACAGGAAAACGGGTGAAACAACTGAGGTGTGACAATGGAAAAGAATATATCAATAAAAACATTTTTGGGTTAGCTAGAGAAAAGGGAATTCTCATTGAACCATGTCCACCGTATGTTCATGAATTAAATGGAACTGCAGAAAGATATAATAGGTCTGTAATGGATACTGCTAGATGTTTATTAGCTGAATCAAAGTTAAATAAGAAATATTGGCCAGAGATAGTAGAAACAGCAGTCTATTTAAAGAATAGAACACTAGGAAACACAATTGAAAGAAAAACTCCTTATGAGATAATGATGAGAGAAAAACCAGATATTAGCAATCTAAGGCTGTATGGGAGTAAAATTTTTGTAAGGGTGCCAGAAAATAAAAGAGAGGATAAATGGGGTGTAAAATCTGAATTAGGTATACTAGTAGGATATGAAAAGGTAGGTTATAGAGTACTGAATAAAGGTAAAATAGTAATTGCTAGACATGTTGATATTGTGGAAGAAAACGTAAATCTGGTAGGTTTTAGAGGTGATACCGATGAAAATGAGGTTGATACAGATACTGAAAAAGGGAATAATGTTAATAAAAACAACGAGATAGATTCAAATAAACAAGATCAGTCCCCCAATAATAATAATAATGGAAAAGATGAATCGAGAAGGTCAAATAGAAATAGAACACAGCCAGATAGATATTGTGATAGGAATTACGCATATTGTATATATGTAAATTATGTAAGTGCAGATAGTCCTCAAGACTATAATGAGGCTGTGAATAACGAATATTCCAAAGAGTGGCGGAAAGCAATGAATAAAGAAATGAACTGTTTAGAGAAAAATAAAACGTGGACCCTAGTCGAAAAACCAAAGGATAAAAAAGCTTTAGATTTAAAATGGGTTTATACTAAAAAGTCGGAAGATGTATATAAAGCTAGACTTGTAGTAAGGGGCTTCCAGCAAAAGGAAATAATCGAAGACATTTATTCGCCTGTTGCTAGGATGCAAACATTGAAATTATTATTGTCCTATTGCGTACAGAATAGTCTAATCATCATGCAAATGGATGTTGAAACAGCGTTTTTGAACGGGAAGGTTCTATCCGAAGTATATGTAAAACAACCACAAGGTTACGAGGACGGCACTGATAGAGTGTGCAAATTGTATAAGGCGCTGTATGGATTGAGAGAAAGCCCCAGAATGTGGTATGAGTGTTTGGATAGCTATTTAAGAAGTTTGGGTTTTCAGCGCAGCAAAAATGATTATTGCTTATATTCAATGTACGATCATGAAGATGAAGTGTACCTAATAATATTTGTAGACGACTTATTAATCTGTTGTAAGAATAAGCAAAAGTTGAATTATACAGGGTGTCCCAAAACGACTGCGTAAGCGGGAAATGGGAGGTTCCTTGGGACATTTGAAGCGACATTTTCCTTAGCAAAAATGGCGTCCGCGGCTTTGTTTAGGAATTATTAACGAAAAACACGAACCAACCAGAGCGCGCCTAGTCGCTCGGTGGCACGGTCAGCGCGGCGAGCCGGGGGGAGGAGAGTGTTGTCGGTACGCCGCGATGTAACAGACAACTAACAGTTTCTCGATTATGTCCCGATTTCGATGAGCTTTGGATATGTTGTAAAGACCACGATTCTGAACAACATTTCCCTTTAGACTTTTTGCCTCGCGTCTTTAGTTTACGAGATATTTGTAAAACCAGTACCGAAATCTAAGGGTTGTACGGTCAGGTCAACGAACTGTACAGCTGATGGTAGATAGCAGGAATACGACAATCACATGTTTCGGTTTTCCTGCAGATTTGTACGCAGAGTCGATGGGTTACTGTTCGAAAAGGTCGTCCGTTCTTTCCCCCAGCAAGAGGTAGAAATGTCAGGTCGGCGTGGCGTTTTAGGGTCCCTATTGTCCTATGCCTCCCTTAAGAAACTTTCTAAAAGAAAGACGGACGACGTTTTCGATAGTAACCCATCGACTCTGCGTACAAATCTGCAGGAAAACCGAAACATGTGATTGTCGTATACCTGCTATCTACCATCAGCTGTACTGTTCGTTGACCTGACCGTACAACCCTTAGCTTTCGGTATTGTCGTACACCTGAAGACATCTGTGCAATTCGTCACCGAATGACCCAGTGACAGTGACACACATTTCGAAGCATTTTCAATTACAAGTTTTTACAAATATCTCGTAAACTAAAGACGCGAGGCAAAAAGTCTAAAGGGAAATGTTGTTCAGAATCGTGGTCTTTGCAACATATCCAAAGCTCATCGAAATCGGGACAAATCGAGAAACTGTTGTCTGTTACATCGCGGCGTACCGACAACACTCTCCTCCCCCCGGCTCGCCGCGCTGACCGTGCCACCGAGCGACTAGGCGCGCTCTGGTTGGTCCGTGTTTTTCGTTAATAACTCCTAAACAAAGCCGCGGACGCCATTTTTGCTAAGGAATATGTCGCTTCAAATGACCCAAGGAACCTCCCATTTCCCGCTTACGCAGTCGTTTTGGGACACCCTGTATAAAAGGTCTGTTAATGAAAAAATTCCAGATAAAAGATATGGGAGAAATTAAACTCTATTTAGGAATAAACATTGAATATAATTATAAGAAAAATATAATGACATTAGATCAAAAAGCTTATATTGAATCCTTAGCGAAAAAATATGAAATTGAGAACGCCAAATTATATGCAACACCAATGGAACAAAATCTGAAATGTGAACCTGCGCAGTCAGCATCAGTAGATATTAAATATAGAAATTTAATTGGAGCACTTTTGTATATAAGTGCAGGTACAAGATTAGACATAAGTTATAGTGTAAATTATTTAAGCAGATTCCAAAACAGTTACGATCATACTCACTTCAAATATGCAATGAGAATTTTAAAATATTTATACTATACACGAGACTTGAAATTGGTTTTTGAAAAATATAACAATGTAGATGCACTAGAGTGTTTTGTAGATGCAGACTGGGCCGGAGATATAGTAGATAGGAAATCAACGACTGGATATGTCATAAAAATGTATGGGAATGTGATTTACTGGAAATCGAAGAAACAACCCAGATAGCACAAAGTCGTCTTAAATACGTCTTTTAGTCGCCTGCCGCAAGCTGTAAGTACGTCTTAAAGACGTACGTAAAGACTTTTTTTCGTCTTTTACTCGTCTTTAATTGGTCTTTGACACATCTTTGTTACAAATGTTACGTCTTACAGACCGCTTTTATACGTCTTTTGCGCGACTTACTTAAGACCTCTTTTTGCCATCTTTTATACGTCTTTTAGGGTCTTTGATGCGTCTTTTATGCATCTTTTATACGTCTTTCAGACGGCTTTTCAGCATCTTTCGGGGATCTTGCAGGCGTCTTTATGCATCTTTTACACGTCTTTTTAGAGGTCTTTCAGGCATCTTTTAGAGCATTGATTATTACATAGTTAGGAATAAAAAAAAAGAACGCTGAGAAACTACCGCGCTGACCCAACCGAACTGTTGGAAACAACATTAATATTTTCTGATGTTATGCGCTGACACAGTAGAATACTATCAAGTTTTTTTTTTTTATTTAGAGGCCCTTTTTTACACAGTTTTTATTACCGTGGGTTTCCGAGAACCACCCGAGCGACTACCAGTTTTATATCACTTGAGAAAAATCTCGGAGGTGACGGGGGAATCGAACCCGGGACCACGAGATCGTAGCCGCGGGCCTCATCCACTTGAGCCACTGCGACTATTCAAATTAACTTAATTTTCTAATTATTTCTTGTAGGGAAATAAAGGTTATGAATATTACGCGCAGCTTGTTCACTACACTTGCAGTTTATTAATACTATGAACAGTGTTCGTATTACACTTATTATTACTTGTAATTATATTTGTTCAGGTACAATAGGTTCTTAATACGTGTTTCAACAGTGGCGGTTAGACTCAGACTAAAAGGAAAAGACGCAAGAGGGCGCATTGATTCCAGAAACTTCCAACATTTCTGTGAAATGTTCAAAGATTATCAGTGTCTAATAGGCTTACAGAATAAATAAAATATAACAATTTGAAGATCAACTTAGCTTTTCACGGGAAAAACGTCAAAAATCGGTTTTTGTTTTTTTTAACAACGGCGTACCTCTCTTAAAAATCTGAAAGAAATCATGAACGACACTTATAATAATATGTCGGTACTGTAAAAATATAGAGGTGGTCAATTTAAAACTTCCCTGTAAAATCTGCATTTTTTTCGATTTTTTTGAGGTTTTTGCTAAAGATCTGTTCGAGCTGAAATTTCAATTTCGAGTAGATCGAAGTTTTATGAGGGCTCGAATATTCGAGCCGTTCGACTCATTTCTGACGTAAAAAAGACGCCTCCAAAAAGACGACTTTACAGATATGTGAAAGACGCCACTTTGAAGCCGTCTTTTTCACGGCAAAAATGAGACGAAAAAAAGCCGTCTCCCCGCAGCCGTAAAAAAGACGCCTCCAAAAAGACGACTTTACAGATATGTAAAAGACGCCACTTTGAAGCCGTCTTTTTCACGGCAAAAATGAGACGAAAAAAAGCCGTCTGCCCGCAGCCGTAAAAAAGACGCCTCCAAAAAGACGACTTTACAGATATGTAAAAGACGCCACTTTGAAGCCGTCTTTTTCAAGACAAAAATAAGACGAAAAAAAGCCGTCTCCCCGCAGCCATAAAAAAGACGCCTCCAAAAAGACGACTTTACAAATGTGTATAAGTCGTCTTTTTGAGACGTAAGACGTAAAGACGTAAAAAAGACTAAAGAAAGACGACTTAAAGTCGTACTGTGCTATCTGGGAAGGAAGTGTGACGAAGCCTTCGACCGCTGCGGAGTATGTAGCACTGTCAGAAGCTGTAAGCGAATTAAAATTAGTAAAAGATATATTAAGCGACTTTAGAATCGAAATAGATAAACCAATAGATATACATGAAGATAATTCTGGAGCGATAAACATAGCGAAATTTGGAAATTTCACCAAGAACTCTAAATATATTGAAACACATTACCATTTTGTGAATGAAAACTATTCGAATGGTGTTATCGACATAAAAAAGATTGATTCCGAAGAAAATATAGCAGATATTTTTACCAAGTCACTAGGTAAAAGTAAGTTTGAAAAGTTCAGAACAATGTTAAAAATAAAATCATAAATTTTTATATCGATCGTAAAGTGTTAGAATAACCTATAAATAATAATATCTAAAAGAATATGATCGAACCGTAGCGCAGATATTATTATTTATAGGTTATTCTAATGTTAAAAATAATTTAATGTAAGTAAGTAACTTGATACTAGTTTAAGTTTAAATTTAAGAAATAAAAAATTCTTTTGGAGTATCTAACAAGTAGAATAAGAAGTTAAGGAATAATATTGTGAATTTAAGGGGGCGTGTTGGAATATAAGGTAAATTCACATATACGTTGTATGGAAGTATGCGTGCGAGAGAGAGAAAGGAGAAGGGGCATGCGCGCGCATAAGAGTCATGAGACTGAAGCTCGCCGTTGTACGAAGATGTACCGCGACAAACCGCAATACTAAATCCAGTATTATTATTGTAATCCCAATGGAGGGATAAGTTATTATTAATAAAACGCTGCATTTGATCTCAATGAAAGGGGCTTTAATAAGGCAGAGATCTCCTTTAGAAATAAAGGAGAAGCAAACTCTTTTGCCATCAAAAACAACATGAATGCTACAGGACTAGTAGTGTATGTTCCAAAGTACAAAACGGAAAGGAGAGGAATCATTAAAGGATTTCCTTTAGAATATGATACCGAGGAAATTGTAAAATGCTCAAAATCCCCGTGTAAAGTTCTCCATGCTAGAAGATTAGATAAGAAAATATACGATAAGGTAAACCAAGAAGTGCAATGGATTCCTAGTGAGAATATAGTAATAATATTTGAAGGTGATGTACTACCAGATTACATTCAACTATTTGGGCTCTATAGCATGAAAGTAGAGGTGTACATAGAACCGGTACAAATGTGCTTCAACTGTCTAGCATATGGTCATAAGAAACGCTGGTGCAAAAAGCCAGCTAAATGCAGGAATTGTGGAGATCCTCATGAGACTTCGGCATGCTCAAAGACTACCATCAACGTATGTGCACACTGTAATGAACAACACAAAACTTTTAGCTCGGAATGTAAAGAATACCAATTTCAAAAAGAGATTCAAAGTTATAAATCCCTAAATAATGTTAGTAGATATCAGGCAATACAAGTTTTAAAAGAAAATCACAACATAAGGAAAGTAGAAAAGAGCAAACCGATAGCGATTATGTGCACAAAAGAACACTTCCCCATGCTAAAAAAAGCAAGTGAAGAACAGGAATATGAAATGAAAAGAATTGGGGGCTCAAAGAGAGAGGGAGAGAGAGAGAGAGAGAGAGAGAGAGAGAGAATCCTCTCAAAGAAAAAACGTATATATGGAAAAACAGTATTAAAACATACAGGGATATTAATAGATTGAACAGAGGAATAACAAAGACAACAACTCAGGCAAAAACAAAGGCGCAAACAAGTAACAAAGATAAAGAAAATACAAAGACCCTGAAAATAGTGAAAGACATCATCTTGCAAAATAATGAAGTAGAAATCAACAAAGAGAAATACGGCATTGCGTTAAAGCAACAGGAAAATAAAAAAGAAACACATGAAGAAACAGAATCAGAACCATCAACGAGCTTCCAAATAATCTCTAATCAGCATAACTACGCTAAAACGCTTCTCCCCAATACTACTAAGGTAGAGGAGGAGATGGACTTAGACGGAAAAGAAAAGCACGACACTTCTGCACAAGACACTCATATGATAAAGATAGATAACAGAAGAATCTAATCAAATACTATTACAATACACATAATGGATAATCAGACAAATAGAATAGACACAAAATCACTCAAAATAGTAACTTGGAACTGCAGAAGTAATTATAATGTTATTACCTATTACCTTATAATGTTATGTAATATGCAGTCTATCATTGAAAATATCTTATAATATAAAGTAATATGCAGTGTATCATTGAAAATACCCTATAATATAATGTAATATGCCGTGTATCATTGAAAATACCTTATAATATCACGTGATATGCAGTCTATCATTGAAAATACCTTATAATATAACGTAATATGCAGTGTATCATTGAAAATACCTTATAATATAACGTAATATGCAGTGTATCGTTGAAAATACCCTATAATATAACGTAATATGCATTATATCATTGAAAATACCTTATAATGTAATGTAATATGCAGTCTATCATTGAAAATATCTTACAAGATACAGTAATATGCAGTCTATCATTGAAAATATCTTATAATATATAGTAATATGCAGTGTATCATTGAAAATACCCTATAATATAATGTAATATGCCGTGTATCATTGAAAATACCTTATAATGTAATGTATTATGCAGTCTATCATTGAAAATATCTTATAATATATAGTAATATGCAGTCTATCATTGAAAATATCTTATAATATATAGTAATATGCAGCGTATCATTGAAAATACCTTATAATATAACGTAATATGCAGTGTATCATTGAAAATACCCTATAATATAATGTAATATGCAGTGTATCATTGAAAATACCGTATAATATAACGTAATAAGCAGTGTATCATTGAAAATACCCAATAATATAATGTAATATGCCGTGTATCATTGAAAATACCTTATAATATAACGTGATATGCAGTCTATCATTGAAAATACCTTATAATGTAATGTAATATGCAGTGTATCATTGAAAATATCTTATTATATAACGTGATATGCAGTCTATCATTGAAAATATCTTATAATATATAGTAATATGCAGTGTATCATTGAAAATACCTTATAATATAACGTAATATGCAGTGTATCATTGAAAATACCTTATAATGTAATGTAATATGCAGTCTATCATTGAAAATATCTTATAATATATAGTAATATGCAGAAATAGAAGGTAATATAGTAATATGCAGAAATAGAAGAATTAAGTAATAAGGCAGACATCATTGTCTGTACAGAAACGTGGCTTCAAGACCGAGATAAATTTGAAATAACAGGATACAATCAAGTTAGAAAGGACAGAAAGAATCAAAAAGGTGGAGGCATAATAATTTTTATAGCCAAATACCTTAATTTCAAAACGCTAAATGGTATAAGCATTAACGACACACACACAGAGTTGTGTAGTATACAAATCATTAGTTTAAAGAAACCCACAGCAATCATCGTATGCTACAGAAAACCAGGGCAAACTTTAAACACAAAGGAGTGGGAGGAATTTATAGACGAATTAAAAACACTTGAAACTTATATCATTGTAGGAGATTTTAATGTTCATAACATGACATGGAATTGCGACTACTCAGATAGCAATGGTATAAAATTCCAAAATATACTTGAAAAAGCTAATCTAGACATCATCAACACAGACACAAATTCATATTTAGATTCAAGAAATGGTACATCTAACAATCTAGACCTAATTATAACACCGGGAAATTTAACAAGCATTACAGAAGTTACACAATATGACAACCCGTTAGGCTCAGATCACTTTCCTCTACTTCAGGGCTGCCGTTTAATGGCTCGCGACGGCCGATTTTCGAAGTCTACGCCCCTCGACCAGTGATGGGATATGGGGCGCTTTTTTTCGCGCATGCGCGAGTTTCGGCAGGAACGTATCTACGTTCGAAGTTTGTGAGGGACTATGATTGGCGGGAACTTCTAACGGAGTCTACTACCACGGTTAAGGTAAGAGGCGTGAAACAAGAGCGGGCTGACGGCTGACGGAAATTCAGGTAAGTTATTGTTAATATTTAATTAAATAATGGCAACCAATACTGGAGAAGGAGCTACAAAGAAGCGTGTAGGTGTTACCAACATTCTTGGATGGAGGATGACCAGCTTAAATTATTGTTAACTCCTTCTCCAGTAAAAGATGAAGGATATTGCAATGCCCAATCAGCACAGAGACAGCTCAAAGAGAGCTCAAAGCTGTCTGCCGCAAGACATTCAGACGTCCGAAAGCCGTCGGCGAATGTCTCCGGAGCGTCTCTGGAAGGGCTCCGGAATGTCGTTTGTTACAAATCTGTCTGTCTTAAAGTCGTCTTTAGAATGACTGTTGGTCGTTTTTCAGTCATTGTAGAGACGTATTTTTTACATCTCACAGGCCTCCAAAGGCATGTTTCAGACATCTTTCACGACTTTGTCGAGCGTCGAAAGACAGCTTTTAGACATCTTTCAAAGACATCTGAAAGTTACCTTGTAAAGACATCTTTTAAAAAAAAGTTATAACAAAAATTAGAAACTATCCATATACATATACTTTTCTCTATGCAATGCTTGAGGAAATATTCCAATTTGTCTTCGAAAGGACCTTATTACAATTCAGAAATTTCTATGCAGTTGGCGGGATTCGAACTCGGGATGACCGTTTACTTGATGATGTACTTCCTCGCTGAGCCATGCGAACCTATTGTTACTTTTATTACTTTTTATTCTTATAAAAGTTCAAATCATATGAAATCATATAATTAGAAGAGATAAACTTCTATTAAAAAATTAAATGATACGCACGAATTCAAAGTAAATTAAAAGTAATCATTTTACTTCCAATATTGAATAAAGATTTATTTTATATTTGAAACCAATATTTCATTCGTAATATGAAAGTTGTATGTCTTCCATATTCTGGAACAAATATTTTTCCATGATAAACATAAAGTATTCCCTGCATATTTAAAAAAAAATATTCTATTTCTAATTTTAAATAAAGATTCATTTTATAACGAGAAAAAAATATTTTTTTCATAATATGAAATAAATATTATCTGTATATTAGGAAAAAATATTCTTTTTCTAATATTAAATAAAGATTCACTTTATAATGAGAAAAAATGTTTTTTTCATAATACGAAATAACAATAAATAAATATTATCTGTATATAAGGAAAAAAATATTCCATTTCTAATATTAAATAAAGATTCATTTTATAATTAGAAAAAAATATTTTTTTCATAAAATGAAATAAATATTATCTGTATATCAGGAAATAAATATTCCACTTCTAATATTAAATAAAGATTCATTTTAAATATAAATATTATCATATAAATATATAATGTTTTGAAAATTAATTTTTTTATCATTCCAAGAAATAGCAAAATTAAAAACCAGTATATTTTAGCCATTGTACTAAAAGACAGCTACCTTCAGCCGCAAAAACAACGTCTCCGGAAAAACGTCTCTCAGTCGGCTTAAAGATATCTAAGACGTTCAGACGGGAAAACGCCGTGTATGAGACAGCTTTGAGACGACGTGTGCTGATTGGGTATGTCATCAAACTATCAGATGTCATAAAAAAGATTTGATTAGACATTCACAGACGAACAAACATATACGAAACATGAGGGCGTGTAATGACAAAGCCACCGCGAATGATAATAATAATAATAATAATAATAGTAATAACAATAACGATTTATCGCATAATGATAGGGTAAAACGCGCGGAAATAAAATTGTCTGCCTTTTTTGCAGAACATAATGTCGCTTTTTGCACGGTTGAGCATTTAGTTCCTCTTTTAAAAGGTATTTGTATAGAACCAAAAGTTGTGCAGGATCTTTCACTTTCTCGGCATAAGTGTACCAAAATTGTTAAGAATATAATAGCCAAACGCGAAATAGTTACTTAGATACTTATTAATTGTTTGAAAAATACTAGATTTTCTATTTTAATAGACGAGAGCATAGACATTTCAGATATGAAATTAATGTGCATTCTCGTAAATTACTCTTCATCATCTAATAAAAGAGTAATCACTCAAGTATTAGATGTATTACCTTTAGATAGCGCCGACTATACCGCGAATAAAATGTTCCAAATTTTTAAAAATTTTTTTGGAAAAAACGTAATTCCGCTCATGAACATAGTTGGAATGGCGTGCGACAATGCGTCAGTAATGCTCGGGTGTAATAATTCTTTTGCTTCGCGTTTAAAAATCGAATTACCAAACTTAATATTGTTGAATTGCATATGTCACACCTCCGCGATTATATCTAGTAAAACGTGTGATCAGTTACCGTCTTCATGTGAAAGGCTAATTAGAAAAGTTGCCACTTATGTTTCGGGCAGTGCAAAGAGGTGCGAAATTTTGAACGAATTTCAAGATTTTTTCGGCGTACAACGCAAAAAAATTTAAAAATTATCAAACACGAGGTGGCTTTGTATGCACCAATGTATTATTAGATTAATTCAAAATTGGGATGTTTTAAAAAATTTTTTCATTTTAGCTGTTGTCGAAGATAAATTAAAATATGCCGAAACTATTTTAGAATATTTAAATGACGACAGCATTAAAGCTTATATATTATTTTTAAAATATTCGTTAAATTTTTTTAATAGTTTCAATGCCCTCTTTCAATCGCGAGATATTTTAATTCATAAATTATTTGAGAATAACCGGCAGCTAGTTCCTCGAATAGGGCAAAATTTTATCAAGCCTGACGCTTTAAAAGATATTGCCAAATTAGATGTTAATGTTAAAGATAATTTAATTGATTTAGAAAGTGTATATGTTGGTCCAGAATGTGAATGTTTGTTGAATACTTTAGATGTAGAATGTGCACGTATTATTCGGTTGAATTGCATGAATTTTTATACCACTGCAGTTCGAGAAATGCTTGAACGTCTACCTTTAAACGACATATTGTTTCAGCAATTAACTTTTTTAGACCCTCAAATAGCATTGCATGACAAAGGTAGACTAAAAATTAGAGATTTAACTTATATTGCCAACCGTGTAGGAAATTTGGATATCACACAATTAGCTTTTGAATGGCGAATTTTGCCATCTTGTTACGATGACGAGCAGAAAAAAGAATTAGCTTCTTTAGAAATTGTAGAAATGTGGAATCAAATTTTAAAATTTACGGATATAGATGAGTCAAAAATGTTTCCACATTTAGAATCATTAGTTAAAATAGTTCTTTCTTTACCCCATTCAAATGCCGAGGCCGAACGGATATTTTCTATAGTTACCGACGTAAAAAATAAAAAAAGAAACCAATTATCTACCGATATGGTTTCTTCAATTTGTATAGTTCGGTCCATGTTCCAATCACAAAATATAAATTGCACAAATTTTGAAATTGATTCGCGTCATCTCGAACTGCATAATGCAGAAAATTTATATAAACCAAAATGCGCATCTGATAGTCTGTAATACATACATCAAATTTTGATAGATTATTTTAATTTATGTGCAATATTTATTTATTTTATTTTTATTGATATAAATTTGCGTGCAATATCTATTTATTTTATTTTTATTGTTAAATATGCCTGCAATATTTATTTATTTTATTTTTATTAATTTAAATATGGGTGCAATATTTATTTTTTTTTTTTTTATTGGTTTAAGTATGTGTGCAATAATTATTTATTTTCAGGATTTTAGATATAGACAATGCGTTTTTGTTATATTTTAAAATTTTATTATTATTAAATGTTATATATCAATTGTTTTTTTGTGAATACTGATAAGGTTTTGGCAGTTTCCCTTATCTTAACAGCAAATGCTGGTATTCTTTAATTACTTCTGCCAAATAAAATATTTAATTTTGTTATTATATATTTTGTTTAAAGTTATTTTAGTACCCTTCCCTTTCTTATTCCTCAAATAAAGAAAAAGAGTAAATATTATGTATTTATATATATGTATATATATATATTTTGCGAAATTAGCGGGGCGGCCAAGGTACCCGATTTTACCCGATCTTCGTACTTGACTGAGGCTAGAATCGTCGCGCATGCGCGAAAAAAAGCGCCCCATATCCCATCACTGCCCTCGACCCGGCCGCGCGTCTCGCCCCCCCGTGACGGTCCTAGTACTCGGAGCCGCTCAGGCGCGTACCATAGCGTAGGCGCTATCCGTGGCGCTTCAGACCTACACGCGTGTCAATATATTTCCACATTACCATCGAGGTACTATTGCCAATGCGTTTTTTTTGTTAGTGGTGTCCCCTGTAGGTCTATTCCACTATATCGCACAATAATTTCGGACAACAGCTGTAGAAAATTAATTAGAAAAATAAATTCGTAAAATAAATTTAAAAAATAATTATTAATTTTATTGTTCAAATTTTAATACCATCTGGAATAGCATGATTTTCGCGCATGTTTAGACGTGCTTGGCAAATTGGTCAAATCTACTGGAAGTTTAGATGTGACTAATTAATTTTTTTAATTAATTTTCTACAGCTGTTGTCCGAAATTATTGTGCGATATAGTGGAATAGGCCTACAGGGGATACCAGTAACCAAAAAAAAAAACGCATTGACAATAATACCTCGATGGTAATGCGGAAACCTATTGACACGCGTGTAGGTCTGAAGCGCCACGAATAGCGCCTACGCTATGGTACGCGCCTGAGCGGCTCCGAGTACTAGGACCGTCACGGGGGGGGGGCGAGACGCGCGGCCGGGTCGAGGGGCGTAGCCTTCGAAAATCGGCCGTCGCGAGCCATTAAACGGCAGCCCTGCTCTACTTACATCCATCTCCATAGAGAAATGTATATACAGGAAAAAAAGCAATAGACTCTCTTCCAAAAGAACAAATTGGGACAATTATCACAATCTGATGGACACTAGCTATGAGTCATTGACAATTTCTTCCTTAAACTTAACCACAATAAAAAAATATAAGACATTTACAGATAAAATGGTAAATAGTATTAAAAGAAGTACGCCCAAAAAAAAAGACGTGCCCAATCATACACACAGAAATCCTGTGTCTTGGTGGGACGAAGAATGTAGCAGAGCAGTAAGACTAAGAAAAGCAGCCTTCAAAAAATGGAGAAGTAACTCCAATTTTGAGAATTGGACACAATTCAAAAAACAAGTAGCAACAACAAAAAAGGTACTAATAAGAAAAAAAAAGAAGAATTCAGGACCTTTGCTTCGAATTTAAATCACAGAATCTCCCCTACGTACCTAGGGAACAAAATAAAAATCCTCAAATCCAAGTGGGTAAATGTTCAAAACACGAACCTGACAAGGGCAGAAAACTATAATAAAGAAATAGAGAAAGCCATAGAGAAAATTTGTCCACCATGGGTGGAAAATAAACCTAAGCTTGAGCTCGACATCCAGGAAAATGAATTCCTGAATGACACATTCAACTTCGTAGAATTTAACTATGCAATAGAAAAAACAAACCAGGATTCTTCTCCAGGACCGGATGGCATAGATTACAAAATGATAAGAAATCTCGCAACAAGATGCAAACTACTACTCTTAGACATATTTAACGAAATTTATACATCTCAAATCATACCAGAAGATTGGAAAAACTGTCAGATCATATTCATTAAGAAACAAGATAGAACTAGCTACAGACCTATAACACTATCCTCATGTATGTGCAAGCTGTTTGAGAGAATGCTGAATAATAGACTTCAATGGTGGTCGGAGCGACAAGGAATTATACCATCCACCCAATCAGGATTTAGAAAAGGGAGATCTTGCGTCGACAACCTCACCAATCTTACCACATATGTCAAAACAGGTTTTGTAAATCAGCAGTACACTCTAGGAGCATTCTTAGATGTAAGTGCAGCTTTTGATAATGTACAATGTAACATTCTATTGAAAAAACTGGCCGACATATCAGTTCCGATAAGAACACTTAGCTTCATAGCTAATTGGATGCATTGCAGAAATGTAAATATTGTAAATTGCAACTTCAGGAGAAAAATTTATAAGGGCGTTCCACAAGGGGGAGTATTGAGTCCATGGTTATACAATATATATGTTTCACAAATTTTTAAAGGCATATCAAAGGATATACAAATATCCCAATACGCAGACGACATTGCTCTATATGTCAGAGATAGCTCATTAGATAAAGCTAGAGTTCAAATAGAACAAGCGATAGAAATAGTCAATTATAATTTAAAGCAAATCGGATTAGAGTTATCTCCAAAGAAGACTGAAATAGTAATTTTTAATAATAGGAATCTGAGACCTAACACTATACCCATAAGAGTAGAACAAGATATTAAGTATAATACAGAACAAGTAAAATTCTTAGGCATGATCTTAGATAATAAGTTAACATTCAATAGTCACATAGATAATATGAGGAAACAATGTATTAAAGCACTGAACATTATAAAGTTTCTTAGAGGAGTATGGTGGGGAGCAGACCCAGAAACGCTGCTAATAATCTATAAAACGTACATAAGGTCCAGGATGGATTATGCCTCTTTCATTTATTACCCTGAAGGAGAGCACAAAAAAAAAGAATTGAATCCATTCAAACAATGGCAATAAAGATGGCATTAGGTCTATGCATGAGTACGCCATCAAATGTAGTACTATCAGAGGCATGTATACCATACATACAGGACAGAGCATCCTTTTTGTGTAAACTATATCTAAGCAAAATCATTTCGAATACACAACACAGTACCATTAAACACATAGAAGAATTTAGTCACGTAATCAACTCTCCTAACAACGTAGGAGAAAAATACAAAAACAGCATAATTAACAAATGCATAAAGGAAGTTAAGGAAGTGGAATACCTATACTCTAAGAAAGAGAACTACTCTTGCTTGGCAACAGACTATAGGTCACTAATGACAGAAGTAGATAGCAACACAAACAGCGGAAAACAGTTACAAGAATCTTACGCAGCGAACTATGATTTCAACATCATCTTAGAGGAAAAGTACAAGGAAAGTATATGCATCTACACCGATGGCTCAAAAGGCGCCAAGGAAATATCCACAGGAGCAGCTATTTATTGCCCTAAAAAGTGTCTTAGACAGACGAGTAGCATACATAAGGCAGCTTCAGTTTTTACAGCAGAATGCTATGCCATCACAATGGCTCTGAACCTGTGCCTGGAAGATGTCGGAAAGTCTTACGTCATAATCACAGACTCTCTTAGTGCCGTACAAAATTTAACTAGTTTCAATGCAAATGTTAAAACTAACAATTATATTTAGAAAGTAAAAATAAGCTTAAAGAGTTCAAAGATAAAAGTACAAACAATAGTAAAATAGAATTTATGTGGATCCCTTCGCATCAAGGTATTGAAGGAAATGAAGTTGTAGACCGATTAGCAAAAACAGCGACAATAACTGAACATAATGAGCAAATTAAAATACCTTACACAGACTTCAAACAAATTTATAGCGAACAATTGTGGGAGGAATTTCAGGACAATCTTAAATATCAGTTTATTTCAAAAGGCATACTTTACTATGAAAAATATTATGACGCAAGAAAGAAACCATGGTTTTACAAAAGAGGACTGCCAAGGGACGTAATTGTAAGAGTTTGTAGACTAAGATCTAATCATTATAACACTAAGGAATCACTAGCTAGAAAAGGAATAATAGAAAGCGCGGAATGTGAGTGTGGAAATCCTGTAGAAAGTATGAACCACATACTATGGGACTGTCCTCTGTATGTCAAGGGCAGACAAGATTTTATTGAAAAACTATATGTAAAGCTAATATAAAACCTCCAGTAGATGTAAGTCATTTTCTAAGCGAACCAAAGATAAGACTGCTAAAAATACTCAAAGAATACTGTGATATAAACGACATTAAAGTATAAGGTTTAAATTTAAAAAACAGATAAAGTGCAACATATAGTATATAAGTCTAATTGTTACTTAGAAATAAGGTATGAATGTACAAGTGGCTAATGGATCCGAATGGATTCAAGCTTCTCTATATTTTTGTTGTTTTTTAATAGCAATAAAGATATTTTGATAAAAAAAAAAAAAAAAAGATGGCCGACAAGTTGATACCCGTTCCGTCTTTTCCGACGCCCCACAGTGCGGACAAATGTGGCATATCTCACTACACGTGTATATCACGATGTACGATAAATTCCTTTGGTAAAACGTTTTATTAGGTGGTAATTGATATTATTAATCATATAACAATCATTTTTCTGCATAAATATTGTTAATTTTTTTTTTAATTTATTAATTTTATTGTTAAATTTTTTTTTTGTGAATAATTACTATTGCATTTACATTAATAACCAAATTTAGGTTTTTATAAAAAATTTTGCCATGTGCCGCACTCTCCAGAGTGCCAAAAATCAAATAATATTACATTAAGGGTGCGCAGGAGCCAAAGTGGTGCCTCTATCGGCAGTAGAGGTGTCATTCTATGTATTTCATAACTTTGTGCGACATCCTTGTCTCTCCTACAGAGCTGTGATAGAGAGGGAGATGTGTCACTCGCAGGAGAGACAAAGACAGAGTAACCGCGCTGCTTGATTTTTCGATGAACTTTAGAACAATTTTCTGAAGCGAAGAAGCAATATTTTCTCACGATTTTTGTGTAGAAATATTCTTTGTTCTATTCCAAATCGCAACACAGAGCCCTTTTTTGCAATTTGGCTCTTGAAATTTTATAAAAAATAAAAGTGTACGTTTTTATAGAAGAAATTTTTTTCTGTACACTTTTTCCAAAAAAGGGCTCTGCAGTGCGATGCAAAATAATACCACGAATATTTCTACATAAAAATCGTGAGAAAATATTGCTTCTTCGCTTCAGAAAATTGTTCTAAAGTTCAGGAAATAAGCCGCTTGGTTATCTTTCTGTCTTTGTCTCTCCTGCGAGTCTCTCTCCTCCTTATCTCCCTCTCTGTCACAGCTCTGTAGGAGAGACAAGGATCTCTCTATCCTTGTCCTAGTTTATTTTTACTTCACCTCTACGCCGATAGAGGCACCACTTTGGCTCCTGCGCAGCCTTAAGAGGGAAGGGTAGTCACGTGACTTTTCAGGATTTGTCCATAGAATTTCCCTAGAATACCCTAGAAATCTGGCCGAAACTTGGGTTTGCGGGAATACGTTTGACGTCCTTATACGAGCATATTTTGGGCTGGGTGAGGGCTCAATCGAAAGAGGAAGGTTCAGCGCATGGTGCGCTGGTTATGACAGCAGTCAAAAACTCTTTTTGTAACAGAAAAATACATTGGGATTCTGCGGGTGATTTCTCGACTTTTTTCCCTACTTTGGACACTCATATTATTAGATATCAACATAATCTCGTTTCCCCTTAAGGGGGAAGGGTACCCTAAAACTGTCCCTAGAATTTCCCTAGAATACCCTAGAAATCTGGTCGAAACTTGGGTTTGCGGGAATACGTTTGACGTCGTTATACGAGCATATTTTGGGCTGGGTGAGGGCTCAATCGAAAGAGGAAGGTTCAGCGCATGGTGCGCTGGTCATGACGTAACGAGATTAACGTAACGTCCAAAGTAGGGAAAAAAGTCGAGAAATCACCCGCAGAATCCCAATGTATTTTTCTGTTACAAAAAGAGTTTTTGACTGCTGTCATAACCAGCGCACCATGCGCTGAACCTTCCTCTTTCTATTGAGCCCTCACCTAGCCCAAAATATGCTCGTATAAGGACGTCAAACGTATTCCCGCAAACCCAAGTTTCGACCAGATTTCTAGGGTATTCTAGGGAAATTCTAGGGACAAATCCTGAAAAGTCACGTGACTACCCTTCCCTCTTAATTGTAGATCAGTGTTGCAATAATAATTCTGTATAATGGAAAGTGCTCACCAAGGTAAATGCATTCTTCTTACATTTAATATAGTAGATTTATTTTTTGTATAAATTTTCAACGGTGGTTTTATTTATTACATGCATATAAAACTTCAAATTAACATATCTCGAGAAGGGCAAAAAATATCCTGAGATTTTGACATAGTCGGATATATTACTTGTTATAGTTTAAGAATTTCATAGTTTTGTCGGCAACTAACTGCTACTCTTAATTTTATAAACTTTTTAATAAGTGCCCGTACCTTGCCTTTACGATGTATTGTCGAAAATTCGTTAATTTCTTACTAAATTTATTAGTTGTATTGTTAAATTTCATTTTTTACGAATAATTACCAAAACCAAACTGCGAATAAATGCCAAAATTTTGCCATTTGTCCGCCACAGTGACAGTGCGGAATTTACTGGAAAAATTCAATATTCGTGTATATCACGATATGAAATACATTTCTTTTGCAAAAAATGCATATTAGGATGGAAATTGTTATTAATAATCATATAATAATCATTTTTATGCATAATGCAATAAATTTTTTAAAAATAAAAATTGTTAATTTCTTAATAATTTTATTAATTATATTGGTAAATATCATTTTCTGTAAAAAATTACCTATATATAACCAAATTTAGAGAAGTGCCGAATATTAGGCCATTTGTTCGCACTGTGCGCCCCCGTAGGCTTACGCTCCGTCCTTTAGGTCCATAGACTATTGGTATGGCGCGAACGAACCTGATGCACAATCAGGGAGTCGCTAGGATTGTCAGTAGGCCTTATAACTAGTATAATTTAATTGATACAATCGGAGCGGTAAAATTGTATCGTGTGAGAACGTTCAATTACTAAATTAGGATTTTGGTCAATAATTAAGGGTTTAAGAATTGCACGAATTACCAAATAACATAAATATATTCGGATAAAGAATGTGTATGTACAGATGGTGGTGTCGCGACTGAACTTGAAAGGATTTAGTGTAGAATTAAATATGTTGTTACCTAAGATGCTCGGTGTTCACGCACTGGCAATGCGGGGTCTGATAGTACTTGAAATGCTAAATAGACTTTATACCGAACTCGCGGGGTCTGAAAGGTTAACTTTGATCGAAGGGGAACTTTAGCCCGATCTCACTAGACGTGGATTCTAACGACTACAACACGACGTGATACTACTCGTGTCTAGACTAGTATTAACCAACGAGCGTAAAAATGCAAGGGTTTATATACCCCTAAAATGGGAGGGGTGGTCTGTTTCTAATCTGCAGTTACATGGGACTGCATTCTCGTTTTTTTGTGATTTTCCATTAAATCGGGCCAGATCTTCGTTAAAAAGGTAGATTTTAGTAGGGCCGGTTATCCAGGATCTTTCCTGCCAGAGACGCTCTTCAAGAGATTCCCATGAGAAAGTCAAATGGAATCTCTTCTCATACCGTAACAAAGTAGTTCAGTTTTATCAATATGTAATAATTTTCTTAATACACTGTTAAATTTTTCATAGAAATACAATAAAAAAGATGCGACAATTACTATGTGTATTGTAGATGTTTTATTTACATGAATACGTAAATACAGTATGTACGAGGCTGGGTCCGGTACAGGATGTGTTTGCTGAGACTATGTCCGAGTACAGAATGCGCCTCTGTTGTTAGTGACGAGACTGGGTCCATATATAACAGTGGTGGCCAAACCGTGGCGCATTGAGTGATTAGAGGTGGCGCATTGCATCCTTGCGCCTACTTATTCTTGTAAAGTAGGCGCCATAACTGAAACCATCTTGATATTTTCAACACCTGAGTGCTCTCAGTTCAATTCATACAGCCTTCTTACGCATCAGTTCGTCCCATTTTTTTGACAGTCTACAATTGTAAGATGTGAACAGTGTGTGTATATGCGTGTGTGCGTGCGAGATGCGGTACGATTCGGTACGATTGAGACGCTTTACCATTAAGGGGGACGGGACACTAATACCATCACCACTCACACATCGCTAGATCCCCATATACGTATACGAAAATGCAAGGGTTTACGGGGGCCCAAATTCACGCCTCAATATTGCAATGAGCAGTTCGCAAGCGGTCAATTGTGCTTCCTAAAAGTCCAATCTAGGATTATGCAGAGCCCAAATTTTCAATTTCTACGCTATCGTGGAGTTATTTGTAATATTCGGCGATTTCATGCCGTTCGAAGCAAGTGTGACGTCACAAGATGGCCGCCATTGACAGATTTTCTTAAATATCAAGAGATTTAGCTTTCGTATCGAAAAAAACGCTCTGCATAATCCTAGAAAAAAAAATTACGAAGACGGTGGTATGCATTATCAGCTGATTACTTATTTGTTTAAACACGAAAAACGAGCCCTCCTAAAAACGACATTTAGGCCTCCTGAAACAGCATCTCGAACTTACGATATTTATCACTACGAGCGCCACTGTCGCTTTCCCAGCAAAACTGTATGTGACGATAAAGTAAGGTCGATAATGCAGGTCGACAATTGAGGTTTCTGTATGTATCATTTGTATTATACTTCGAATTATGCTTTAATTAAAGAAGTCTGTGGTTGAGAGAAGGTGCATTGTTCAATGCGAACGTAAATTTATTCATCAGAAACTCTGGCAACAGGCAGCTATCTCGAAACGTCACGCTTGCTTCGGATGCCTCGTGGCAGACAGTATGCTGCCGAATATTACAAATAACATCACGACAACGTAAAAATATGAATTTTGGGCTCTGCACAATCCTAGATTGGACTTTTAGGAAACATAATCGACCAGTTCTGAAATCGTTATTGCAATATTCAGCCGTGAATTTGGGCCCCCGTGAAACCTTGCAAGTCCGCGTACGAATCTCATGGCAGACAGTATGCTGCAGAATATTACAAATAACTTCACGACAACGTAAAAATATGAATTTTGGGCTCTGCACAATCCTAGATTGGACTTTTAGGAAACATAATCGACCAGTTCTGAACTCGTTATTGCAATATTCAGCCGTGAATTTGGGCCCCCGTGAAACCTTGCAAGTTCGCGTACGAATATCATAGCAGACAGTATGCTGCCGAATATTACAAATAACTTCACGACAACGTAAAAATATGAATTTTGGGCTCTGCACAATCCTAGATTGGACTTTTAGGAAACATAATCGACCAGTTCTGAAATCGTTATTGCAATATTCAGCCGTGAATTTGGGCCCCCGTGAAACCTTGCAAGTCCGCGTACGAATCTCATGGCAGACAGTATGCTGCAGAATATTACAAATAACTTCACGACAACGTAAAAATATGAATTTTGGGCTCTGCACAATCCTAGATTGGACTTTTAGGAAACATAATCGACCAGTTCTGAACTCGTTATTGCAATATTCAGCCGTGAATTTGGGCCCCCGTGAAACCTTGCAAGTTCGCGTACGAATCTCATGGCAGACAGTATGCTGCCGAATATTACAAATAACTTCACGACAACGTAAAAATATGAATTTTGGGCTCTGCACAATCCTAGATTGGACTTTTAGGAAACATAATCGACCAGTTCTGAACTCGTTATTGCAATATTCAGCCGTGAAACCTTGCAAGTCCGCGTACGAATCTCATGGCAGACAGTATGCTGCAGAATATTACAAATAACTTCACGACAACGTAAAAATATGCATTTTGGGCTCTGCAAAGTCCCAGATTGGACTTTTAGGAAACATAATCGACCAGTTCTGAACTTGTCATTGCAATATTGTGACGTCAGTTTGGGCTCCCGTAAACCCTTGCATTTGTGTATACGCGAATCACGACACTGCGCTTGCTACGGACGCCTCGTCACAAGCACTACGCTGTCGATTATTACAAATTACTCCTCGACAATGTAGAAATATAAATTTTGGGCTCTGCTCTCCCCTAGATTGGACTTTTAAGAAGCATAAGCGACAAGTTCTGAACTTCGCATTGCAATATTGACACGTCAGTTTGGGTTCCCGTGAACCCTTGTATCTTTTGTGTACGTATCACCTGACGTCACGTATTGAAAATTGTTTAGTTGTTACTTTTTTATTTAGTATTTTTGCACATAAGTTAAAGCACCGATGTCTTTGGTTATAAATTTCTCTGTACACATTACTTTAAATATTTATGATATGAAAAATAAATGTCAAGAAATACAAGGAAATTTATAACTAAAAACATCGGTGATTTAAATTATCTACAAACATACTAAATAAGTTACAACTTAACAATTTTAAATATTATTTTAGGACAATAAAATATAAACAATCAATTAAAAAATCATTAGAAATATATATATTTATTACGATAATTATCAGTAGATAGAAATAATTTTTTTGATAATTTGATAATTTTTTCATCCCCCATATTTCTTATGGTTCTAGAGTTCTAGTATAATATCGCCTTTCTAGATCTAAGCCACTGTGTGCGCAGAGTTGGGCAATATATCTATCTGAATAAAAATTTTGAATAACATAAATTATTCGTTATTCGAGGGTTCGAATAAAAAATGTATCTTTATTTGACGAGTATCTAATAAATAAATTTATTCGACGAGATATTTGAGCGACGAATACATAGATAATTGTTTTATTCGAAGTGGGTTTATTCGAAGGCTTCGAATAACTCTGCGAATAAAACCACTAGATACAGTCCAAATTATATCGTGTTTAGTGTCATTTTAATCATGAGAATTCCACGAAATAGTTGATGGAGTTCTCATAAAAAACAATTGAAAATAAAAAGGTTTTGGAATTGGATTGGTAGTTGGTTCACACCCATATACCTGACCCAGTGTTGGGTTACCCTGCTGTGTTTATTGCACCACTCGGCGACTGAAGCAACTCGTGCTAGTGGGCCTTGGCAGTCGGTGCTCGTCGCCGTTTCTTCGATCAGCCAGAAAATTGTTCAAAGTCTACGAATAGCCCCACGGATAAAACCACTAGATACAGTCCAAATTATATCGTGTTTAGTGTCATTTTAACCAGGAGAATGATACGAATTAGTTGATGTAGGTCCCATAAAAAAACAATGGAAAATAAAGAAGTTTTGGAATTGATTTTGTGGTGGATTCACACCCATATACCTGACCCGGTGTCGGGTTGCCCGGTCGTGTTTATTGCACTACTCTGCGACCGAGGCAACTCGTGCTACTGGGCCTAGGCAGTCGGTGCTCGCCGCCGTTTCTTCGAGCAGACAGAAAACTGAGCAAAGCCTACGAATAGCCCCACGGATAACACCACTAGATACAGTCCAAATTATATCGAGTTTAGTGTCATTTTAATCATGAGAATTCCACGAATTAGTTGATGTAGGTCCCATAAAAAAAACAATGGAAACAATGGTAAGGTATGGGCCTATTTAACTCTAGATTTTTGTGACGTGCCATTCCGGAAGGGAGAAATTAGTAGTCTTCCCCGGAGTCCTGGTGCCCATGCGGTCCACGCCGCGCCGTTCCGATGAGGGAAAATCCATAACCACTTCGTTACCCGTCAGCACGAGTGGAGGAGGCTGTAGCCGCCACCGTCATTATAACTGTGTGCGGGTTATCTGCCCCCGGTATCACCTGATTGCTGCACTCGCTCGAATATGTTTCGAGTCGTGAGGACATCGTCAGCGGTGCGTTTTCCGAGGTGCCGCCTGTTGCTAGGCCAGCATATTTGGCCTCTTGGTCTGGCCCGCCCGAGGTCAGCTGAAGGTTGGCAGCCATCGTCGCCGCTGCGGGTTTTTGTTTTTTGGCTGTGATGACTTCGTCTCCGGTGCCCTTGCTGTCCTGGCGTGTTGACGTCGTCACCGGTGCTTTGTGCGATCATGGTGTTTCATTTATAAACAATTTTTTGTCGTTGTCGCGCGTGTCGCGTCCCGCGTATATGGATTTCGCGCGTCGCGTGTTAGGGAATACCCTTGCAGTGCGCCTTTTATTTTTGGTCGCGGGTAGAATCGTTTTTACGTCCCTGTGACGCACATGTGCGCGAATTAGGTTATGTTGTACACGCTTATGCGTAGGCTACATACATATTTTGTAGTATGATTCCGTGCATTAGTAATAGAATGTTCGCCGTCCGATGTTTCCGCGAGCCCGCTAGAAATTTCTAAGAGATTCGGCGATGCGTTTCGGGATTAGGGCGTTATAAAGTTATGCGAAGTTTTTTTTTTCTTTTTTTCTTCGTTGTGGTGCGAATGTTCGCGTTTTGCGTTCCGCACCACGTCCCCGCGCCGCTTATTGTGCATGGTCGCGGGCAGAATCTAGTGTCGCCCTTGCATCGCAATCCTCGCATGTTAATGTAGGGTGTTCACGCTCGCGCGTAAGGTAGAGGATGGTTTCTCCCAGTTCTATAATGAATAAACGGTTTTGTGATGCCCTCCGCGCCGCGTTTAGCGTCCCGCGGAATCGTATTCGGTCGAATCGTGTCGTCTCGTGTTGGAGGTTTCCGCATTGCATTTGCGCTCTGTGAAGTACCCCGGGCGTTCGATTTGTTTCGTGATTTTGCATCGTCCGCATCGTGTTTTTCGCTCTGCCAAGATGCCACACCGTCTGTTCGCCGACACTACATTGGTTGCGGCAAATTCACCGGGTGAATGGGGAAAACCGTCGCGCGAGTGATGACTTTGTCAGCATTGGGTAGACAAAGCTTTTCGCGTGAGCATTTGGCTCAAACAGGAAAACTCTGTCGTGTAGCTGTGCCAGTATTATTATTTTTCTTGTACCTCGCGTCGTGTCTTGCGCTCCGAAAAATTTTTATTAGGACGACACCACGAGCGATTGGCTCGTTGGCCCCATTGATATGTTTTTGTCATGCGTTTCATGCTGTAACGCATTAGGGGGGGAGTGTGTGGGGACTGCGTCACCGCTCTGCTCGTGGTAGCAGAGGGGGGAGCTTGCGCCCGCGCATCACCGTCGTCCGAGGATCTGGTTGACGAGCGCGTCACCAGTCCTTCTTCTTCGACGTGACTTCGAGCGGTAAAGGCCGAGCATTGTAGCTCTGCGTCACCTCCGTTCATTGCTGTACGGTGTGGGGCACGATGCATCTGCATGGTGCTTTAACGCGTTCATAATTGTTGCATCTGTTAAGTTGAATAAACTGTTTCTGAGTTAACTGAGAGTTCGGATTTAATCCACGTGCGGAGAGTGGCATCCCACGTGTTGATCGACCATTGGACGTTTCCAATACAATTTAATGAATGTATCAGCCGATACATGCATTCGCCACATCTGCGGGAGTAACTAGGGAGTTTCGTCAAGCTCCCTACAACCAACTATGTTCTCGATACGCGGAAAGAATGGACAGAATAATTTCTACATAAGGATTTGTTCGGGAACCCGGGACGATAATTTTGGTAAGTGGACTGTATTGGGAAATAGGATCGGGTACGAACACAGTAGGGGAGTCGGAAGTTCGAAGGAGTGAACAGTGTGAAGGAAGGAACGGGGGATAACGGCCGATAGAGCGAAGGAAGATCAGAAAGATTCACTTTTCACGTGTGGAACGGTATAGACAAAGTTTATTGCAGCACTCGCGGAAACGACAATAATATGGACCATCAACTTGGCTAGACGCAATGGAGATGAGCGTAAAGTCGGACGCCGATAGGCAGAAACGAAAATGATGAAGACCACAGGTGGGCGCGAGTGTGCTTGATAAACACGTGTCGAGCACGAGACAGAGCGAGACAATGACGGTTACGGCAATAACGCGATCACGAGCAACGCCGAAAACAAAGGCGTCGCGCACAGGTGATTCGCAGGATCGAGACGACATGGTATACGGGGCGCGGGGCGCTCCCCAGGGCCGTAGTGTGTGTTCTCGAACAGACTTATAAAATTCACTTATTTCTATGCTTAAGCCTAAACAGGATTATTTATACATACATAAGGAATACAGGATTATTTTTACATAATTTACATCTACCTCGTTTGTGATTTAGGAGTTATTAACGAAAAACACGGACCAATCAGAGCGTGCCCTAGACGCTCGTTGGCCAACCGCCTGCCGGCTCGCCGCGCCACGCTGAACGTGCCAACGAACGTCTAGGTCGCGCTCTGATTGGTCCGTGTTTTTCGTTAATAACTCCTAAACAAAGCCGCGGGCGCCATTTTTGTTAAGGAAAATGTTGCTTCAAATGACCCAAGGAAACTCCCATTTCAATTTAACGCAGTCGTTTTGGGACACCCAAAATCAGTCGATAATTCCGTCGACTGAAATAGTAACCACCACCACAGCGGAATTCATTCGATGATTTAGTAACCCCCTCCACGGCTAAAATTATTCGATGGTTTAGTAACCCCCTCCACGGCGAAAATTATTCGATAGTTTAGTAACCCCCTCCACGGCGAAAATTATTCGATAGTTTAGTAACCCCCTCCACGGCGAAAATTATTCGATGGTTTAGTAACCCCCACCACGGCGAAAATTATTCGATAGTTTAGTAACCCCCACCACGGCGAAAATTATTCGATAATTTAGTTACTGGTTACTGTCGTTAGTGGCTAGTGGTTTATTCTTCTCTCTATGAATACATAAAGATGGCGCTGTAAACAGTCGACTGAAAATCACCACTGAAAAATTCATTCGATAGTTTAGTAAGTAATCGAATGAAATTAGTTACAAAAACTATCGAACTATTCGATAGTTTTTATTCGATGGTGCCCATCACTACGTAAAACGCACAAGCGTCTCGCGACAACGCACAGGCGTTTCGCGACAATGAACAATCGTTGTCGTGACGACGCACGGAGGCCGCCGCGCCGCGGAGCGCGGAAGACGAAAAAACAACTGAAAAGCGACGAGACAAAACGCGCGGAAAGTTTTATTTTAACCCTCTGGGACTCGCGCGGCGTCTGTCAAACGCCACTGGATCTATAGGTGTGAATATTTTGGGAGTGGGAGGAGATGGGGATCCGCCACTCCATATAGCATAATATTTTGCGACGTACGACAAATGAATCAGTTTTCAGCAAGCCTGCTTACTGATGTAGCGACTCGACGGCTACCACGTCCCGGGAAAAACCCGGCCGTATTGTACGACTGCAATTAGCCCAAAGAATTGATATTGCCACCAACAGTCAGAATATTACTGAAACTGTAGAAGAGGAAAAAAGAGAATGATGCATGACTAGATACAAATGCAAACAATGTTATAAACCTATATGCCTGGAACATGCTGAATATATATGCAAAGATTGTACCAAATTTAAACAAGACGAAGATTCAGAAAGTTACGATGATATCTGAATTACATTTCATACTTTTTCAAATTGATTAACTTTTAATTTAGATATCATCGGAACTTTGTACAGCAAAATGTTGCTGTATGAGAAATGTATTTTGTACTATTAATCTTCATATATGATGAATAAATAAATATATGTGAATTTATTACGATTATTACTGCCTTTCTATCATGGCGTCCCACAGACGCCACGCGAGTTCTCACGTTACAAATTACAAATGGATGCGCGAGTCCCAGAGGGTTAATAAGGGAGTCTTTCATCAACCATCACGGTCGACACACTTGTTTTTCCTGTCATTCCTGTTATCCTTCACAGTGCAAAAGAAAATGAGCAAAAGAAGCGCAGAAAGTGATCCTTAAGCGTGAATTTAATGAACAGTGGGAAAATGGGTTGTTATTTATAGCAATCATCAGGAAAACCGCTTTGCATTGTTTGCGAAAGTACTCTTTCACATAATAGAAGACATGATCTTAATAGACACTATAAAACACAGCATCAGACTAACATAGAAGAAAAAATGAAGCTTGTTCTTGGGTCTGAATTACGAAAAGAATATGTAGCCAAGAAAAAAGTAGAAATCAGAAGAAGACAAAATATATTTGCTAAAGTAAGTTGTGAAGACTTGGCGATGACAGAAACGTCGTATGAAATTACTTTAGCATTGGCGAAAAAAAAGAAACCTTTTTCTGACGGAGAAGAAATTGTTAAGCTTTGTCTCCAAATATTTGCACGCCATCTTGGTAATAAAGGTACTGAAAGGCAGACAGAAAAATATTTTTGGAGGACTTTCGGCCTCTTAGTCATTTACGGACTGTACTACTGCTATACTTAACATTTTTTACATGGAATTGTGCATCGACTTGACTATAAAGTCTTTTATTTTTACTGGGTCCTCTGTGTGATCTGTTAATTATGGGATTGATTATTTTTGTGACAGGAAATATATACATGAAGTATTATTAGGAATACTTATCTTTAATAATTGTAGATGGGTTAGTGTGCGGTGGAATCATGTGTGCTTTCAATCTTCGTCACTATCTTCGTCCATTATCGGTAATATTTGTTCAGTGTCAAAAATCTTTGTGAGAATCTCTGCTGGCCGAACTATGTCTGTATCGTATCGAGCATAAGATAAATAATAAATAATAGCAGCAACATGTGAGCAACATCCAAGTTATCTGGATTTATTACTGAATAAGGAACCTAGTAAAAATAAAAGACTTTATAGTCAAGTCGATGCACAATTCCATGTAAAAAATGTTAAGTATAGCAGTAATACAGTCCGTAAATGACTAAGAGGCCGAAAGTCCTCCAAAAATATTTTTCCGAAAAATTGTTTAAAAATAATTTAAACATAGTTAAAAAATGTTTTTACAATGATTTAGCAACAATCGGATGGTTAGAAAGCGAAAAAACATCTGATTAACGAAAAAAAAAATTGACCCGGACGGGATTCGAACCTGGTACAAAAAGTGATCAGCGGTTCCGCAGTCGAAGACTATAGCCGCTGCACCAACCGGCGCACAGTGGTCTGAGAGCGGCTAAAACTCCATGTTTTCAAGTGACTTAAAAAATCAAATTTTTTATATTTTTTATTAGTATGGGAGTAAATCAAAACGTTTCAAGGGTGAATCAGTTCAAAAACCAAATTCACTTGGTTATAGAACATCTTAAATTTGGCGATGCTAAGCATACCTAGTTTGAGAATGAATTCAAGCTCATGTTTGAAGAAACCGTATGCGCCTGTAAAAAATATTTTTTTCTGGCTTACTTCGAGTACCAAGACCCGGAAAAAATCGCGAAAAATATTCATTTTTAATTTTTCGAACAGTTTTACATGTAGTACTATTAAACGTGGAAAAGAGCAATGTTAATGAAGTTTGAAAGGCGATATCTCTCTTGCGACAACGAAAAAAACGTTTGTTCATATCTAAGTAAACAATAAATGCAAAGTTCAAATGCGGAAACCAGCGGCTCTGGGTTTTATCTCATGAAATGTCGGTGAGAAACCTCGTCAGAGAACGCTCCGCTTTCTGGAACATGCGACGGTTCGTCGTGCGTTATGCGTCGTCAAGACAACGCCAAATAACTTATTTGTTTCTTAATTAAACAATAAATAAAATAAGCTTAATTAAACTGTAAATAAACGTTATCTCTATATAATAAATTTCCAACAAATCTTGTACATAACCGTATACTTTTTATTTCATTGTATTTTAAATTACATAAAATTATTATTTTTTAAATTAAGAAGTTATTTTTTATGGAAAGGAATCATTTTTTATTATGTTTAATTTAAATTGAATCATATTTTATTTTAAATTTATTTTATATTCAATTTAAGTGTAAAATTTATTATTTATTATTAATTATTTATTTAAGTTTTAATTAATTTATTATTTTTCGGGGCCAAGAACAGTTGTAAACACAGTTTTTATCGAGATTTTCCCCGAAATAGAGCTTTCATAGGGTTTCAGCCGTTTTTGGCCTTTCCAGACCACTGTGCGGCGCCGTTAAAACTGTCTTCGAAATATTTGAATATACTGTAGGGACGATATTCCATTGCTTGCCGCGGCGCGCGGCCGCGCGTTCCCTGACCGCGTGCCCGCGCTCCCGCCGTCGCGCAGTTATTTTGCGCGCATTTATTTTACGCGCATTTATTTCAAGAGCGAATGTGTGTGATATTAATGAACGTGTATGAGGAATGGATGAGCGTGTGTGAATGAGACAATTGAGAAGAGGTCAAGCGCGAAGCGAAGGAGGCAGTCGAGAAATCGAGTCGCGCGAGTACAGACGTACAAAATAAAAAGAGTTTATTTTAATACAACGGTGACTCCGATTTATTCGCCCAAACAAACCCTACAATTTTGGGGGCTCGTCCGGGATTCAGTTTGTTAAGCAGAAGCTAGGGTTATCGAGCGAATTGGTCGGAATAACGTAGCTACAGGCGTGCAAAGGTTGTGTGAGGTGCGCGGAAGTGACTTGCTAAGTGATCTGGGCACTTTCGTCGTGAAGTTAGTGAGAAGGACGCTGAAATTACGCAAAAGTGTCTTGCTTTGTGATCTGGACACTCATAGTGTAACATTTTTTTTTTCTCTCGAAAAAACTTCGGAACAATTATGGCTCCGGCAACGAAGACAGCAGATGACTACACAGTAGCCGCCTTGAAGGGCATGCTGAGAGAGAGAGGGCTACCAAAGACCGGAATAAAAGTGGAATTATTCCAGAGAATGTTGGAAGCCGATCCGGAGGGCGACTGGATAATGGACGACATGGAGGAATCACTAAATGAAGTGGAAAGCAACATCCACTACGGGCCGGACGCTACAACAGAGCAGGAGCATAACCAGAGGTCAGAAAATTACCACCTCTCACGGGAGCTCGCACTAGCAGGGCGAGAAAAAGAGATCGCCGAGCGCGAACTTGCCCTCGCTCGCCGAGAAATCGAGCTCCTGAGAGAAGCTCAAAGATGAGCACCGAGCGACGGGAATCGACTGGCCGGAAACGCAGGAATCGGAGGACCGCCTGAACAACATAGGCAACACCGCGTGAATATACAGATGATAGCAGATCTCGTAAACCGCTACGACGGAAACAGCGAAGCCTACGACACATGGGAAAGACAGATAATGCTACTCGTCAGAACCTACCAGCTGAGCGAAAACGAGACGAGGCTCTTAATCGGCTTAGGACTAAAAGGTAGGGCAAGTGAATGGTTTCGCTCAAAAGCCGAACTTCTAGGCATGTCGATAGAAGAATTATTCAGAGAAATGCGACAAGTGTACGATCATCGTCCGAGCAAAATCATCAGGAAAAAGAAATTCGAAGAAAGAGAGTGGAAGAGAGACGAGACGTTCGGCGAATACGTACACTACAAGACCATCTTAGCGAACCAGGTACCGATCCCTGACGACGAGATCATCAGCTACATCGTGGAAGGCATACCGGATACATCTCTGCGAGATCAAGCCCGGATGCATAGGTTCCGAGCGATAGGAGACCTCTTGGAAGCGTTCGAGGAGGTAACGCTGAAATAGAGGACACACCTGAACCAAACAGCTGACAAGAGGACCCGGTTGGAGCATCGAACAGCCGAGCAACGCAACCGACAGGAGGACCGGCTGGAGCTTCGAACAGCGACGGACGGAAACCAGGGGAACAGGAGAAGCAGCGCGAGCGCCGAGGCGGTGCTACACGTGTGGCAAGGAAAATCACGTCAGTGCGAACTGTCCGACGAAATTCGAAAATGTAAAGTGCTACAAGTGCAGCGAACGGGGCCACATCGCATCGAAATGCGCGAAAAATCAAAGCGGTGGTGTGGCAAGCAGTAGTGCGGTGTTCAGAAATGCGAGCGGAAAATATTATAAGGACGTCCGAATCGGCGAACACAGCGTCTCTGCGTTGATCGACACAGGCAGCGACCTATGTTTGATGCGAGCAAACAAGTACGTCCAGATCGGAGCCCCGCGACTACAAGGTGAGGAAGTATCTTTCCGAGATGTAGGGTCACGGGACAATAGAACTCTAGGCGAATTTCGCGCCGATGTAGGTATAGATGGTAGATCATATCGAATGAGGATACATGTAGTTCCCGATGCAATAATGCTGCACGACCTGCTAGTCGGAGCAGATTTCTTAAACACCGTCGAAGTAATCATAAAAGAAGGCAGTGTATCGATTAGCAAACCGGAAAGCGAAAACAAAGAAAGGGACGACAGGCCGGACATATTCGAAATAGAATGCATACGGGAAGTAAACGAAGTCGACGTCTCCCACGTGACAGACGAACACGAACACAAATTAAAAGCAATGATTGACACATACGTCCCGAAGAAAGAGCGCGTTGTAGGGGTAGAAATGTCGATTATATTAAAAGATGAGGAACCGATATACCAGAGGGCGAGACGATTATCCCCTCCGGAAAGGGAAAAAGTAAACGAACAAATAAGCGAGTGGTTGCGCGACGGAATCGTACAGCCGTCCCTGTCTGAGTATGCGAGTCCCGTGGTATTGGTGAAGAAGAAAGATGGTTCGATTCGCCTTTGTGTAGATTATAGAAAATTAAATCGCAAAATCGTTAAGGATCACTACCCATTACCGTTGATCGAAGACCAGCTGGACCGGCTACAGAGCGCGCGTGTATATAGCATCTTAGATTTGCGAAATGGATTTTTTCACGTGGCCGTGGACGAAGCTAGCCGGAAATACACAGCGTTCATTGTTCCGGACGGACACTATGAATTTTTGAAAGTCCCGTTTGGTCTGTGTAATTCCCCTGCCGTCTTTCAAAAATTCATAAACGCGACTTTTAGAAATTTAATTAACGACGGAACAGTTCTGACATACCTGGACGATCTTATAGTGCCATCAATAGATTGCGAAAGCGGGTTGAAAAGCCTACGAGCGGTACTGAACGTCGCGAGCCAAGGCGGCTTAAACATTAATTGGGGAAAATGTCGATTTCTGCAAAAAACAGTAGAATTCCTAGGGCACGTTATCGAAGATGGAACGGTAAAACCATCGACGTATAAAACAGAAGCGGTGATGAAATTTCCCGAACCGAACAACATAAAGCGCGTACAAAGTTTCCTCGGGTTGACGGGATATTTCCGGAAATTTATAAAGGATAGCAAGACCTTTAACAGACATGCTAAGGGTCGACAAGGGGTTCCGTTTTGACGAAAAAGAACGACGCGCGTTCAATAGACTCAAAACCGCGCTGAGCGAACGGCCGGTTTTGAAAATTTATAAAGCGGGCGCGTATACCGAAGTGCACACGGATGCTTCGATGCACGGGTTCGGTGCGATATTACTGCAGCGCGATACCGAAGACCAATCGTTACACCCGGTGCATTATTATAGCGGAAAAACCAACATCGCGGAGGAAAAATACTCCAGTTATGAGCTCGAGGTGCTAGCCATTGTCAGAGCGTTGCGAAAATTCCGCGTGTACCTAGTGGGAGTATCATTTAAAATTGTAACAGATTGTAAAGCGTTCACACTAACAATGCAGAAAAGGGATTTATGCGTGCGAGTTACGAGGTGGGCATTGTTATTAGAAGACTTTGATTATATCGTCGAACATCGCCAAGGGAAAAGTATGGGTCATGTTGACGCGCTAAGTCGTAACCCTCTCCTTGTATGTATGGCAGTGAATGAGTGCGAAGCGACCGTGACAGCACGAATGCAAAAAGCCCAGCGCGCCGACGACGAATTAAAAAATATATTAGATGCGATCGGTAAAAAACAAATCGGCGGTTATGTTATAAAGGGCGGGTTGTTATATAAAGAATCCGACGACGACACACGATTAATAGTACCGCGTTCAATGCAGTCGCAAATAATACGGAAGACGCACGAAAACGGACACTTCTCGAGCGCCAAGACGGAGGCGCTCCTAAAAAGAGACTTTTGGTTTCGGGGCTTAAAAGAAAAGGTCGAAAAAATAATACGAAACTGCATCCCATGCATTCTGGCTGAGAAAAAGCACGGCCGGCAAGAAGGCCTTCTGCATCCTATCGAAAAGGGCGAAGTCCCGCTAGATGTTTACCACATCGACCACTTAGGACCGCTCCCGTCTACGCGCAAACAGTACCGACACATTCTCGTAATAGTTGACGCTTTCGCGAAGTTTGTATGGTTATATGCGACAAAAACAACCACAACCGCGGAGGTTGTAGACCGTTTAAAAAAGCAGTCCGCGATTTTCGGAAACCCGCGGAAAATTATATCGGATTGAGGGACGGCCTTTACGTCAAACGACTTCGAGGGCTACTGCAAAGCGGAAGGAATACAACACAGCCTCATCACGACGGGGGTCCCACGGGCAAACGGGCAAGTCGAAAGAGTAAATAGGACAGTCATTCCGCTACTAACGAAATTGTCCGCGCCGAAGCCGGACGAATGGCATAAATACTTGAACATAGCACAGCAATTTCTAAATGCAGCGCCACATAGAAGTATCGGCAGAACGCCGTTCGAGGTTTTGTTCGGAACGCGCATGCGACTGAAAGACAATCCAGAAATACGCGAATTAATTGAAAAAGAACAGGTGGAGGCATTCCAGGACAACCGGGACGAGATCCGACATCAAGCGAAGGAAGCCATCCTCAAAATCCAGCAAGAGAATCGGCATGGCTATAATAAAAAACGAAAGGAAGCAAAACGATACAAGGAAGGCGACTTAGTTGCCATTAGAAGAACACAGCATGGCCCAGGGCTGAAGTTCCACGCAAAATACCTCGGACCATACCGAATTGGACGTACGTTGCGCAACGATCGCTACGTCGTACAAAAGGTCGGTCACCACGAAGGGCCTCAACAAACATCCACCGCAGCCGAGTACATGAAATCGTGGATCGACGGCGACAGTGACTATAGCACCGACGATCAGAATTGTGACGATATCTGAGGGCAGATATCATTGTAAAAGGGGGGCGTGTGTGTAGGGACGATATTCCATTGCTTGCCGCGGCGCGCGGCCGCGCGTTCCCTGACCGTGTGCCCGCGCTCCCGCCGTCGCGCAGTTATTTTGCGCGCATTTATTTTACGCGCATTTATTTCAAGAGCGAATGTGTGTGATATTAATGAACGTGTATGAGGAATGGATGAGCGTGTGTGAATGAGACAATTGAGAAGAGGTCAAGCGCGAAGCGAAGGAGGCAGTCGAGAAATCGAGTCGCGCGAGTATAGACGTACAAAATAAAAAGAGTTTATTTTAATACAACGGTGACTCCGATTTATTCGCCCAAACAAACCCTACAATTTTGGGGGCTCGTCCGGGATTCAGTTTGTTAAGCAGAAGCTAGGGTTATCGAGCGAATTGGTCGGAATAACGTAGCTACAGGCGTGCAAAGGTTGTGTGAGGTGCGCGGAAGTGACTTGCTAAGTGATCTGGGCACTTTCGTCGTGAAGTTAGTGAGAAGGACGCTGAAATTACGCAAAAGTGTCTTGCTTTGTGATCTGGACACTCATAGTGTAACTGCCCAAACAAACCCTACAATACCATACATAACATTATTTTGTTTTTGTATTGCACAAGTTTTAAAGTCTGGAAAATATTTCTCTGAACGTAGGAATGTTTAATATTACATAATATATTTTTTAAATTCAGAGAAGATAGGTATAACTTAGAAAAAACGCCGAAAAAAGTGGTTTTTATTTTTTTCAAATATGACGCACCACACTCGGGGATTTGAAAAAAATAGAGCATAATACTAATGATAATATCTCATTGCTAAATTAAATCTGTAGGTGTACTCTTTCGATTTCTCTATGAAATCTGCATTTTTTCGATTTTTTTCGTGTTTTTCGAGTTTCACAACCAGAGTTTGCAACGGAAAAATCTGAAAATGATACCTATCATGTGGCTTGGTATCCGAAATGTATCCGAAATGTGGGGCGAAATAGCCCCATATCTTACAGATGAGATATGGGGCTATAATTTGGCAGATAGGGATCTTTTTGGGTAGGCTATCGAATAGCCAAAGCTCGATTAAAAACTCGTCGGGGGCGAATTTCACCACCAAACCCGGCAATAGCCTTTAAAACTACAAGGCGAGAATAAATTATTTCCTAGCTTAGTAAATAGTATCAGTTCATTTAAAATGAAATTAAAACTGTTAATCTCTCAGTTAGAAAATGAGGATTTGAGTCAATTTCCATACTTGAAAGAGCAGAGTGAATGTGTTGCGGATAATAGCAATTTGACCAAATATATTGAAAAAATCAAGATATTGCAAGGGTCATTTGAAAGTCGTTTTCATGATTTGGCTAATTCATTTTCACTTAGTGAACAAAACGTAATGCAGATGCCTAGTAACATACAAATGGAACTGATTGATTTAAAAACAAATTCATTATTGAAAATGAAATTTGATGAGTCTTTTCCAAATCAAAATGCTTCTGACATAATTAATTTCTGGCGGTCATTACCCAGTGTGTGGTGTCGTGTCGATCCCGAAATTGGGTAATCGTATCCCGACTAGGTTTAACGGCGAAATGAATGTAAATTCAAACTCTGGAGAACTGGTATTTATTGAATAAGTGCAAGACTTGGCTTGCTGTCTCCAAATAAGACTCGGCTGCGCTTGGAGTTGCTGATGGTTCGATAGTCGAAACAGTTCTGCCTTTACAGAGCTCGCAACAAATTAGGGAAAGCTCGGAAGTAGGTGTGGTCTTAGAAAATTGTATGTGATTGGTTGAAGGGTGTATTTTGGAAAGTGGTGAAAGTAGTGGAAAATTAAGAAGAGTAGGAGTAGAGATAGATTTGGGTATAGGCGGCTACGGCTGTAAAACTATAAAACTCGGTAAGGTAACGGAATGACGGTTCAACATGCGTTTGTCAGCTGACTTTTTTGGGTTTTTCGCGTTTACGGTCGTTATTGTCTCGAGTAGGTATTCCAGCTAACTGACCTTCAAGGTAACGTGCTTGTCCCTTCGCAGAGGGTTTTAAGACGGAACACAGTGAACATTTCCAATAGCTAAGATTTGCACAAAGTTATATATGTCGCTTTGGAAGGACATACAGATGTGAACAAGCATTTTCATCCATGAAATTGATTAAAAGCAAAACAAGGTCGCGAATAACTGATTTAAATTTGAAGAATTCTCTGCTGCTCTCAGTAATAAATTTAACACCAAACATTGAAAGACTAGCGAAATCCAAACAGAATTATCCAAACAAAATTATTTAAAAATGTTAATTATGTCTATGAACATACTTTCATTAAAAAGGTTATTAAGGATATGCCAGAACTGCTTCTAGCGAGCAGGGAGAACAGACAACTCCATGTTCCAAACTGATCTCGCTCTCAGTGCTCCATCTTGCTTAGAGCTCTCTATCTCACACACTCTCATTCTCACTCTCACTCTCACTCTCACTCATCACATCCAATAACTGTGGTCCAGCACCATCCGCGAGGTCCACGACAGCGATCACCCTCTCGTTCAAGACATCATTTCTGACTACATATTGTAGATTGGTGCTCCAATAAACATGTTTTTTTTTAAACTGGCGTAAATTAATTAATTTAATTGCGTGATTGAGTTATTCCTCTCCTCCCCTAACGGAAGCAGATCCTACCCCTATCCATACCAACCCCAATCATGAACGTATAAGAAGGTAGAAAAAGTGCTTGAGTTGTATGGCGCATCTGAATTCGTCTGTGAAAAAATTGGCGCATGGTACATATGTAAAAGGTTGGCCACCCCTGATATATAGGATGTATGGAAAGGAATCTAAATGGTGAATGATGAACCACAGACTTACCCCAGAACCTCTGAAAAGAACGGGTCTCTAACCAAATCTCGAACATCCAAATATTCAATTTCTTTTTTTAAATGTTCGTAAATTTTCCAGGCTTTGATGCAACGATATTAGAAAATTGTAGCAACAAGATTTTTCGAACTATATAAATAGTAATTAAATTGTACAGAATATAAATAATTGTAGTTTATGACGAATCGAAGAAAATTTATATAGCATTGTTGCCAGCGGTTTCCTGATTTGCCATCAGGTTTGTTTGCGCACTTAACTAACAAATTCATACTATTTTATATTCCAAGGTAATAACCCTTCCGCCAGCCTATCTGCTCGCTGCCCTGGTTCTGTCAATGGAAAAGTAATTCAGAAGCTAATGTGAAATGATATAAATTTTTTGTATGAATCAGAGTAGCAGGTCCGAATTCTCGAGCAAGAGAAGTTACGTCTATTTATATGTATACTCACCTACTTCCGTTGGCTTCTAATACTGCTTTCGTGAATTAGTTTCTCAGCTGAACGTTGTCCACGAGGAAGCAACGGAAGCAATGAAAGCGCCGAAAAAGTGGTTTTTATTTTTTTCAACTATAACGCACTAAACTCAGGAATTTGAAAAAAATTGAGCATAATACTTACGATAATATCTCATTGATAAATTAAATCTGTAGGTGTGCTCTTTCGATTTCTATATGAAATCTGCAATTTTTCGATTTTTTTTCGTGTTTTACAACCAGAGTTTGCAACGAAAAAATCTGAAAATAATACGTATTATGTGGCTTAGTATCCGAAATGTGTCAGAATTTTTTCAGAATTTTGAATTGTCAATAAATGGGGAAAATGGGCAAAAAACTGATTTTTCGATTTTCCTCAATAACTACTCTTACAGATGAGATCTGGGGCTGTAACTTGGCAGAGAGGGGTCTTTTTGAGTAGACTATCGAATGACCAAAGCTCGATTAAAAACCCGGAGGGGGCGAATTTCACCACCAAACCCGGGTATAGCTTTTACTGAGCGCGCGCTACTCAAAAATAATTTCAACCAATATCACGCTACTACGGAGAATACGACGGCAACAGGTTAAATGTTCTTATAAAACGTAGTGGTGAATTTACCATAAAATGCTCGTCCGCACCGAGCTTAAATAAGGTAAAGATGAATTAATAATAACTATAGAACACAACCTTTGATTTATAGATGGTTTTATTAATAAATTATTTTTTCTTATTTTGTTATGAGGATTCTCGAAATAAACAAATATTATGATAAAAGTCCATTTTAACAAAGGAAGAGAAAGACAGTACACAAATGTAATGTAATATATCTGATAATAGAAGATGTGATAGATTACGTAGGTGGTCTATCCAAAATTGCAATTGACAAAAGTGTGGTGGGTCGCGCAGAACGTTCAGTTATTTATAATCATTTAATTATAATTTAATTCATTAATTATTTATAACTTAACTGTTAATATGAAATCTGCATGATCCGCAATCACGAATTGCAGATTGGTAATTTACAGATTTTGAACTGTACATGTCGTTGTACCTAATATAAAATTGCTTTAGTTTTGGAAAAATTGGATAAGGCCATAACCAAACTGGCGACAAAGAGGCGCCAGATCCTCGATCCTACCATAATTTTTATTTTTTTTAGAAAACCGATCCTCTCTTGCACTTTCACTCGCTATTTCACTCCCATCCACTCTGACGATCACGTAGTTAAGTGGTAGTCCGTCCAACAACAATCCACATGTCACAGTCTCACCATTAACTACATAATCTAATCCACCTTTTTGTGTTTTTTTTTTTGCGCTTATTTCTCGAGGTTTGTGTCTTCGCTATAATCTAAATTTTGCGTTTCTGACTTTTCATTTTTAAATATGATTCAAAAGTGCGAAAGTACAAGTGTAAATATTATCTTCCTTTTTAAAAATTATAATTGTAATTTAATATTAATTAATGATATTAATAATCATTACCAATTAATTCCGCAATTCAATCATCATGAGATGTGTTAGCGCTATGGTAACTTCAGAGACAGAAATTAAAGGCAATCCTGGATTTACAGCGACTTGAAATTTTGAATTTTCTTCTTAACATTGCATTCGAAATATTTCAACTGGTTCTGCTTGACCGAAGCGAATGAATGTACTGTATAACTAATTTTCTTTCGTTACTGTGAACAATTATTGTAGGTTTTGATAATATAAAAGCATTATATCATCATGATTTAAATGTGTACAATTTGAAAAAAACGTAAATATTACAGTAACATTACAGTAACTAATCAAATGAATTCATATTATATCAAATTATAGTATATAACAATAATGCTCATGATAAATTTACATAGACGCTGGAACGTAAAATTGAGTAAAAAGAATACAAGTCAGAGTCAGCATACTGCAGTAGAATGCCAATTGTCATGTTGCTTCACAGTTATTCTTCAAGATATTATCGTATCTTGACATCTCGGAAACTATTGAACTTATATAAAAAAAGAACACACACACACACACACACAAAGTATATTTGAAAAATACTGCAATATTCTTTATATGCTAAACTGATCCATTTTAATCATTATCTCAATTATACAGTTTCATCATCATTACTCTAAAAAAACCAAATGTACACAAATAATTTTGTATTTCCTCATTCTTATGATGTAGATTCGTATATCAATACATCTTTCATAGGTATAAGCTCAAACGCATGAGCAACATATATTTATCTCTTTATTTTCTGTCCCAAAAATCACAGAGGCGTAATGCACCTCAATGTATGGTGTAAACCTGTACAAAAGTTGTTCCTCGTGTACTTTAGCCTTACTTATAGTACAATAATAATGTATTTAAAATGTAACTTATGTATCCTTATTACTGATTAACGATAACTGCATTCCAGCGTGACCAGCCTTTGGCCGACTGGAGCTAACAGACAAATATGCTCCTTTAAGTGTAAAACTCCACTGCTCCCTCCCGTGTCCATCAATACCTGATCTTTATCGTCCACTATGCAACACCGCTAATATTTTAACTATATACTCTATATAAAATATCGTTAGTATAACTAAAACGTACTGTGTCCAGCTGGAATGCAGCCCTATTTTTTTATGCCATCATTATCCTTTTCTTTTTTTCTTCATTTCCGTCTATTTCTTCTTTCTGCAATGGTTTGTTGTTGTTCTACAGACAATTTGTCAGTCAATGATTTACTGATTAACTCTCACAACTAACTGTAGTCTGTCATTGGTCGGTCAATTAGTTTGATTCCCAGGTGGCTCACTCGGCATCTCCGTTATTGTTATTTAATATGAATTTTACACTCATTCAACAATATCAGAAAGCTGCTTTTTACGCTTCTAGTTCCCTGAATCTCCATCTTCGTGTTTTCTTTTCTTGCCTCGTGCTGGAGATGATTCTGTAGAATGGAAAACAGAAAATTTTTAATTAAAATTTGTCAATGATTTCTATACGGGTGTTACCCTTTCGGGCGACCACCCTGGAAATTAATTTAATAGTAAGGTGGTGTCATCAACACTATCTCCAGTTTTCTCATATTTTTAGCTAGGATGCGTCATAGTTGAAAAAAATGAAAACCAATTTTTTATGTATAATTAATTCTTTATGTATAATTATGCAATGTTAAACATTTCAACATTCAGAAAAATCTTCCGCAGCTTTAAAAGTAACTATAACATAATGAACGAAAACTATTATGTGCGCGATGTATTCCAATGTATTCTAATATTTCGAAGATACTTTTAACATCAAACAAGCGTTCGACTGCAGAACCTGTGGAGAATTCTTTTTTGTCATGGTTCGAGTCCATGTATAGTCATATTTTTCGTTAATCAGTTTTTTCATTAAAACATTTTTTAGAACATCCACCTACAATTGTCAAAGTTAAGTATTCCTACAATAAACTAATTATATATATTATTCTTTTTTTAAAGACACTTACACTTGAAGAATTGACACTTTATAAAAGATTAACAGATGATGGAGGAAAACTTTTTCAATATTTTAGAGTGTCACAGTATAGCTTGAATATTCTTTTGGGAAAAATTGAAAATACTTTAAGCACCATTTCTATTTCAAAGAAGCAATTAGTCCAACAGAAAAACTGACAGTACGTTTAAGGTAAATATTATACATTTATCTATTATAAAATATATGTACAATAGTTATGAGTATAACTGTTGTTAAAAAGTACTGGTGGTAACAGTGGCAGGCGCAGTAGGGTCTGCATGAGAATAAGAAATTTCATTTGCTGTCCTTTGTGTGCAAAGCACTTGATGAATAGGTGCTGGTAGATTTTGAAGGCTAGATTCTAGAGAACTTGATTTTGAGAGTTGGATTCCATTCCGGATATATTTGATAATTCCATATTTGAAATAGTAAAAAACTTTTGCTTTAGCAATTGCTTATTACATACATAGAGAGAAATTGTTTCACTGTTGCAGCAATGCTACTGAAAAATAAATCTATCATCTTGGGGCTTACTTGTGGCACATTGTGCTATTGGTTAAAATATAGTTTACTAAGTCACCGGTTGCATTTTCTTTGTGACGTTTATTTGCCTTTCATGTTGAAGACTTCGTTCGTTTCAACATCTGATCTAACGTCAGGGTTTGATTGAATTTTTTCAACTGTAGGAGAATTGGCATTCAGTTACCGCTTAGCGCTTATGGCATACTACTGTTTTCTACATAGTAATGGAGGTTTGTAGTGCAATTATTAAGCACCTTTTGGCAGAATACAGGGTGAATTCAATAAAGCAGGACACCTAAATATCTCCGTTACTTTTCGTTGTACAAAAAACCTTCGTAGGACAAAGTTACACTGTTTGAAGGACCACATATAACGGTGTAAGGGAAAAAAAAATTTCAAGGTCATTTTTATGAGATTTCAAGGTTATCGATGTTTTTTTAAATGGAATGATATATTTTCGTTAACGTAATGTTGTAGCTGACAAAATAACAAATTCATGCATGTAACACAATATGACCTTCAAATGACCTTCGACCCAGAAAAATGGTATAAATAAAATTCAACGTGTAAGATTCATTTGATGTATTTCTGTTACGCCAAATGTTCAAAAATATTCCCTTGAGCTGCTATACACTCAAATGTATCGCAATACACAACATAATAACAGATTCGGTGTTGACAGGAGGACAATTATGATATACCTTCACCTATACGTTCGTACAGAATCGTGTTTATCCACTACTAATTACTTAGAAGACCTTCTTGCTATCAGATTTCCACAGTTTCTAAGATTTCTCGATCAGTTTATCGATAAGTTTCAAAAAACTTATTATCTTTTTAAGAGTGGCCGAATATTACTAATAGGATTCACTGCATAGTAGTTTTCGTTTTAATAAACTATATAACATAATTGTTATAGTGACTTTTAAAGCTACGGATGGTTTTTCTGAATAAGGGGGACGCACCAGTAGTTTGACCTTGAGGAATTGATCGTCACGCTATAGTCGTGGCAAACTGTCAGTAGAAGAAGCTGAATAGTAAGATTTTCGACCAATAGGTGGTGTGGTTCTAATTTTCTATCACGAGCCATATCGCACATGACGTATCGGTAAAAAGAAATATATCAAATGCCGACAGATGAAGGTAAGAAAATTGAACAGTAGCTGAAGAGAGAAACGAAATGCGAGAGAAAAGACTAGTGACTAGACATGGTTGTCACATATCACTCTTCGCCTCACTGTTGCCATGTCACGGTTTTATGTAGAAGCTTATTTTCGTGAAACCGATTCCTGCCTCATGAGCCCGATTCAAGTATACTCCAGGATTCATTGAAAATGATACTTATTTTTTTACAGAATAAATACTGGATCTATCATTTCATACACAAAAGATAATAATTATAAAACAATAATGATATTAATAAATAATACATAATAAATAGTACAATAAAAATAGTAATCAACGTGGTTGATGTGCCATCATTTTTGTTGCCATCATTCTTCCTGGAGTTTGTCTAATATCAATCATATCTCAATGCAAAGTAAGTAATAGAATATAAAAAATCTACGTTATGGATAATAAATCTACGAAGAAGTAAATGTTCGTGCAATGAATCCGCATTGATTCGTTGTGCAAAATGTTTTTGGACATAATTTTTTTCTTGCTTTTACGATAAGTGCCATTGTTGCATATAACAAAAATTGTAAATATTATATTCGACATATACATTTTTTTGTTCTATCCCAATCAGCACAGAGACAGCTCAAAGAGAGCTGAAAGATGTCTGCCGCAAGACATTCAGATGTCCGAAAGACGTCGGCGAATGTCTCCGGACCGTCTCTGGAAGGGCTCCGGAAGGTCGTTTGTTACAAATTTGTCCGTCTTAAAGTCGTCTTCAGAATGACTGTTGGTCGTTTTTCAGGCATTGTAGAGACGTATTTTTTACACCTCACAGGCGTCCAATGGCATCTTTCAGACATCTTTCACGACTCTGTTGGGCGTCCAAACACAGCTTTTAGACATCTTTCAAAGGCGTCTGAAAGTTACCTTGTAAAGACTTCTTTTTGGGCATCTTTTTAAAAAGAGTTATAACAAAAATTAGAAACTATCCATATACATATACTTTTCTCTATGCAATGCTTGAGGAAATATTCCAATTTGTCTTCGAAAGGACCTTATTACAATTCAGAAATTTCTATGCAGTTGGCGGGATTCGAACTCGGGATGACCGTTTACTTAATGATGTGCTTCCTCGCTGAGCCATGCGAACCTATTGTTACGTTTATTACTTTTTATTCTTATAAAAGTTCAAATCATATAATTAGAAGAGATAAACTTCTATTAAAAAATTAAATGACACGCACATTAAAAGTAAACATTTTACTTCCAGTATTGAATAAAGATTTATTTTATATTTGAAACCAATATTTCATTCGTAATATGAAAGTTGTATGTCTTCCATATTCTGGAACAAATATTTTTCCATGATAAACATAAAGTATTTCCTGCATATTTAAAAAAAAATATTCTATTTCTAATTTTAAATAAAGATTCATTTTATAACGAGAAAAAAATATTTTTTTCATAATATGAAATAAATATTATCTGTATATTAGGAAAAAATATTCTTTTTCTAATATTAAATAAAGATTCACTTTATAATGAGAAAAAATGTTTTTTTCATAATACGAAATAACAATAAATAAATATTATCTGTATATAAGGAAAAAAATATTCCATTTCTAATATTAAATAAAGATTCAGTTTATAATTAGAAAAAAATATTTTTTTCATAATATGAAATAAATATTATCCGTATATCAGGAAATAAATATTCCACTTCTAATATTAAATAAAGATTCATTTTAAATATAAATATTATCATATAAATATATAATGTTTTGAAAATTAATTTTTTTATCATTCCAAGAAATAGCAAAATTAAAAACCAGTATATTTTAGCCATTGTACTAAAAGGCAGCTACCTTCAGCCGCAAAAACAACGTCTCCGGAAAAACGTCTCTCAGTCGCCAAAAAGATATCCATTATGGAGACGTTGTTTTTACGACTGAAATGGAACGGCTAAAACACACCTACCTTCAGCCGCAAAAACAACGTCTCCGAAAAACGTCTCTCAGTCGCCAAAAAGATATCTTTTATGGAGACGTTGTTTTTACGACTGAAATGAGACAGCTAAAAGACGTTCACCCTCTGCCGTGAAAACGACGTCTCCATAAAGATATCTTTTTGGCGACTAAAAGACGTATCTTTGGGACATAAGACGTTCAGACGGGAAAACGACGTGAAACAGACATCTTTGAGACGACGTGTGCTGATTGGGATGTAACGTATATATTTCATATTACATTACTTCCTTTGCATTCAGATGTGATTGATATTATACAAACTCCAGGAAGAGTGATGGCAACAAAAATGATGGCACATCAACCACTTTGATTACTATTATATATTGTTTATTATGTATTATTGTAATATTATTATTGTTTTATAATAATTATCTTTTGTATTAATTATCCATCAGTAAGTTATAGTTGAAAAATAGTGACGTTTCAGAGGCTCGGTTCAGTGTCCTTTGAGTTCAAAATTGGTCATTGTTATTGAGTTTGTTCGTGTAATGGGAAGACAAGGATTACATATCGTAGTATTTAGAAAATAATTAAATTCGCACACATTGGTAAAGTTTCAGTTGTCTCCTCAGTGCGTCCGAAAAAGTTTGTTTACACTTTCAGAGAAATTACATTCTTTTTACCTGCGGTACTATCGGTTGATATTTCGACGATATTCGTTCTCTGATCAGAGTGCACTGCTCAGCCCACGTGCATCGCAGACGCACTGGGAACACAACTGAAAGCTTAGGAATGTATACAAAGTTTATTTTTTCAAGATAACAAAAAAGGTTCAGTGTAACTAAATATTTCAATATTTTCAAAATACCACATATGTAATCCTTCAGTTACCATCACACGAACAATCCATTTGGTAATTATTGTCGCGCACTGGGAAAAATATACTTATTACAGCATTTTTTTCACTCCACAACTGAACTAAATAGTAATGACCAATTTTGAACTCGAAGGATACCGAACTTTTTGCGAGCACTACTCCAGATAGAAACGAGATATTATCATTAGTATTATGCTATCCCTGAGAGTGGTGCGTCATTGTTGAGTACTTTAATAAGAAAGGAGAGAATTGAACAATTTATTTTGGATTATTTCAAATACGAAACAGCTTGCGATAATTCATCTGATCCTGTGAAGATTAACAAAAAAATATTGAACCACCTAAATAAAGCAATGTTCACAGCTCGACAGTCTCAGGTAAGTGTCCGAAATCGAAAATGCCCATCATCAGGACTTTTTTAACACAACAATGGGTACAGTTGTCTTTTCACTTGAGAGAAACAGAGACAACAATATCGCTAGACCCTAATAATACACTGGATTTATTACTGAATAATAAACCCAGTAAAAATACAAAACTTGATAGTCAAGTCGATGCACCATAGTCAATCCGTAAATGATTAGAGCCCAAAAGTACTTCAAAAATATTTTTCCGAAAAATTATTTAAAAATAGTTAAAAAATCAACAATCATATGTTTAGGAAGCGAAAAAACATTTGATAAACAAAAAAAAAGATTGACCCGGCCGGGATTCGAACCTGGTCCAAAAAGTCATCTGCGGTTCCGCAGTCTGAGACCATAGCCATAGCCGCTGCACCAATCGGCGCCATTGAAAGTATCTTAGAAATATTCGAATATAACAACTTAGTATTATTTTCGTTTTTTACAACCAGAGTTTGCAACGGAAAAATCTGAAAATGATACCTAATATGTGGCTTAGTATCTAAAATGTGTCAGAATTTTTTCACCACCAAACCCGGCTATAGCCTTTGAGAAAAACAGCCTACCGATAAAAGATAAAAGATGAAATAATTATTCGAAGTTCGAATAAATCCGCTTCTATTTATTCGTCGGATAAAATTATTTATTCGAACCTCTTCGAATAAAGATAATTTTTTTTATTAGAATCTTCGAATAACGAATAAAGATAAAGTATCTTTTATTCAAATCGTTATTTATGAATGTAATAGATCTAGTGTTCCTTCTATAAAATAATAAGTATCATTTTCAATCTTTGACGAATAAAAATATTTTTTTTCGAAAATGCATTTTTCCATGTAGAATATAAAAAAAATAAAAACAAGTTTCCACGGCGGAATTCGAACCCAGGCCCACGGCGTAGAAATTCAGCTCGCCACCGCTGCGCCAAGCCATTGCTTGATATGAAATTGAACTAAACTGAGATTTCACGGTTATAAAACTTTAATTGCAAATATCTCGAAAACTATTGAGTGTCTGCCCCTATAATGGGGTATATTCGTAATCAGGGGAACAAGATCTATAACTCTGTAATGTCTCAACTAAATCTGTGACCCGAAACCTTTGCAGTCTCCTAGCAAGCTCGGTGTAGCGAGTCGCGTATACACAAATGCAAGGGTTTACGGGAGCCCAAACTGACGTCTCAATATTACAATGAGAAATTCAGAACTTGTCGATTATGCTTCTTGAAAGTCCAATCTAGGGGGGAGCAGAGCCCAAAATTCATATTTTTACGTTGTCATGAAGTTATTTGTAATATTCGGCAGCATACTGTTTGCAACGAGGCATCCGAAGCAAGCGTGACGTCACGAGATTCGTACACGAACTTGCAAGGGTTTACGGGGGCTCACATTCACGCCTGAATATTGCAATGAGAAGTTCAGAACTTGTCGATTATGCTTCTTGAAAGTCCAATCTAGGGGGGAGCAGAGCCCAAAATTCATATTTTTACGTTGTCGAGGAGTTATTTGCAATAATCGAGAGCGTACTGCTTCCCACGAGGTAGAAACCTGTATTATCGTCCTACATTATCGACCTTAGTTTATCGTCATGTTCAATTTTGCTGGGGAAGAGACAGTGGCACTCGTAGTGATAAATGTCGTAAGGTCGAGATGGTGTTTCAGGAGGTCGAAATCCCGTTTTAGAAGGGCTCGTTTTTCGTGTTTAAAAAAAATAGTAATCAATTAAATATGAATACCACCGTCTTTGGATATTTTTTTTGTAGGGGGAAGCAGAGCGATTTTTGCGATAAGAACGCTAAATCTCTCGTTATTTATGAAAATATGACAAGGGCGGCCATCTTGTGACGTCACACTTGCATCAAAAGGCATGAAGGTGCCGAATATTACAAATAACTCCACGATAGCGTACAAATATGGATTTTGGGCTCTGCTCCCCCCGAGATTGGACTTTTAGGAAACACAATTTACCAGTTACGAACTGCTGATTGCAATATTGAAGCGTCAGTTTGGGCCCCCGTGATCCCTTGCATTTGCGTATACGCATATGCGGAACTAGCAATGTGTGAGTGATGATGGTATTAGTAAATCGTCCCCCTTTTAGAAAAATTAAGTATAACTTAGTCTCCCGAAAGAAAAACGGCGAAAAAATTAGTTTCTATACTTTTTTTTTAACTATGACGTATCCTAGCTAAAAATATGAAAAAATTGGAGATAGTGTTGACGACAATACCTTATTATTAAATTAATTTTCAAGGTGGTCGCTCCTTAGCTTCAAAATGAAATCTGTATTTTTTCGAATTTTTGGCGTTTTTTCATTTTTTACTACCAAAGTTTGCAACTAAAAAATCGGAAAAAATTCTCAAATATGTGGTTCGATATGTTAAATGTGTCAGATTGTTTTTAGAATTTTCTAAAAATCTAAAAATTGGATTTTCCATTTCTCCCCGTAAATACCCTTACAGACGAGGTATAGGGCTGAAATTTGGTAAAAAACGGTAAGCTATCGAACGAGCCATTTCCGGTCAAAATCGGCTGAAGAGCATTTTGACTACCTTGATCCAACTAGGTCCTTTGGATACGTTGTATTTTTTAGTGACATGTGAAAGTATTCCAGAGGATTTTTCGAAATCTTTCTGTTGAAATGATATTTTGAAAAAGTTATTTTTTTCAGCATTGGTACAATAATAGCGTAAATTATTCCACTTTAGAGCAAATTATTCAGTTTTTGCATTCTCACAACTACAACAGGTGCTACATGTCACGCACATTAAGCCTTACTCATTGAATAGGTAGATACGAATGTAGGTTGCCTAATAAATAAACAACTGCATCTAAAGAAAACTGTTTTCTTGTGATTTAGGGATCCATTTATATATCCAGATAAAATGTATTCCCACATTGTAAATACATGTAAATAAATGTTCTCCGAAAAAATTCACTTTTGTAGCTGTTACCCAGTCAGCAAAATCTGATTGTGCACATTAAGATCAAGTGTCTGCAATCATACTTTGCGAGCAAAAAACAGCCATTTTGGTGGCAAAACATGTTGGAACAAGATTTGGTCCCTATTTGGTCTGAATCTGCAGACCAAAACCTGTTACCGAATACGGACCCATCTGTTTCCGCGTTTGGCAGCAAAATTTGGTGCCAAAATTCTATGTCAAAAGGATGTCAAATTGATAGTTGATTCTGCACTCGTTATATGTAGAGGGCAGGTCGGTCGCACTAAGAGCGGACCTAATCTTGTTCTATCTAAGAGTAAATATCGAGCAAAGTCGGAGTAAACCTGGGTGTAGAAGGGAAAATTGAATGTTATTGAAATTTCTAAATTATATAATTTTAAGTTTCATGCATTTTCAATAATTTAACACATTGACGGAGTCCTATCAAATGGTGTGATAAATCAATTTGGTTTGGGGATACATTTGACGACCTTATCCGGCTATATCCTTTAAATTATGGATTTAAAAATTCTTATTATTAATTTTCATCAGGAAACACGCTGCGAAAAACCTACAAACCGACAAACAAACCTTTATCGAATGTAATGATACCAGAAAGAGTACCGGATATCACTCAATAGTGTAACAAAATCGTCAATGAAGTTTTACAATCGTAAAAAATTTACGGAATGATTGATTATGTTCAAATATTAATAACTATACTGATTTAGATAAGAACGAAATGAAGTATGTACGAAAGTGTTCTGTATACCTACTTGAAATGCTTCTGCAATGTAAGAATTTACACAATCTCCTTTAAACACGTGAAAATCGCTAATGAATGAACGCTGTTTCAGAGACTGTTTAAGAACGCAAACCGTGCTATAAAATCTCTTGACTTTCAATTAAGTAGAGTACTTCTCACGGGTGTACAAATCAAAAAAACAATACCGAAGTATTATTCTTCAGACCTTTAACTAAGCAACAATTTTACGACTTACGCAAAAATTTTGAAATTGACTGTTTTCCGACTTTTCGGGCCAAACTGGGCCACTGTGCACCAATCGATGTACATTCTGGAACTTTTACTAACGAATTGGTTACCTGATAAAATTTTAACCCTTAGCACTCGGATGGCGACTCTGAGGCGCCATTGAAAATTGCTATGCCATTTTTAAACATATTGTTCAGAATATTATTTTTGTTCGTATTTAATAAACTACTAGACATTTACATATTACATGAGATATTATATCAGGTTCATATGCAAAAAATGTAAAAAAAATGGTATAGAATGGAAATATTCTAGAATTGAAAAATCTTACGTTTTTGAGTTAAAATAGCTCCGACCGCAAAGGGTTAAAACATTTGTACTGGAAAGGTACTGAAACAATTTCAGTTACTAAACAGATATTGAAACAATTTCAAAGATCACACTTAGGCTTGTTTATATGTCGTTTTCGGCTACAGCCAGGCAGGCAGCAACCAATACATAATGCTAAAAACTGGGAACAGTGAAGTTTAAGTGGGCGCAACGTAGTATAGCAGAAGATGTAAATTATGTATATTTTGCAAATTAATGAAACCTTCCTGAAAACCTAATCCAAGCCGGTAACTTCGGTCATTGTAATTTCTGTCACCTGATGGATGTTTTATACCGTACATACTTTTGCAATCCGGGCATTCTTTGGACCCACGCAAATACTCAAGCACATTAAAATGGTAATCAACAATTTTCAAATCACAAAAAATCGTTCTCGCAAACATTTTGGTAATGCAAAATCAAGCTATTTGCAAAATTCCAACCGGATCGGATTTGACTGGTTTTTGAAAGTTTCGACGTTAAATTCGTACAGTCATTTTCCGTGATTTGGTTTCTTAAAATATATGGATGTTGGGATTCCACATTTCTACAATTATTTATCTGTCGACCGATTTCCCAATATGTTATGTGCAATTAGGCGTATTTTAGCTATGTTTTAACAATTTTCATCGATAAAAAATAATAAAACTGTGGAAAGGTCAAGATTAACAGATCAGAATGTACAATCAATTTCCAAAATAATTACAGCTCAACAAATTCAACCAAATTTTGAAAATTTGTTTACTGAAAAACGTTGCCAAGTTTCTTAAAAACAAAAATGAAATAGTTTTGTTCAAATTAAGTAAACTTGAAAAAAACTATTGTGTTTTGCACGTATGTTATTTCGTATGTGTAACTGCAATGTTAATAAAAAAAATTTGTTTCTTCTTTATTTCGAGTTTTTTTTATTGTGTGTGTGTGTGTTTGCGGCCCCCGAATTAATTTATAATACTTATTGAGGGCCCTTGGTAATAAACGAGTTTGACATGCCTAGTTTATGCTGTATACCTCCTTTGTACAATCGAGTTGTACAAAAACTCAGTGAAAAGTAAAAAGCAATTGAATACATCAAATATTTACCTTCTTCTTCTTCTGCCTCATCATCCTCACCGTCATCGTCATCTTCTTCTTCCTCTCCATCGCATAAGAAATCATCTTCATCGCTGTCATCCTATTATACGAAATTCATACTTACATTAATCGTACGCTGAACATTGATTATACATTCTTATAAGAGTACAAATGCTAGTAGCTCAAATAACAGTATACATATATAGCGAGACATGTAAGAGTGTTTTATATGATTTTTTGGAGCAAGTTGTAAGTCGATAATTCCTGTTTATCAAAAGTTGCAGCCCTCGATAGATTTAATTAATGTCCACCATCGTTGAAAATACACATTTGTAATCTTTTTATGAATTGTTTCTCAACACTTTTTAGTACATCCTCCGATATTGATCTGCATGCGGTCGTAATTCGCGTTCGTAAATCATTTACATTACAAATGTGTATTTTCAACGATGGTGGACACGTAGAAGGACGAAACAATATGTAACAAGTAAGTAACAATTATAATTGATTATTTATGCCATCGACAATAATCCTCAATCTCTTTTTATAATATCATAATTTCACTAATTTAATACCGACGCATTCGACGTCACATAGCAGCGGCTGCTGGCTGTTGGCCGTCGACCGATGCAGTATGTAAACACATGCTAATAATTTACCTTCAACAAATCAGAATAATATGGTGTACCATATCGTTGGATTCGTCTCACTACCCGCTATTATTTTCTAAAGAAAAAAATATACTATTCCATTTAAAAAAATCAAGGTGACCTTGAAATGTTATCCACCACTCCACCCACAACAACACAAATAATACCACATAACGTAGCCCGTCATACCAAACAACTTTTGTAGGAACACTTTTTTGATAACGATACCGTCTTCCGAGATATCCTGCTGATCTCGATACAGTGGGACACCCTGTACATTGTAAGCACCTGGGGAATCAAGGTATATTGACAATTTAAACTTTCATATTTTTATAATACGAATAATATTTTTAATACGAATGAGTTATAGAGACCATCCTGATAAAAATGAGTTCACACACGACATCATTTGGACTATCTTCAATAAGATTATAATTTTTATCGTAACATTATGTATCACTAAAAATTGTTCGATTAAACTCGAGTTTCGACTCATTTTCATCAGGAAAAGCACCCCAATATAAACGTAATACTTTTATGAAGGTGTATTGAAAAATTTAAAAGTTTAAACTTTCATTCGTGTGTGATACCCCATCTGCTTACATTGTATATTGTATGCCGTTTGTCAGTCGCTGGGTCTTCGATGAACGGAGCTCAAAATCGACATTAATTTCGGTGAACCGAACGACAAACTGAATAGCCAACGGAACGGCACACACTGGTCCACGCGCTCGATCCAGCTGTTCATTACTATTTCAGCACTATTTGAAAGTTTAAAGGTATAATAATATAGATCGTTGGATTCGTTTTGATATCAGCTACAATATTATGAAGTCAAAATTACATATTGACTTTTAAAAATTCAAGGTTACTTTAATTATTTATGCATTAAAAACTTCTTTTTTAATTGTTTGGATTGAAATTTATAGACTGCTGAATGTTGATTAAGTTTTGTTTAAAACATTTTTTCTCAGATTATCGGAAGTGTCTGATAAATCAGGTTCAAGTTTTAAATAAACACAATAATCAATCATTTTTGAAGTAATGGATTTTATAAACATAATTAAAAATATTTTATTTAAAACTGTGCAAAAAAACAATATTAATTATAAAAAACAAAAATGTAATTTTTATAAACAAAAATAACAATTGACATTACATCACATTGACAAATCATTATTGTTAACATCTTTCAACATTAATTGTCCAACTTCATCATCAAAATTGCGTTTGTTTATTAAATTTAAAAGTATTGAATATAATTGTCGCGCCAGAGGTTCGGCCGCAGTTCAGGCGACACATACGCTTTAAACAATAATAACTTGTGTAATTGGCCCGAATTGGATGTGATTTTTGCATGATTTCATAGAGAAAAGTACAAACTTGATAGAAAACTTTGAAGATTCTCTTTTGTTTATTAAGCATTGTTATTTCAATAAATTATAAATATTAAATCTTACTACACAAGATATACCCTAAATACATATAGACAAATACTATTCGTTTGAAACAAAAATGGACATATAATATTATATTGATTCCCCAGGGTATCGATAAGAAAAGAGGTAATTTTTTCGGTGACAAATAGTCTCCCCTTCACGGACCTGTTTTTAAAAAGCGGACACTTTGTAACGATCACGCTTGTCGCGAGACAAACTCCCCTCCTGAACGCCGTACGCGAGCAGGCACGGTAGTTCCCGCGGCGGCCGCCAGGTGGCGACCGCGACGACGCGGATACCCGCAAGGGAAAATAGACCGGCCCGGCATATATGCGGCCGGCCGGGCGATGGAAAGGCGTTCGAAACCAACCGCAGACACACTCGTAGAGCTCACTTACAGTGCGACGCCACGGAATCGAACACCTCCATTAGAACCCCTGTCCAAGGCCCGAGTCTTAAGCAAGACCGGGAGACCTTCCCGGAGATACGAAAGTATCCCAACGCCCCAGCTGTATACACAGCGGGGTTCTTCCCGACTCCGAGACGCAGAAGCATCCGGAATCCTGCCGACCCGAGTCGCACGCGCAACCGGGACTCCTCGTCGCTCAGCCGCGGAAGCTGCGAGCCGTACCTCTCTTAGTCCGTATACGCAATGGAGCACGCCTCCGTATATTAGCAGTAAGCCGTATAAACCCGTAGAAAATAAGCCGTACTCGTCTAAACCGAAATGACCGTCGCCGATAGATATAAGCCGCCGTGTAAACCCGTAGAAAATAAGCCGTACTAGTCTAAGCCGAAATCACCGTCGCCGTCTAATTATAAACCGCCGTATAAACATAGACCACCGTATAATCACGAGTCACCGTATCAAGACTCGCGCCGCCGTCATCAACCGACTCACAAAGAAACCGCGAACCGCAATTCACCCGTTCGCATAACGGCAAAATAAAGCTTCCTGTCAAAATATCCAGGCGTACTTATTCGTGGTCCCGAAGAACCCTCGGCAGCCGGCTGAGTCGGCACTCTCCTAACCGGCAATCGTTACAACTTTCAAAGTGACGAAATTAAAATTATTTGAAGTCAACGCTGCCCCGCGTTAAGGTCGACGCATACTGAGTTTTTCACTGTCAGGGTAAAAATATACTAATGCGCTATTGTATCTTACGCGCATACTGAGCTTTCCGGTGAGTTTCCTTTAAGATATTTCGTTTTGGTACGGTCAGGGTTTTCAGCTCGAATTTCGACATGGCTTTGCGAGAGCGGGTCGAGAGTCCCTGCTGTGCATGGCACAAAAAAAAGGTTGCAGGAGGGAGCTCTACAGCTCCTTACGTAAACTATCGTTATCTCTCTTCTACAACATCATGGAGATAGGAAACGTTCCTGCCACTTGGTGAAACAGCATCACACATGCTTATATTATACGTAAATTATATATATTATAAAATTCTTTTTAAATAATTTATCATTTCTTATGTAATGATGTAAATGTAATTTCTTTTTTTTAATGTTCGTACATCATACTCTGCCAGATAGAGTAGCTGGCACAAATTTACTAAACATACATTTGAAATTTTCCTTATAGGTTTACATAAAGAATTTGTAAACAGCAATGTTCATAATTTTCTCTAGAATTCTTGGCAGATAGACATTTTTAAAAAAATTGTAAACACGCTATTTAGTAAAATGATCCTTCTAAATCAGTGGTCGGCACGGAGAGGACTCTACAGCTCGATCTAGGCTCGCTCCGCCCCTTTTCTCGCCCCGCACGTCTCGCTCCCCGCGATGGTCCTAGTCTGGGATAGGTACGCGCCTGAGCTGCCTCGAGGACTAGGACCATCGCGGGGAGCGAGACGTGCGGGGCGAGAAAAGGGGCGGAGCGAGCCTAGATCGAGCTGTAGAGTCCTCTCCGTGCCGACCACTGTTCTAAATTGTTGAAGAAACTCATCGTCCTTTAGGTTTACTTTGAAGGGTATATGGACACTTTTTCCGACCATCGATTGTACGTAGCCGTCGCGTCGATCTGTGGGTGGCAATAAATCTTTTTTTCGCCGCCAGATTTGCCGTTTTGCCGGCGAAGGAAGCAATGTTCTTTGCATCGTCTAGTTTCTCGCCCTTCCAAGGAACATTTTATTGGTAGGATATTTTCTGCGCGTACTCTGTCAACGTTTTTCAGGACGGCAAAGAACCAGAACGTTCAGATCCTCCATCGTGTTTAGTTGAGTTGTTTGACAAATTGTTTCACCGCACAGATTCTCAGATGATATTCTTTTTTTTATTACCATAGTAAAAAATTGTTATTTTATGTTTTAACACCGTATTCCCACCTAATACCACGAACAAATCTAAAAAATTCTAGTTAATAGTTATTTAACATAAACAACGGCACTTCCCTGGCAGAAAAAATAGTCGTGGAGAATACTTGCTAAGCACTTGTCAGGGTTTAGCAAAGGCATCTCCGATTTTGGGAACCCCTAGGGTTTGGGTAGCAGACGTCACGCTGTGCCAATCTTCGTCGAGCATCTCGAACCCTCTTAATTGACCTCCCGGGTCCAAAAACTGTGTATGCGTTATGAAAACGGTGTCAGGTATCTCCGTTTTCCCGGAGACCCCAGTATGCGTCGACCTTTATACAGCCTTGCGCGACCGCACACACTGGGCTGGATCAAGAAATTTGGTGACATTTTACTATAACTCTTGAACCATAATTATGAGATATCGGGATGAAATTTGCACTAAAATTAATTTAAAAAATATATATTTGTAACCGATAATTATCACTAGATAGGAATAATTTTTCAATGAAGTTTAGCACGTTCGCATATTCGCCGTTTTTTTAGTGATATACAGGGTATCTCAAAATTCCTTCAGCTCCCGGAAATAGGCGGGGTTCCTTGGGTCATTTGAAGCGACATTTTCCTTAACAAAAATGGCGTCCGCGGCTTTGTTTAGGAGTTATTAACGAAAAACACAGACCAACCAGAGCGCGCCTAGTCGCTCGGTGGCACGGTCAGCGCGGCGAGCCGGGGGGAGGCGAGTGTTGTCGGTACGCTGCGATGTCGTAACAACCAACAGTTTCTCGATTATGTCCCGATTTCGATGAGCTTTGGATATGTTGTAAAGACCACGATTCTGAACAACATTTCCCTTTAGACTTTTTGCCTCGCGTCTTTAGTTTACGAGATATTTGTAAAAACAGTACCGAAAGCTAAGGGTTGTACGGTCAGGTCAACGAACTGTACAGCTGATGGTAGACAGCAGGTATACGACAATCACATGTTTCGGTTTTCCTGCAGATTTGTACGCAGAGTCGATGGGTTACTGTTCGAAAAGGTCGTCCGTCCTTTCACCCAGCAAGAGGTAGAAATGTCAGGTCGGCGTGGCGTTTTAGGGTCCCTATTGTCCTATGCCTCCCTTAATTTCTAAAAGAAAGACGGACGACGTTTTCGAACAGTAACCTATCGACTCTGCGTACAAATCTGCAGGAAAACCGAAACATGTGATTGTCGTATACCTGCTATCTACCATCAGCTGTACAGGTCGTTGACCTGACCGTACAACCCTTAGCTTTCGGTACTGTCGTACACCTGAAGACATCTGTGCAGTTCGTCACCGAATGACTCAGTGACAGTGACACACATTTCGAAGCAGTTTCAATTACAAGTTTTTACAAATATCTCGTAAACTAAAGACGCGAGGCAAAAAGTCTAAAGGGAAATGTTGTTCAGAATCGTGGTCTTTACAACATATCCAAAGCTCATCGAAATCGGAGAGGAGATAGTAATATGAACATCGATAGATTTTCAATTACAAGTTTTTACAAATATCTCGTAAACTAAAGACGCGAGGCAAAAAGTCTAAAGGGAAATGTTGTTCAGAATCATGGTATTTACAACATATCCAAAGCTCATCGAAATCGGGGACATAATCAAATAACTGCTGTTTACTACGACATCGCGGCGTACCGACAACACTCTCTTCCCCCCGGCTCGCCGCGCTCACCGTGCCACCGAGCGACTAGGCGCGCTCTCATTGGTCCGTGTTTTTCGTGAATAACTCCTAAACAAAGCCGCGGACGCCATGTTGAAAGACTTTTGGGACACCCTGTATATCCCTTTTTATGATTTTCAGAATTTCTGGGTTTTAGAGTACGGCTTTGTTAATCATTTATTATCTATGAACAGCATTTTCGAAGAGTGACCTGACCACCGGGGTAGGTAGAAACTCGCGAGTAATTGCCCAAAGGCTTTGTACGCCGAGCACTAATCCGTTACCGATGCGCCGCGCCGGAGGTTTATGATACGGTCATCACTATTGTCACGAAAAACTAATGAAACGACGGAGCGCTGCCCGCTGTTTGTAAAAGATATAATAAAATGCAGCAAAGTTACTATCCGTGTTATAAACCTGGTTTACACAAAAAAAAGTATTGGAACACCTAAATAAAGCAATGTTTGCAGCTAGACTGTCTCAGGTAAATGCCCGAAATCGAAAATACGCATTAAGACTTTGTCCAGACAACAATGGTTAAGTATAGCAGTAATACAGTTCGTAAATGACTAGAGGCCGAAAGTACTCCAAAAATATTTTTCCGAAAAATTGTTTAAAAATAATTTAAACATAGTTAAAAAATGTTTTTACAATGAATTAGCATCAATCGGATGGTTAGAAAGCGAAAAAACATCTGATTAAGGAGAAAAAAAAAATTGACCCGGACGGGATTCGAACCTGGTACAAAAAGTCATCAGCGGTTCCGCAGTCGAAGACCATAGCCGCTGCACCAACCGGCGCCGTTGAAATTGTCTTCGAAATATTGGAATATACCATACATAGTATTATTTTGTTTTTGTATTGCACAAGTTTTAAAGTCTGGAAAATATTTCTCTGAACGTAGGAATGTTTAATATTACATAATATATTTTTTAAATTCAGAGAACATAGGTATAACTTAGAAAAAACGCCGAAAAAAGTGGTTTTTATTTTTTTCAACTATGACGCACCACACTCAGGGTTTTGAAAAAATAGAGCATAATACTAATGATAATATCTCATTGCTAAATTAAATCTGTAGGTGTGCTCTTTCGATTTCTCTATGAAATCTGCATTTTTTCGATTTTTTTCGTGTTTTTCGAGTTTCACAACCAGAGTTTGCAACGGAAAAATCTGAAAATGATACCTAACACGGGGCTAGGTATCCGAAATGTGTCAGAATTTTTTCAGAATTTTGAATTGTCATTAAATGGGGAAAATGGGCCAAAAACTGATTTTTCGATTTTCCTCAATAACTACCCTTACAGATGAGATATGGGGCTGTAACTTGGCAGATCGGGGTCTTTTTGGGTAGGCTATCGAATAGCCAAAGCTCGATTAAAAACTCGTTGGGGGCGAAGTTCACCACCAAACCCGGGAATAGCCTTTCTTGATCCAGCCCAGTGGTGCGGCCGTCCAAGGCTGTATAACGCGGGGCAGCGTTGACTTCAAATAATTTTAATTTCGTCACTTTGAAAGTGTCCGCTTTTTAAAAACAGGTCCGTAAAGGGGAGACTATTTGTCACTGAAAAAATTACCTCTTTTCTTATCGACACCCTGGCGAATCAATTTAATATTATGTGTCCATTTTTGTTTTAAACGAATAGTATTTGTCTATATGTATTTAGGGTATACATATCTTGTGTACTAAGATTTAATATTTATAATTTATTGAAATAACAATGCTCAATAAACTCAAGAGAATCTTCAAAGTTTTCTATCTTTGGTAAAGGATGTCTTTTGAGTTTCCCACATCGTTCCCCATTGTATCAAAGTGCATTATTTTCAGCGTACGTTTCTCTATGAAATCATGCAAGAATCACATCCAATTCGGTCCAGTTACACAAGTTATTTTTGTTTAAAGCGTATGTGTCGCCTGAACTGCCGCCGAACCTCTGGCGCGGCAATTTTATTCAATACTTTTAAATTTAATAAACAAACGCATTGCGCTGAACGGCGAAGGGAACAATAGTATTGACGGGGCCACGAACGCCGCGTGCTTTTAAAACTATTGTTCCCTTCGCCGTTCGGCGCAATGTTCGCCGAAATGTTCAGGTCTGTACGAGGCTTTAGAGTTGGCAAAAGTTATGGAAAGATTTGATAAAAGATGCAAATTGTATTCGTTATTCGAAATTTTTACTTAGATAAACATTTTGGCCAACTCTGGTAAAAACCGTGTATGTGTATATTATTTATATATTGTGTTTTTGCTGAATATATTTCATGTTGTAGAAGAAAATAAACATCTTCCACCAATCTCAATGGAACCATAGCGTTTAGGATGTAGTGTATTAAGCCTCGTACAGACGTGAACATTTCGGCGAACATTGCGCCGAACGGCGAAGGGAACAATAGTTTTAAATGCACGCAAAACGATCGGCACGGAGGCAACACGCCGCGCCGCTTCAGTGTGACGGAGTTGCCGACCAAAGGATCGCCTGCCGAAAGCGTCGTTTGGAGATCTGCCGATCCAGTCGTTGTCGGCAAAAGACAATGTATCAGCTAGGAGTATATAAAAGAAGCCTGAACGTTCGTTCAGCCAGTCTTCGTTTCGTCGTTAAGGAGTTGCCTTTTCAGATTTCTTTCGCTACATAACGATGGATCCACATAGAGTTGTTGCAACAACCGTTGAACCATCTGGTTCGACAAGTACAAGCAACCAAGTGGCAACCATTTTAAATGGAAAATACTTCCAAATTGCCACATGTCACGACAGAAATGTTGTTGGCGTGTGTCAAATTTGCCTACCAACGATAACGGTGATCAAAGGACAGTTGACGTCTTCCTCAAAATTCCGCTTGCATTTGAAGCGGAAGCATACCATGGAATTTGAAGAATATACTGCAGAGACACGAAGAGGAAGAAACACCGACGCACAGGACCAGGACCAGGATCCTACTATGCCGACAACCCCTGTCGAAGAGGACCAACGAGAGAAGAGGACCAGCCGGAAATAATTCGGGGTGAATGTAACACACTACATCATAAACGGCACGGTGCCATTGAGATCGGTAGAAGATATTTATTTTCGTCGTATCTTCGAAAACTTGGGAGTGTCGGGTACAGTGACAAATATAAGTCGGCGCACAGTGGGAAGAGTGATGGGAACAATGTTTGTGGACAATAACAATAAAATCGCGGAAATTTTAAAGACAGTGCCATTTGTGTGTACCACAGCAGACATCTGGTATGCACGGAGAAGAAGTTTCTTCGGTGCGACAACGCATTGGATTTCCTCGGACTACCAAAGGAAATCAGCAGCGCTTACGTGTCGTCGCTTCGCGGATGTGCATTCCTTCGACAGGATCACGGAGTTGCTGAGTACGATTCACGCCGAATTCGGACTCACGAAAGACAAAATCGTCGCGACCGTAACCGACAACACCACCAACTTCGCCAAAGCGTTCAAGCGCTTTGGAATTCAACAAGGAGCGATCCGAACCGAGGATGAAGAATAAGACATTTCAACGTCGCCAATGGAAGAAGCAAAAGAAGGTAAAGATGACATCGAAATGGCCAACAGGTCATTCATAGACCATATACTGCCCCGCCACATCAGGTGTGCTGCGCACACACTAAGCTTGTGCGTAACCACCGACATAATAAATGTGATCCGTGCGGATGATATATTATCGGCGATGCACACAGAAGTGATGCAAAAGTGTAACGTTTTATGGGAAACGGCTATGCGACCAAAATCGGGCAAAGAAATCCAGAAAATTCTTGGCCAAACTTTAAAGATACCTGGCGAAACAAGATGGAACTCCCTATATGATTCTCTGAAGCAGTTGTCAGAGAACAAAGACAAGCTTACAGATATAGGGAGAGTGCTAGGCATAAGGAACATTTTAAGACAAAATGATTTCACCTACATCGAAGAGCACGTCAAATGCTCATTGCTGATAGCCGAAGCAATCGACATTTTGCAGGGAGAGAACGACATATTTTATGAAACATTGCTGCCATGTCTACTCTTGCTGAGAAAAAAACTACAGAATTTAACGGAGAAAAGATGGAAATTTTGTGGACCGTTGAGTGTCCACCTTCTCATTAGTTTGGAAACGAGATTCAAGGACCATTGCGACCTCATCACGGCGGAGGCAAACAATGTAGGGATTGCGGCATTATCGCATCCACATTTTAAGAACAGGTGAACCGATGGACTGATGAACCTGTTTAAGAGCAAGGTCATCCAAGAGCTGTAGAACAGAAGCAACCCGCAAGTTGCAAGTGTGCCGACACTATCGACGTCCCAATCGTCACATCAAGACTTTTTCGATTTTGGTGATAGTCCAACGGACCAAGTTGTGGACTATTCATCAAAAGCATCATTGCAGGTTAGTAAAGTGTTGCCTATTTGGTAAATACATTTTTTCAACTTAATGCAGCACATGCAGTAAATATTTTACAGATACTACACTTTCTGGAAGAAACAAGCAAAGATTGGACGATTCTGGAGAAGTATCCAGAAATAAAAACTATATTCATGAAATATAACACGCCACTGCCGTCGTCAGCATCAGTAGAGAGACTGTTCTCGTATGCAACCATGGCAAATTTGCCAAAGTGGAACAGGCTGTCCGACGGCAACTTCGAAAGAAGAGTGCTTCTGAAAGCTAATTTAAAAAATAGCAAGTAAGAATTCGTCCATCGGGGAACCCCCGAAGAAGCAAACAATGAGACAACAGCGTGGAAGGTGAGCACCAGGTTAGTTATGACTTACGAGTCATAGTAAAGTTTCAATTGTACGTGTCCAAACCAATTTTTACATGAGAATGTTTCTCTTTTTAAGTTATAGGATTTTGAAAAACACACGAGTCTTCGCTACAGGACGACGGCGAAGAATAACGAAGAATTCGAAATGTGAAAATCAACGGTTCAAAATGAAACTCCAAGAAAAACAGAATTCACTTATCTACCTTTGCTAAGAAGAGTATGTTTCGTCGTAGAAGACTAAAAAAGAATTGCTCGCTTATAGCAATGACACTTCCTCTACCTACCCTATTTAAGATCAGCTTAGGTGAAGTAGTCACTATTCTCACAAGAGGATGTTGTCCTCCACTGAAGAAGTTACATTCTTTCCGCGAAGGGGATGTACCTCCAGAAGTTAGAATATTGAATCTAGAGGAAGTTTCATTGTTAAAAATAAGTAAGTAATTCTTTCACGAAGATATTAAGAAAGAAGGTCGCAAGTTTCAAGAAAGAAGTACACAAGAGGACAGGCAATGACGGACAGCTTTAAATTCTGCAAAATATAGATCTTGTACCAATATAACATAACCTTGATAATGTGTTAAGAACAGATGGTATCGTCGCTTTGCCTAGGGTTTTTGGGAACGTGGTTTTTACTTAGGCCTAAGGACGAATGTCAAAGCGATTTCTGTCTGGATTTGGCCACGCAATAAATATTAATAATTTATTCCCCCTTCTCCAGATCAAAGGTACCTTTCATGTATCAAACTGCAATTGTATAATTCTAAGAAACATGAACTTTGAATAAATGCATAATGTGAAATTTCAAACACAATAAATAAATAATACATATATACATACACCGTTTTTACCTTATTTATTAATATTTCTCTTTTATATTCCTTTCCATATTTTCATAATTAAAATTTTTATCGAAAACAGTAGAATAAATGTTCGAATTGAAAAACAAAGGGTATATAGCCGGATAAGATGGTAAAAACTGTCCTTGAGCCGAATAATATCGAGGATGGGACATTCGATAGGGCATAAAAAAAAACATATTGTGTAAAATTTTAATCCTCTATCTCGATCGGGAGAGTAGTTATGGGGTAAAATTGAAAAATCAGGTTTTGGCCGATTTTCCCTAGTTAACGATAATTAGAAATTCTGAAAAACTGACACATGTCAAGCATCCGAATACATATTCTGCAATTCGTTTCAGATTTTTAAATTGAAAATCCAGCTTGTAAAAAAACCAAAAACGTAAAAAAAATCGAAAAAAATGGAGATTTCACATGGAAGTTCTAGATTGACAATTTCCATATTTTTACAGTACCGGTATATTATTATATATAGTGCCCCGTTGTTAAAAAAAATAAAAACCGACTTTTTCGACGTTTTTTCCGTGAAAAGCTAAGCAAACCTTCAAATTGTTACATTTTATTTATTCTGTAAGCCACTGATGAGACTGATTAGACACTGATAAACCTTGAACATTTCACAGAAATAATTAGAAAATGAAGTTAACTTGATTAGTATTCTATTGCGTCAGCGCATAACATCTGAAAATCTTAAACTTGTTTCCAACAGCCCGGTTGGTTCAGCGCGATAGGCGCTCGTCTCTCAATTTGCGTATACATACTAGGTTCTCGCGCCCCGTCATATACCTACTTTTTTTTATTAATTCTTTTTTTTTTTATTTCTAACCATGTAATAATCAATGCTACACGTGTAGAATACTTTTAGAACCAATATTTAAATATTTAAAAAATATTTTAAGGTAAAATATGTCAAAAAATAATTTCGGAGCAATTGTTAGTTAATCAATTTTTAGTTATGCATCCTCTTAATTCTGATAGAATCCAACATTTTCTGCGGTAAAACTGTGCCTGTCTTCGAGTTTTAAATAATTTGTTATAGAAAAAAGAAATAAATTCAAGTTGTAGAAATTACTCCATTGTTATTCAATTCCTTTGAGACGTTTGCTTTTCGTACCTCGTCTTCTATGCGGGAGAGCAATTGTCTATGAACTACCCAGGTTCGGTAATGAAATATTTCACCCGTCTCTAACATTCAGTGAGGTAAGCAGATGTTCCGATGCCTTTTAAGGTAAAGTTATAAATCCATGAAAACTACCTTAGAAATATAAACTTCCCGTGTTTTATTAACTTTTATTGTACATTCGTAAAAGTATCTTCCACGTGGCGGAGGTCAGTTTAGTCATAAAACAATATGGAACACAGAACAATGGACAATTAGTATTGTAGACAAAGTATGTTTTCCGTTCTTTAGAATTTTCGTTTTTGGCCTGATTAGCAATTACAATGGCATCGTAAAATCATTAAAATATTTTTTAAATATTTAAATGTTGGATCTAAAAGTATTCTACAAAAGTAGCATTGATTATTACATAGTTAGAAAGAAAAAAAAAGTAGGTATATGACGTGGCGCGAGAACCTAGTATGCGCTGACCCAACCGGGCTGTTGGAAACAAGGTTCAGATTTTCAGATGTTATGCGCTGACGCAATAGAATACTAATCAAGTTAACTTCATTTTCTAATTATTTCTGTGAAATGTTCAAGGTTTATCAGTGTCTAATCAGTCTCATCAGTGGCTTACAGAATAAATAAAATGTAACAATTTGGAGCTTAGCTTAGCTTTTCACGGAAAAATGTCGAAAAAATAGTTTTTATTTTTTTTAACAACGGTGCACTATATATAATAATATACCGGTACTGTAAAAATATGGAGATTGTCAATCTAGAACTTCCATGTGAAATCTGCATTTTTTTCGATTTTTTTGTGGTTTTTGATTTTTTACAAGCGGGATTTTCAATTTAAAAATCTGAAACTAATTGCAGAGTATGTATTCGGATGCTTGACATGTGTCACATTTTTTTCAGAAGTTCTAAACATCGTTAACTAGGGAAAAAAAGTTAACTAGGTAAAAACTGATTTTTCAATTTTACCCCATAACTACCCTCCCGATCGAGATAGAGGATTAAAATTTAACAAAGTATGTTTTTTTATGCCCTATCGAATGGCCCATCCTCGATATTATTCGGCTCAAGGACATTTTTGACCATCTTATCCGGCTATACCCTTTAGGAAGATAGAATAATCAGAAGATTCAAAAGTAATCGAACAATTTTTATTGATACGTAATTTTATGATAATAATCTTATTAAGATAGTCCAAATGAGGTCGTGTTTGGACTCATTTTCATCGGGATGATCTCTACAACTCATTCGTATAAAAACTATTATTCGTACTATAAAAATATGAAAGTTTAAATTGTCAATAATGCTTGATTCCCCATCTGCTCACATTGTATGCCGTTCATCAGTCGAAAGTCTGTCCCATCGAACACCTACCGAACTGACAAACGGCATACAATGTAAGCAGATGGGGAATCACACACGAATGAAAGTTTAAACTTTTTTGAATATACATTCATAAAATTATTAAGTTTATATTGGGGTGCTTTTCCTGATGAAAATGAGTCCAAACTCAAATGTAATCGAACAATTTTTATTGATACGTAATGATACGATAAAAATGATAATCTTATTGAAGATAGTCCAAATGATGTTTGAACTCATTTTTGTCGAGATGGTCTCTTCAACTCATTCGTATTAAAAATATTATTCGTATTATAAAAATATGAAAGTTTAAATTGTCAATAATGTTTGATTCCCCAGGTGCTTACAATGTATGTATGCTGTTGGTCGGTCCCTGGTCTTTCAAGGTCAGCGTTCGTCGGGCCTCGTCGCCGTTAATTCGAGCTGGCAAAAGTTATTCGAAGATTTATTCGAAGCCTTCGAATAAAAGATGAAAGATAAAAGATGAAAAAATTATTCGAAGTTCGAATAAATCCGCTTCGAATAAATCCGCTTCGAATAACAAAAATTATCTTTACTCGTCAGATAAATTCTCGTCGGATAAAATTATTTATTCGAACCTCGTCGAATAAAGATAATTTTTTTATTCGAAATTTTTATGTGGATAAAAATTTTGCTCAACTCTGTATAATAGTAACAAAATAGTAACAAGAAATTACGCACTAAATTCGACTGTTACCTATACGCCTTAACGATATGTTAATATAAAAATATCGTTATCTAAATATCGTATAAAAATATCGATATATAACGACATGTTATAAAAACTATATCATAAAACTGACAAGAATTGGAAAAAATACTCCAAAGATGTTGCAAAAATATTTTAAACCGTTCAATTCTACGATAAGAAGTCATTCGTCAATTTAAGGATTAACAACATTGATTATAACAGCTTCTATATTGAAGCTGCGTTGTTAGTTAAACTTCAAAGTTTTACATACAAAATATTGTTTGTCCCATGTGAATGTTTTCTATAATCTTATGCAATTTCATTAAAACTTGAGTGTATAAAGTGTGATCACTATCTCACTTAGCATGAAGTGGCTCGTATTATTCTTAAAATAATAAGAAATATTTTACTTACCTCAAGACCATCTTTGTATACAGTTGCTAAACCTACACCGCGGTCATCTAAATCTTCGTCGTCTTCTTCATCTGAAACTGTTTATTTACTATTATAAATTTCAAGCAATATTGATATTGATGTTGTATGTTCAGACTACATATTGTGAGCCTATACCTACAACTATCTCCTTTAATGTTAATGATATAGGAAAATGTTTATAACATAACTGAACAGATTAGAAGAAGGTATAGCATGTGACAATCGTTTTTAAAGTGATATTTCTCTGAAGTCATGAAGTTCTCTGTATTTTTTATGCATAGAAATTTTCAATAGTTGTAACTTCAAGGCTTTATAGACGCTATCGGTCTTAAATATTATTCCCTTGTTTAGAATACACTTAACTATAACAAATCAAATTACCAAAATTTATAATATATACCACATTATACTTTTATTATATTTGTATTATATTATATTGCATCGTTTATTGTATTATACGTATAATTATTATTACTTTATTTTATTTTATATATTGTTCTAGAGTTCTAGACTGTATACTCTGGACATGTATGTGAAATTTGTATTCTATGGCAACTATAGTCTTAATAAACAATCGAAAGTATACATATACTAATGGAGGATATAATGGAAACTATTCCTCGTGAGCTTTTTATCCGATGCAATAGTAATCACGATCAATTCTTCGTTAGAAAATACTGCCATATTGTGGAAAAAGTCATTACGAATGTGTATCTGTATACAAAGGTTGGAAAAACAGTGATTTTCGAGAAGTGAGCCGACCGGTGCACAGTGGAAAGAAACATCTATTTTCTTGGACATTGGCCAAAATTGAAAGTGTCGAAATTTTGTACTATAGCTTCATTGAATCTTTAATAAGTGATCGTAGCATAAGAAAACTCAAATAAATGAACTTTACATTCACATTAGGTTTAATTCAAATGCATCTGAATTTGACGATTACGAAAATTTGGGTCTTCTTAATGTTCAGTTGCTCCATATTAAACAATTATTTTCTAAATCTTATTAGTTTATAAGGTGTCAGTATTTTACATATTATCGAGTATCTTATTAGCAATGATTTTCTACAAAAAAGCATTCTCTAATTTAACTTGAATTTCATTGTGTAACAACAGTAGAAGGTAAAAATCGATTGCTCTCAATACAATCATAATTCAATTAATGATTTAAAATTTTGCTCAAAACCGTCCAATGTCTAAAATATCTGAATTAAATCCTTTAATGGTAAGATTTTAAAAGGTATAAAAATTAGCTGCTACTGGCTGCGATTAACAAAATAAATCTAATCTAAACATTGCAGTGTACGTCGCGTGGAACGAATAAGGAAACACTTTTCACACATTTTTAGTATCACATCCAAAGCGTCAACCGGAGAAACTAATTTAAGAATTTCTTAACAGTACGAACATTCGGGACGTGAGTAGAGTGTGTATGGACCGTGAACAGACCGATAGTGTGTAAATGTGTTAAGCGTAAAAGGTATACATCAGCAGAGATGGATTTTCTAACGTCTAACATATTAAGTATAATCACCAATTGTGATACTTTTTCAACCTTTTTTTTTTATCAAGATTGTCACGTTTTTAATATTCCAGAATATGTCAGGGCTACAATTCAATCAAGCTTTGTATAATAATACCTCCTGCGAGATACAATAGCAACAAATATGCTAGAATTCATGCAATAAACAATATTAATAATGTTGGAAATTTCAACTCTAGAATAAAATAGTCATTTATGCTGTTTCTTCTTATACAGTCTACGCCAGAGGTGACAAACCTGCGGTCCGCGAGCCCCTACTACCTTGCTCCACAACGATATAGAAGAACGATCCCAACCATACCGATCTCTTTGATTGGAGGTGGCGAGCTTCTTCTGTCTGCTGATTCCTCCATTTAGCTGAGAGCAGCTCGTGCGGCCCGCGGTGGAATAGAAGTTTGTCACCTCTGGTTAACACCATTCAAATAATGTCCCAATCATTTTTCACAAGAGAGACATTTAACCTCCTAATTACCTTCCTCACTATCTTCTTCATTAGCATCGCCATCGCCATCTTCGTTTCCATTTACTTCATCATCCTCTCCTTCCGTGTCATCTGCTTCACGATCATGTATGTCAAATCTGTTTGGAGCAAAACAATATCATTATCCTAGTATTAAGAACATCATGAAGAGGCTGCGTTTCATGTAAAGTATAGTAATAAATACGGACCCATCAAGGTATCGAAGACTAGGAATAAGACTAAAAACTTTCTCTCTATAATTATCCAAGTTTGTCACTTCATTGTTAAAGAGATCAAGACTTTTCAAGTTTTTAAATTCTTTCTGCAAACAAAATGTAATTATTATAATTTCTACACATAGCATAGAATGTTTGGGAATAAATTATAAATGTCAGGACTTACTAAAGGTTGAAGCGTGTCAAGATCTTTGATCTTATTACCACTGAGGTTCAGATTGGTTAATTTTGGACTCGATTGAAGAAGATTTAAACCACCAGAAATTCTATTGTCACTAAGTTCCAGCTGCATGAAATAGAAATAAGAGTAAATTTTACTTTCTCGATATTATTTTGAAAGAAATCTCTGTTAATCCTCATACGCTCCTCAAAAATAAAAGAGACTAGGATAATAATTCAGCCAGTTTTGTTCTACACGTTAAATCAACAAATTATGTTTCATTTATAACGTCATATTTTAAAGAAATACATCTCAGAACATAGACATAAAAGGATCAATTATTTTACAGTATGTGAAAATAGTAAATGGGTAAATTTTCACCCTGAAGAACGTATGAGGATGAAATTAATGAATTATACTCCTATAAAATTGATTAATGTCTTAACGTACCTTTTTGAGACTTGACAATTTTGGAAAGCCTTTTAAACTGGTGAGACCCACATTGATAAGACTTAAAGATTCTAAAGCAGCGAATTCGTCTGTTAAACCTACAATATATGTACTTCGACAGTTGTCAAGAACAAGGTCTTTGATCTGAAAAAGGGGGGGAAGTTATACATTAAATTACAATTAGTTATAAATATAAAATAAATAATGCATTTTATTTTATTATATAAACAAGTCCAATTAATCTTATCACAGGTATATGTATACAATATATCAGGTGACCGGTTTTATGCATTATACTGGGTGTCTCAAAAAGTAGCGAGAACCTTGAAAGGGGCGATTCGTGACATGGTTCCAAGAACCATTTTCCTTTGCCATTTCTCATCTTGTTTTGTGTAATATGTGAATTATTGATGAAAATAATATAACCACTAATCGAATTTTTGATAGCCTCCAAATCGCATTCTGTAACTATGCAGAATAAAAAAAATGGTTCGTGTATAATATTAATTCCCATTTAGAAAAATGTTTGGGGTCACCCTCCCCCCCCCCCCCCATGTAATACATACTAAAATATTAGCCCCTCTTAACCAATTAATTATTAAAAAATAAAGTCGATATGTTCATTAGATTCTGAGGAAACAGTTTGTGTAACACTTTAGTTAGTACGTACTGGAAGTCCCACGCAATTGGATCAGATCTCTTAAACCTAAACGGTTTGAAATAGAAGAAACTGTTAACGACCAAAGTTAGAAGTGTTAAACTTAATAAAAGGTTTATTCGTTTAAAATGTAATAAATAATACAATTATTTGTTACTGTACTCAGGATTTATTTAAATTAATGTCTAGATACGTAGTTTGCTTCCGTACGCTCGTATATTCCGAATTCTAATCTGCAGTAATAGGTATGCAGTAATTGGTACATGGTTCTTTTTCATCCCCAATAATACGTACAAATTATTATCGATTTTATTTTTTAATATTTTGTTATGTTGTATTAGGTTTTGAGGGCCGCCAATTTTTTTTTTTGTATTCAGAATACATCATTCTTCTATAAAATGCTTACACATATTATTATTTCATGATAAATTAGAAATAATATTAAATTAAAGTAGAGCAAAAAAACTGCGTCAATCAGCGCAGTCAAAAATATGGATTACCATTTTTAAAAAAGGGGCGGTTGCATTTTTTGCATATTATGTTACAAAAGTTTGCAAAGTTATTTGCATATTATGTACCGTCCGATACGATTTAACTTTGTTCTATAACAGTTTCTTCTGTCCCCAACCGTTTAGGAGATACAACCTGTTCGAGTTTCGTGGGACACCCTGTATTGTATATAATACATAAATATGCGAGTGCTGGTATTTAATTTTTATATTTTCGTAGAAAAAAAACTCGAGTAATTTGAATTAAACCAATTTCCTCTATAATTATTTTTCATTGTACACATTATTGAAGCAAGATCATATTGTTTGGTTAGCCAAACATGTTTTAATGTTTACACGCAAGTTCTATGTCATTAAATTGAAATTAGTAAAATATAAGTATCGTCGATTCTATTTGGAAATGTTCTATCATCTTGTTGTGTCTTTATTTTGTTCGAATATTTATTCTTATAAATAATTTCATCCATCAATTAACTTAAAAAAAATGTGAAGACTTTGTGACCAATCTATTGTATAATATTATTCTCCGAAAATTTTTGGGAGTTGTAAACTATTTGTAGAAAATAAAAAAATTTTATAAAACTATTAATCACATCAATTTTAACAGGCTAGATCCCGCACTAGAATTCCCCTAGAATACCCTAGAAATCTGGCCGAAACATGGGTTACGCGGTACCACTTTTCGCCCTTATACGAGCATATTTCTGGCTGGACAAGGGCTCATTCGATAGAGGAAAGTTAAATGAACGGGTCTCTGCCCCTCTGTTATATGAAATTATGCATATATTTTGTAATATAAGTGTTAGAAGTAAGCCAAAATTGATGATGTTCAGCCATGTAATCCAAGCCATTTTTATGCCATTGCATCTGAATATATTTTAATAACGTTTGCATGATTTTTCTTTACAACAAATTTACCAAAGTTGATCAGAAATATAAATTAAAAAAGTTTGTTTAAATATAATAATAATTTGCTCTATGTCGAACGTTAAGTTAAGAAATAAATAATTTTGAAATATATATACTAATACTTCTATACTATTACTAACAAGTAAAAAATTTAACAATAACCATTCAAAATCGAATAAACAGTAAGCTTTACAAGAATATTATCTATTTTAATGATTGAAGTAAGTGACAGGTGAATGAAGAATGAAAATCGAAGGCTGAAAGAAAAAGTTAAAGAAATACGTGGGGTGAGCGAGACAAAAGACAAAACAACGTGTGTCTTGTTTAGTGACCTTAAGAAAGCTATATTTTATAGCAACAGGTAAATAATGACTGGGACATGTGACACAACTGACACAAGCGAATTCGATAGTCGCTATTCCCGATGTTAGTATAATTTCCACATACCTATATGTTTAAATAATTATTGCGCAATTAATTGCATATCTAAAATATGCATGTACACTTTTCATAATCTAAAAAATATAAAATGTCATACATTTGAAAAATTTTTGAGTGGACAATGCAATACACTGTTGCGAAGCAAACATTAATAATAATGAACTGATGTCGCGCCAAACCTTGTGTTTTCTTATCGGAGATCTAACGGCTACGGAACATATTTATTGACGCGCACTCGATGAAACATAGTTTACTGCATGCTTAGTAGACAGTGCAATCTAATGTGTTCTGTTCGTGAAGACAGCATTTATGTTTCCATCGCGACATGACGCCTACAATGTTGCTAATCACAAAATTTACACCACGCCGCGCCAGTGTGAAAGTATTAAGCTATGGTTACACTGAAGCAACATCGAGAAAATAAGAAAATTGTTTGGGAAATCTATTCTTCAAAATTTACAAACATTAAATTTTACAAGTATAGTAACTTATTGGATTGGATAAACGTTATTATAAATAAATAAAAAGATACAATCCGAATATTACGGGGACTTAAAAAACTGTTATTTCCATTCCGCAAGAAATTATTGAAATAATTCAGTTTCACTGAAGCACAAAATGCAAATATTAGATTAAATTATTACTGCAAGAAATGTTCATACTTTTCAGAATCTATACATTTTTTTAATGTTCTTTAGTTAAAAACAAAAATTATTTGGTAAGAAATTTTATTAAATAAATTTATTGATGGGTATATAGCAACTCGGCCGAACAAAATTAAAAGATGTTTTTAGGTACAGTCTATGCCGCATTTTCTTTTAATTTCTGCTTTTAAAGCGTGTTGTGTTCGTAATAATTTATTAGTGATTTACCAATCATTTTTCTCAATTCCTTGTATCGAATATAACTGTTAACTAAACCACAATTTTTAATTATTTTTTGGGCATTTGGTAGTAGTGTTATCATGGGAAACTTTGGTTGAAAAAATTGAACGTAACAATATTGTAAATAATTTCAAATAAAATCAAATCTTTGACTAACACAATAAATGTACATATAGGTTAAGAAATAAAATTACTGTATTTCGTCTACAGGGCTTTAATATAGTAGTTACAGCACTGCTGGATGGACTGCATCGTAACTCGCAACGCTGGTGGTTAACGTGTCGTAACCGCCCACGCAACTACATTTCATCTTAACAAAAATTTAAAAAAATCGAAATAATGGTGTTGAGTGTCGGCCAACTAACATGAAGAATTTCTCTGCACGATGCAAACGCATGGAAAATACTTTTCTAGGTTGCCCGTTATCCCAAATCATACGCGTGACTATTGGTGAATGAGTGGACTCGTCCAAGATGGCTGCACAGTGATCAGTAACACGCCATCAAATGCGATTATACGTAGAGAAAATTTATAAGGAAATTTATGTATGATTCTACATTGTTCTTTTAAATTTCAAAGACATTCATACTATTTTCAAATACACAGCAATAAAATGTATCGTCGGAAGATCTAATCATAGTCTGTGTAGAACTATATATTCTCGCGCGTGCTGGAAAACAATGGCGACGTCCACTTGCACACGCATCTCGCATCACATCACATCACATACTACTCTTCCCGCTGATTAATATTTCACATGATAAAACATACGAAATGTATCAAAAAGTTGCGAATTTTTAATTTTAAAAAATCTATTGTTGCGATAATCTCATAAACAGTCATTTAACATTATAGTTATTTATATTGTATATTAAAGAAAAGAAAACGGTGTAAAAATTTCTTATCTTCAATTAATTTACACATTTCCGTTCTTTCGATGCACTTTGCAAATTTCATAAAATATTTTTTTAACATAACAAGAAGCAACAATAGCACATTATTAAAAGCGCAATGTGCGTGGAAAATAAGGAAACAGAATATGTTTGTTCACATTCTTCAAATTCTAACGATCGTTTGACCTTGGTGAATTGAGGTTCTCGGAGTATCGAAAATCGCGGTCGAAGGACTATTAAACTCTGACATAATACTTTGTATGTAAGCAATTGTGATTTGTCAGTAGGTGCATATGTTTGAAAATTCCTTCCAAACGGCCATCATTTTGTCAAAACCTTTTTACATTGCACTGTAGGATACCGATAAAAGTATTATTCCAACGTAATAGACATTTGCTAACAAATTGTAATTAAAAAGGATCTACACATAATACAGAATGATTTCTACGCAGTAAATTGATCACATTTCAGCATAGTAAACAGAACATATTTAAAATGTGAAAAGAAATCGTATTTATAGTTTTCCATTTCTGTTTAAGACAAGTATGTCAAAGGTATAAATAAGCAAAATTTTTTATATAAATATAGAACTATTGTAAGAATTGAAGAAATGTACTAAACATATATACTGTGAATGTACATAGATATATACATTATATATATATAAAACTCCAAAAGAGCTATCTGTTACCATATTGTATATATCGATCATGCAATCGAGTGACTGAAAGTTTAAATAAATCTATTAAAACATAGCAATGGTTGTATTTAACATTTCATATTAGATTCCAGTAAAAAATCAGCCATTGCACGAGAGCTATGTCTCCATTGATTAAACACGTTTCACTGCCTATGCCAACCATACTGATTGTGCTTTTTTTATTGAAATGCAAGGTAATTTATAATATCATATACACGTATCATCTTGTAATGTAAAAATGAAAGAAGTACTTTACAGGAATGCTACGAACTACAACGCGATAAGAAAGGCTCGTTAAATTAGTAGAAAACTCGGGAGATTGGAAAACTTTGCAAAACTGGATAAACGATTGGTTAAGATTGTTGGTAGAATTCGATCAGCCAATCGACCAACGTGCTTGCCTATTTTGCAAGCAACACTTTCTTCAAATTTTCCGCCAAAATGTCGAGAAAGAACTGGTAACGGAAATTGCAAGGGGGAAGTAAAGTAATGCGAGCAAAAGTAGCGTAAGGTAGGAAGAGCACGCCATGCCTGTTACTTTCGTAGTGGGTTGTAAGATTTTCTGTCGATATATAAAGAAAAGTCGGGTCCGATAAATCAGAATCAGAGCCACGCGGTCACCGCGCAGAGAGAAATAAATCGAAGTTTTCGTGTATGCGTCCTCTAGAGAAGCCCAGTGGCGTGCTGCTGCAAAGCGAATGCGTGGTATGTGTCGGTGTCGCGTGAGATGGAAACACGATTCGGTATAAGTACCCGCCGCTCTAGGAGCAACTACTACAGACACACGTAAAAACGTAAAACACGATAAAAGAGAGCAAGGCACCGGGGCAGTTCCGATCTCTGCGGATATCGAAAAGGAAAGCGATCGAGTTAAATAAGTGGGGCTTATTCGGCTTACTTCGCCGGGGGTTCTACCCCGTTTTTCCAGCACTATCCGCTTCTCCATGGCCGGCAGATCCGTTTATAACTCTCCGTGTAAGTATATAACACAGACCACTGCACCTTCCTCTGCGTCGCAACAACTAGTCGCAACCTTGCTTTCAAACCGGGAATATGACGGACGTACACCACGGTCGGTCACCAGTCGGACAGAGCCACCACCACCGTATACCGAGTACCGAGGAACCAACCCAACGCCGCACGGCGGTTCGATTCCGGCCTAGGTCCTGTGCTTGCTGTCTCTCCTGACTACGTTCTCTACCCTACACTCTCGACACTCGACTCGACTCGACTCAATACACGTACACCACACCACACAGTGTACCAGTACCACTCACCTCGCCGAGTCACCGGACTGGCGGGGCCCTCACACGACAACAACCCACAAGGCGGGAAACGAAACACATGTTTCCAACTACTTTCGAAGCGACCAATCCTCTTCTTTCCTTCGCGCGGCGGCATCGATCGACGCGACATCTTTTGCCACTCGAACAAACGTTATTTCTGCCCGCCTAAATTAACTTCTCTCAAACTCGCTTCTTCACTTAATCATCTTAATCATGCTTCTGAACTTTGACTAATTTTTGAAAATATTCAACATTAAATAACGAAGAGAATTGATTGTTTATATCCGTTGTCACAATCTTTCACAGGCTTCCGGCGATCGTGTAACGTCAAGAATTATTGCCTTATTTTACGTAACATCAACAATGAAAATCCATTCCTAACTACCAATTTAATACAATATCGATCTTCCCTTCAATATCTATTGTAATTTTTCTATACGATAAACATCAAGATATTTGTTATTTTTTAGCACCCTTGAAGGTGTTTTTTTTATTTTTTAACAGTTTCTTATTATTACGGCTTGAAAGGTTGACATTATTATGTCGACAATGAAAGTTTGCAATTAATAACATTGTTTGTAATTTTATTTTTTAACATTAGTAACAATTTTTATAACATCCTCATTTGATTTTATTAATATCGTGATATCTATATATACATATTTAATAATGCAGGGATGGCGAACCTATAGCACGCGTGCCAGAGGTGGCACGTACGAAAATTTTGCTGACACGTGCCCAGTAAGCAAAATGCTCTGATTCTGCTCTGATTTGGACAGCGCATCTGCCGTCAGAAGCGTATACTTCTACTTCCGCATTAGTAATAGTTTCTGACGGCAGGGTGTGCCGGCACAACCTGAGGGCAGATGGAAGGCACACCGTGCCTTCGTTATAGAGGGCAGGTTGGTCGCACTAATGTGGTGGATATCGATCATGTAGATTATTATGTCGGTAAAGTGAATTTCTATTGTATAAATGTATATCAGTTCTCCTTTTTACCGACAAAATTACTATTGACTTTTGGACACATTGCAAATATTCATTCGTTTATTAAGTTTATGCGTGAAATCTAATTGTAATATACATATACGTCAAGACAAATGATTCATAAAAAAACATAATAAAATTTTAAAAAAAAACTGAGTGTGTCGGCAAGATTTAAACACTGCACTTCCGCGTGAGAACTTGACACGCTACCATCACGCCACACCGGTTCTTGTTATAGTCTTCAAAAAATATTGTATTTCATGGAAGCAATGAAACCTAATTGTCAATACATATCTCGAAAACTATTGAGTTTCTACACCTATAATGGTATATACATATTCGTAAACAAGGAGAACGAGAGGCCTTCTTCGGCACACGGACGATGGCGCACATCCAGATGGCGCACATTTCTTTTGCACACAGCTCGATTGCGCACACGGTTCTTTCGCACACAGCTCGATTGCACACCGTGTGCCAAAGATTAAGATTAACAACAACTTCAGTTATCTAGCCAAACCTAACCCAGACTAATGTCATTTCCACTCGCTCTTAAAATAAACTTTCCGGAGTAAGACTTCGGAATCACCCCCCTCCGAAGCTTTACATAATTATTTTTCATTAATAGATTCTTAATCATAATTTAATGGTTAACAACGTCCGATTAACAACAACTTCAGTTATCTAGCCAAACCTAACCCAGACTAATGTCATTTCCACTCGCTCTTAAAATAAACTTTCCGGAGTAAGACTTCGGAATCACTCCCTTCCGAAGCTGTACATCATTATTTTTCATTAATAGATTCTTAATCATAATTTAAAATTTAATAGATTCCAAATCATATTTAATCATATATTTCACAATACAATATCACCATATGTAGACTTCGAAAAGCAATGATTATAAAATTTACGGCGTCCAAACGTCATGAATCCAACCGCCACGGCGTCCAATCGGGGGTGGCTCTTTGGCGCACAGATCTTTCGCGCACATCCAGATGGCGCACGGACGATTGCACATGTGGAATTATTGGTTACCGACTGCAGGGAACTGCAGTAAACCGATGGCTACGAAGTTAACGTCGTAGGCTACACCTGGACATCGTATCCCACGAACGATGTTCAGGGATGGGCGGAGGTTAAATAACAGAACACGTAAAATACGCGTGAGCTGGTTTATTGTCAGCACGCGGTTATGTATAGGCACGTGCTTTCTTGCCGCAAGCCAACACGAGAAGAACAATGGCTGTTATACGACGCGGAGGAGAAGCAAAGCTCCACACTCCTCGGCCGTGCCAACCTTTGCACGTGTCGCCAAACGCAGGCGTGCGCTCTAGGGATAATCCCCACACACACAGCTCGATTGCGCACACGGTTTTTTCGCACACAGCTCCATTGCGCACACGGTTCTTTCGCACACAGCTCGATTGCGCACACAGCTCGATTGCGCACACGGTTCTTTCGCACACGGTTCTTTCGCACACAGCTCGATTGCACACACTGTTTTTTCGCACACAGCTCGATTGCGCACACGGTTCTTCCGCACATGGTTCTTCCGCAATTCCGCACACGGAATATTGGATTGCGCACGCAGAGAATTCAAGCTGAAGTTTACCATCGTGAGTTGTGCTGTGTGATTAGTTTATGGTTATATTTTTTATGCATAATCTATCTATATGTAGTATCAGAATTTGTCAGTGATGTTATTTTATAGGTGATTGTGTAAGATGTGCTTATTATGAAAAGTTGATTAAAATGTGAGAAAATGCTACGGCTTTTAGAAATTTATTTTGTATACAACTCCCAAGGAATTACTTTTACTCTCAAGGTTATTTTGTAAGTATTATAAGGGATATACCGAGAACTCTTAAAAAAAGGATGAGTAAAGCAAATATTGAATTTTTAAATAGGTTATATTTTATGTGTTGCAGAAATGATTGTTTTAAAGACAGTGATTCGTGATGCTATCTATCATGATTTAATCATTGATATTGAAAAACTTGTAAGTATATTATCTAATTTCTTTTTAATGTTATTTGCAATGTTTCATGTATTACTTACCATTTTACTAATTTTTAGTTTTGGAACCAGTCCTGTGTATTTGTAATATGTTTTAAAATAATTGTATTGTTATATTGAACTTTATTTATATACATAATATAATAATTACATATATTAATTCTTGAAAAATTGTTTTAGGTTATCGTAGTGCCACTAAGATATGCTGCGACTTTTCTTCCACCACTTTTGTGGAATACTTACTGTTTACATATGTATCGGCAATGTGTGGGAGAAAATTTAATGGGCGATTCTTCAAAACGGTACGAGACGAAAATCAAGAAAAAAAATCAATTAAATGCTGAAATCTGGTTAAAATATTTTAGATAAGTAAATTCCATCTCTAAAAAGTTAGTTCAAAAGCAATGGACACGATGCTTTGTGATTTCTTTAATTATATTTTACAGACGATGCAATCTATGCCAGTTAAAATTTTCCGTGAGGACTCCCAAGGATTGGAGAACTTGACATTGGGATACTGAGAATAAAACTTTCCGCCTGCATGTATTGCGAAGAAATTTTTCATCGTCATATTTTCTATCAATTTATCTATAATGGAATCTTTATCTCTTTCTGGAAAACTGTATGATGCATGTCATTTCAAAGCGTGTTGTTAAATGCAGCCTTTCCTAGCTTTTGTGATGCCATTATGTTATAGTTTCCCTAAACGGCACACTATTTTGAGTACATAAGCATTTAGAACAAAACTAGATAGAAAATTTTTTACTTGTGTTTTCAATTTGCAATTTATTTTCATGTGAGATTACTGACTAATTTTTCTGTGAAAATTTGTATATGTATTATATTGTGGATTTTAAATGTATCAAAATTTAATTGAATAGTGTATCTGTGAAAACATGAAAACTACATACCGAAATCTTATTCGTTTACTGTTATTATGTGCTCAATTATGTTTGAAATGTAAAACGTGAATGTCCAATTATTACGTCTAATAAATCTTTAGTATCATCGACTATTTATTAGTACAAAATTGTGTCCATTCTTTATTAACATTAGGAATATAAAATTATACGAGTTAAGTATCATGTGTTTTTAAAAATTCCGAAAGGCCTAGAAACTATATTCATGATTTTTAATGTTAAAAGTGTTAAACAGGACCGTCATGATGAACATATACAATTAGAGAATCGAGGAAATAATAGATACTCCAAACCAATTTTTGTATGTATTTTACTTAAAAATAAACTCATATGAAAAATATACATATAGAAAAAAAAACTGCTATCGACAGGATTTGAACCCTAGAGTATCCGCTAAAATGCGCCTTAGGATCAGGAATGTGTCACATTTTTTTCAGAATTTTAAAACGCATTTGAGACCGGAAAATGTCCTGGAAAGCGTAAAATCTATTTTACGCTTTCCATGGTAAATGAATGGTTCAAGAGCCATTGAAAAAGGTCTAAGGGCAGTTTTTAAATACTCTAATTTTCAATGTATTTTAAAATTACACGCGGTAGGCCGATGCTCCTCTTCGCGACTAGTTTCTTTACTGTAAAAGAAAAAAAGATTGAATAAGAATTAAATACTTCTAACAATATATTACTCAAAAAATTCAAGGAACACCGAGTGTTACGAAATGAGTTTTTTCGCCCATGTATGGCTAATTTACCATGAATAAAGTAAATGTTTTCATCGATATTTAGTTTTCCTCAAATTTTCTGATATTGTGTAACCAGATAGTTTAATTTAAATCATACTTTTATCTTGTAATACTTTGTTCGTAGGTATTTTCCGCAACACCACTTTTATTTCTTGAACTGGTTCTACTGAAGAACCTGCAAGGAAAAACAAAAACAGTTTGATCATATATATATACAGGGTGAGTCACCAAACGTTAGCACCTCAAATATCTTTGTTGTTTCTAAAGATACGTAAAATATGGTAAGGACAAAGTTAAATGGTACAATGGGGCTGACACGATGCAAAAAAAAAATTTTGTTTTTATGTCATTTTTTTGGAGATATCAAGGTCACCTTGACTTTTTTAAATGGAACCACCCTTTTTTAAACACCTACAATGATAGTCCCTTTCATTAGGAATTCAGTGACTATAATTAGTCCAAGGTCATTCAAGGTCAAGGACAGAAAAAACGTATAAAACTAAAATATGGAAGCAGAATACCTGTATTTTATAAATGTTCGAAATGATGGCCGTCTGCGTCGATACATTGTTGTAAACGAGCTTTGAAGGAATGTTGAACTCTGATAAGTGTATCCGACGTGATATTCGTACATGCTGTGATGATACGCTGACGCATATCTTCAGCTGTTGTTGGAGCATCCGTGTACACGGTCTCTTTTAGCAGACCCCATAAAAAGAAATCCAGTGGATTTAAATCAGGCGAACGTGCTGGCCATGAAACTGTTCCGCCTCGTCCAATCCATCGGTTTGTATCCATATACCTTATGTGGATAATGTATAATTGTGATATTGCTGGTTGTGTAGGTAAAACCTTAAAAAACAAAATAATTATGCATATCATGATGTAAATATAAATTACTAGCTTTCCCTCGCCACGCGATGCTGTGGTACAGTATTTTTTAAAAGCATGTATCATATATACTAATTTTTATGTTACAGAGAAAGTACCATCAGCATAAATACATTCAGAGGTATTAAGTGTCTGCAATAGCATTTTAGTGGAAAATAAGATTGCCACTTTTCCATGTACATCTCTTATTAGTACTTTATATATTTTTTCCATAGAACAAGAGGCTATTAAGTGTTCATATAAAGCAGCTAAACTTGGTGGATTGGACGGGTAATATTTCTGTCTCTTACGACGAAGTGTGGGTTTTACACTGTTGTAAGAAATCATAGATGCAGCGTCAGGATATCTTTAAAAAAAATTATTTAAATCACAATTTACACATACATATATAATTTAAAAACTTAATTTCACACAGTGCCCACTTTTTTGTAGATAATAGATACTAATACTTACTTTCTACAAACGTGGTCGAATATATGCTTTAATGGCAACGTCGTTTCTTGACATAGCTGAATCATTTCATGCATCATTTTTTGATGATCGATCGTATGCCACAGTTTCGAATGATTGTGATCATGTAATATTATCACAGCTCCATCTCCGATGTCCCTTATGGCTCCACGACAGCCAGTGTTGCGGCGTTTGTTACAACGGTAAATATTTTCATTTCGTAGATCTTTATTATACGTATGGCCCCCATACAAACAAATAAATGTACCAACTGATTTTCCGGGAAATACCTCCATTATTAAACAACACTTTACAAGTTATCGAAACCACTCCTATGAAATACAACAAGCAAGTGAACGGGTACACTTGTGAACAGGAGTATCGAGAGAAGAAGAAACAAACGAACGGCAAAACTAACGAAAGTTAACGGCAAAATAAATGCCTGCAGAAAGCGTGTAAGTCAAGTTACGATTGGTGAGATTATTTTAAATGTATAGTGAAAGAATTTTTTGAATTTTATATTCCTAATGTTAATAAAGAATGGACACAATTTTGTACTAATAAATAGTCAATGATACTAAAGATTTATTAGACGTAATAATTGGACATTCACGTTTTACATTTCAAACATAATTGAGCATATAATAACAGTAAACGAATAAGATTTCGGTATGTAGTTTTCATGTTTTCACAGATACACTATTCAATTAAATTTTGATACACTTAAAATCCACAATATAATACATATACAAATTTTCACAGAAAAATTAGTCAGTAATCTCACATGAAAATAAATTGCAAATTGAAAACACAAGTAAAAAATTTTCTATCTAGTTTTGTTCTAAATGCTTATGTACTCAAAATAGTGTGCCGTTTAGGGAAACTATAACATAATGGCATCACAAAAGCTAGGAAAGGCTGCATTTAACAACACGCTTTGAAATGACATGCATCATACAGTTTTCCAGAAAGAGATAAAGATTCCATTATAGATAAATTGATAGAAAATATGACGATGAAAAATTTCTTCGCAATACATGCAGGCGGAAAGTTTTATTCTCAGTATCCCAATGTCAAGTTCTCCAATCCTTGGGAGTCCTCACGGAAAATTTTAACTGGCATAGATTGCATCGTCTGTAAAATATAATTAAAGAAATCACAAAGCATCGTGTCCATTTCTTTTGAACTAACTTTTTAGAGATGGAATTTACTTATCTAAAATATTTTAACCAGATTTCAGCATTCAATTGATTTTTTTTCTTGATTTTCGTCTCGTACCGTTTTGAAGAATCGCCCATTAAATTTTCTCCCACACATTGCCGATACATATGTAAACAGTAAGTATTCCACAAAAGTGGTGGAAGAAAAGTCGCAGCATATCTTAGTGGCACTACGATAACCTAAAACAATTTTTCAAGAATTAATATATGTAATTATTATATTATGTATATAAATAAAGTTCAATATAACAATACAATTATTTTAAAACATATTACAAATACACAGGACTGGTTCCAAAACTAAAAATTAGTAAAATGGTAAGTAATACATGAAACATTGCAAATAACATTAAAAAGAAATTAGATAATATACTTACAAGTTTTTCAATATCAATGATTAAATCATGATAGATAGCATCACGAATCACTGTCTTTAAAACAATCATTTCTGCAACACATAAAATATAACCTATTTAAAAATTCAATATTTGCTTTACTCATCCTTTTTTTAAGAGTTCTCGGTATATCCCTTATAATACTTACAAAATAACCTTGAGAGTAAAAGTAATTCCTTGGGAGTTGTATACAAAATAAATTTCTAAAAGCCGTAGCATTTTCTCACATTTTAATCAACTTTTCATAATAAGCACATCTTACACAATCACCTATAAAATAACATCACTGACAAATTCTGATACTACATATAGATAGATTATGCATAAAAAATATAACCATAAACTAATCACACAGCACAACTCACGATGGTAAACTTCAGCTTGAATTCTCTGCGTGCGCAATCCAATATTCCGTGTGCGGAATTGCGGAAGAACCATGTGCGGAAGAACCGTGTGCGCAATCGAGCTGTGTGCGAAAAAACCGTGTGTGCAATCGAGCTGTGTGCGAAAGAACCGTGTGCGCAATCGAGCTGTGTGCGCAATCGAGCTGTGTGCGAAAGAACCGTGTGCGCAATCGAGCTGTGTGCGAAAAAACCGTGTGCGCAATCGAGCTGTGTGCTGTGGGAATATACGCCACTAGAATAAAGCCCGTGGCCACAGAGTCCACTCGCTAAGAGTTTCTTCAACACGGGAAACACGTGGGTTCAATGAAACTCGGAATTCGATTTTTACGTCCGTTCACTGCGAGAGCCGATGAGCCAGAGCCGCGCGTGGAGGGAAGCGGCTTCAACATGGCGGCCGCTCATCCCCACCACGGAACGGTACGGGAGTGGGAGAGCGCAGTTCCCACATCACTCCCCCCCGAGTGAAACGGATTTTTTATTAACAACAACCATATATATCAAGTAACAAAAAAAAACAATAACACTAAATATGTACATCTGTGCGCAAGGCACACTACTTATAACAATATAACCATTACCGGTCCCGCAACGCATCAACCGCACGCGACCGCGAACTTGACGAAAAAGTTACGTACTTTCGAGAGTACGTCCTTAGCGGAGGGCAACTCGGACCACGGTCCGGCGTACTGGACGAGCCCGACGCTTCAAGCTCCGGAGCCTCCGGTACGAAAAAGGCCGGCTTTAAAAGGTCCGTCGACACCGTACGCTCGGTGCCGTCAACATCAATAGCATACACATGCTCCGAAATACGTTTAACCACCTTGTGTGGTCCGGAGTACGGCTGTTCCAACGCCTTCTTCGCCATGCGCCGCATGAATACGTGCGTGCAAGCATGCAGCTCTTTAAACGCAAACGCTCGCGTATTCGCGTTGTGAACAACTGGTATAGGACGCACCGCACGCATGAATTTTTTAAATTCCTCAATAAAAACATTCGGGTCCGGCGCACAATTATCATAAAGGAAAAATTCGCCGGGAAGACGCAGGGTAGTCCCGAACATAAACTCAGCAGGCGACGCACCGACGTCCGCCCGCACGTGCGCACGCAATCCCAACATCACCGTGGGCAATACCCGCGTCCATTCGCCACGTGTGTGGCACATGATAGCAGCCTTGAGCACGCGGTGCCACCGCTCGATCATCCCATTGGATGCAGGGTGATACGGAGTCGTCCGAATCCGATCACACCCAAGAACCGACAATAACGCCGTAAACAGCCGCGATTCAAACTGAGCTCCCTGATCGGTCGTCAGCACCTTCGGCGCACCGTACCGCGAAACCCAGGTGTCATGGAATGCCCGCGCGACCGACATCGCGGAAACATCCCTGAGCGGAACCGCCTCTGCCCAACGGGAAAACCTATCAATTAGTGTCAAACAATAGGAAAAACCCTCAGACGGCGGCAAGGGACCAACAATGTCCAAATGAACGTGATCAAACCTGCCATCCGGGGCAACAAAATGCTCGGGCAAATGCCGAGAATGACGCGATACCTTTGAAAGTTGGCACTTGTTGCAACTCCTACACCACGTCGTAATCTGTTTCGTCATATCCGGCCAGACATAACGCTGTCGGATCAACCTATCGGTAACCTTCGCCCCAGGATGGGCGGAATTATGAAATAGATCGAATACCGATCTGCGAAGAGAGTCAGGGATGTATGGGCGAATCGCCTCACCGGAGATCTCGCAATAAACCGCGACGTGTTCCGGTCCCCAAAGCAGCTTCTTTAATTTAAGCGGAAAATCTGGAGAACCGCAAATAAGCTTTAACTGTTCGTCCGCGGCCTGCTGCTCAGCCACATCTTCCAGGCTGACCTCGAGCGGTAAGCGCAGCGCGTCCACTCTGGACAGCGCATCCGCCACGACATTATCCTGACCGGAAATGTAAGAAATAGACGTGGTGAACTGCGCAATGTACGACAATTGCCGAATCTGGCGAGGAGAAGCCTTCTCAGGACGCTGCACGAAGGCGTAGACGAGCGGTTTATGGTCAGTGAGAATAGAAAATTCTCGATCCTCGACAAAATGCCGGAAATGCCTTACGGCCTCGAAAATCGCGGTCAACTCGCGATCGTACGCGCTGTAGTTTTCCTGCGCCGGAGAAAACCTCCGCGAGAAGAAAGCAAGGGGCTCCCACATACCATTGAGCCCCTGCTGCTCTAAGGCTGCGCCCAACGCGAAACCGGACGCGTCCGTAACAACCCGCAACCCTGCACCCACGCGCGGATGGACCAATAAGGTTGCTTTGGCGAGAGCCTCCTTCGTCCCCGTGAACGCCTCCCTTGAAACCACGGACCAGGGAATCTCCCTAGTGTCGTTCTTCCGCGAATCGCGGAGAAACTCATTAAGGGGGGCCTGCAGATGTGCCGCCCGAGGAATATTTCTTCGATAAAAATTTACCATTCCCAGAAACTGGCGAAGATCTTTAACCTTCTTCGGCTCCGGAAAATTAAGGATCGCTTGGACCTTGGACGGTAGTGGCCTAATGCCAGATGAGTCTATGGTATAACCGAGGAATTCAATCTCCGTGACACCAAACACGCATTTGCTAGGATTGACCCGCAAATGGTGCTCCTGGAGCCGCTTAATAACCACCCGCAAGTGGTCCGCATGCTCCTCCTCGGAGGTAGAGGCAATCAATATGTCGTCAATATAAACAAATACAAAGTCCAAGTCCCCCAGGACCCGATTGAGGAATCGCTGGAACGACTGACTGGCGTTCTTTAATCCGAATGTCATAAATACAAATTCGAACAGCCCAAAGGGCGTCGTGACTGCTGTTTTCTCTATATCCTCGGGGGCCATAGACACTTGATTGTACGCCCTAAAAAGGTCCAGCGAAGAGAAAATATTTTTACCATGCAAATTCGACGAAAAATCATATAAATGGGGAGTGGGGTACCTGTCCGGAATGGTTCTTAGGTTTAACCCCCGGTAATCCCCGCAAATGCGCCATGTACCGTCCTTCTTGAGCACCATATGAATGGGACTCGCCCAAGGGCTAGAAGAAGGACGGCAAATGCCCGCCTCGACTAATACTTTGAACTCTTCCTTCGCCGCCCTTAGCTTCTCCGGATTGAGACGACGAGGCCTTTCCGACACCGGAGGACCGGTGGTAAGAATATGATGAAAGACATCGGCCGACTTCAAGGGCCGAAGTCTGGACGCCCCGGAAACATCCGGAAATTCCGCGAGAATATCCGCAAAGCGCGAGGCCGGCAACACAGTGCCAATGACGCAACAAGGGCTGGAACGAGCGGTGGCAACCGTATAAACATTAGTGCTCGAGTCAATAAGCCGCCGGGCTCGAAGGTCCACGAGCAGGCCATAATGCCTGAGCAAATCCGCGCCGATAATGGCATGAGGTACCGCCGCAATGCAAAAGTTCCAGTTCAATGGTCTGCGCAACCCTAAATTCAGGGACCTGAATGACTCACCGTACGTATCGATGGTGGACTCATTTGCCGCGATTAATTTAAACCCAGACGGTTTACCGCGGATTTTGGGGTTCGCGGGAACCAAGGATAGGTCCGCTCCTGTGTCGACCAAATACGACACCCCCGAAACGCGGTCCCGAACATGGAGACGGGGTGTAACCTGCGACGCCTCCGCACCCGTCTCAGCAACGGAAGGCCCCCCTAGTTTCCCTGTTTGAAGGTACTGTATTTAGTGCACCACGGCTTACAAGACGTAGGTGTCAAAGGAAACTTCCGATGCGCATAGCACAATTCAGGTCCCCGAGAGGGATCACGCGACTTCTCACGCCCCCGACGAGCCGGCGTAGCAGTACGAGAACGCCGACGCAGCAACTCGTCCGTATCGATGCGGAGCCTACCCAATTCCGCGGACAACCGCGAAAGCTCCGCCGAATTGCGTCTAAGCTCCTCGTAAATCCCCCTGAGGTCGGACCCGTCCGCACCAGACAAGGGCTTCGACCTCATTACCGCTGCCACGCAATGGTCGGAAGGACCCGACGACTCCGCGATTTTATCGGCAATATCAGCCAGCTTATCCAAATCCGTAACGCCGGTGGACGCCAAAATGGCACGATGCCCCGCGGGCACGTGTTCCAAAAATACGGACCGAATAACGGCGTCGTCGCACGTGCCATCATTAAGATTTCGCAAACGGTTTAACACAAGTGACGGTTTCCCGTCCGAAAGAACCTGACCTTTTAATAATTTTCTTAGGTTGGTCTCCGCCGATGGACCATATGTCGCGATGATACGACGCTTGAGCTGTTGAAAAATATCGCCCGGACGCGGCTTTATCAAAATGAGGTCCTTAGCACATGCAGCGACGTCGAAATCTATCGCGCCAATCACGATGTCCGCCATCGTCGCCTCAACCGATATTCGCGCCGCGCTTAGCGAACCCTCGACCTGTGCGAACCACAGAATCGGGTCGCTCTTATAAAACGGGGGAATCTTCGGAATCCGATAATTCTCGATGAATCCCACAGGCGAGTCCGCAAACCCAGACCCTCCGGCAGTCGGTGACAAATCACGGTTCGCCATAATAAATGCACGGAAACCCAAAAACAATGTGGCCGCGAATAAACCGAATATCGCGTACAAGATGGCGTCGACCGCCCCTCAAAAAACCGATACGAACCGCAAGGGCGGCAATCGAAAAATCAACAATTATAACTGTAAGGCACACCCAAAAGACGTGACCGTCGCACGCGACCCGCAGCGTAAGACCGCGTACACAAGAGACGCGACAACAACTCGTAGGAACGCACGCTACGCAGCAACGCGCCAAGACCCCGCGGCCGCGTTCATGCACACATACGCGCTATCACAAACGACAGCGAACGCGAAACACACATACCGCGCGCATACATAGGCCGAACACAGACCATAAACACAACACCACGGCGATGCACAAACACCATCACATAATGTCCCTCCAACAGGAACAGGGCGACGAAAAGGCGCCGGTGACGATGGCTTCACGCAACCCTCCGATGTTCCCTCGTTCCCACGATGAACCACCGCCAGGAACCAGGAGAGACGACAAAAGAAAAGGCGACGGAAAGGCGCCGGTGACGATGGCTTCACGCAACCCTCCGCTGCAGTCAAAAAAATGGCGAAGAACCGCCAAGACGGAATACCGCGCAGCAGGCAAGATGGCGGACCCAGCCACGCCAACGGCGAAAACGGCCAAAACAGCACGAGGCACAACAAACAAGATGGCGGACCCACGCCACGCTAACGGCGAAAACCGCCAAAATTCAGAAACTCTGGATCGGAAAATGCTCCCAAGCCCTTGACTGTCGACCGACAATGTTTTCGGTCGAACAGTTAACCTCCTGGGCTGAACGGCTTCTCCGCGGTAGGCGACCAGAAACACACGCCCCGCCGCAACACAGTAATACTCCCCAACAAATACGACGAATCACGTCGGGGTCACCAATGTGGGTGTTGTAATTTAGATGCCTATTTTACTTTTGTTTGAGGAAACCTGTTCCTATTGGTCGCGCCGTCTGTCGACTGTTCTGCGTACTATGATGCATTCGGCAAGACCCATTACTTTGTGGTTTCGTACATTATTCTTCTCGTACTCCCGCCATGGGAGAGTCATCTTTATCTTTGTAAAGCTTATGTGATAACTAATAGTAATAAATAGTGTTTTATAACCCTTATTTACGACAGTGGGAATATACGCCACTAGAATAAAGCCCGTGGCCACAGAGTCCACTCGCTAAGAGTTTCCTCAACACGGGAAACACGTGGGTTCAATGAAACTCGGAATTCGATTTTTACGTCCGTTCACTGCGAGAGCCGATGAGCCAGAGCCGCGCGTGGAGGGAAGCGGCTTCAACATGGCGGCCGCTCATCCCCACCACGGAACGGTACGGGAGTGGGAGAGCGCAGTCCCCACAGTGCAATCGTCCGTGCGCCATCTGGATGTGCGCGAAAGATCTGTGCGCCAAAGAGCCACCCCCGATTGGACGCCGTGGCGGTTGGATTCATGACGTTTGGACGCCGTAAATTTTATAATCATTGCTTTTCGAAGTCTACATATGGTGATATTGTATTGTGAAATATATGATTAAATATGATTTGGAATCTATTAAATTTGGATCTGAATTTTAATTTTTATGTGTTTCTTGGGACTCGTGCCGTTTGGACGCCGTGCCGATTGGACGCCGTGACAGATCGATTCATGACGTTTGGACGCCGTAAATTTTATAATCATTGATTTCGAAGTCTACATATGGTGATATTGTATTGTGAAATATATGATTAAATATGATTTGGAATCTATTAAATTTTAAATTATGATTAAGAATCTATTAATGAAAAATAATGATGTACAGCTTCGGAGGGGAGTGATTCCGAAGTCTTACTCCGGAAAGTTTATTTTAAGAGCGAGTGGAAATGACATTAGTCTGGGTTAGGTTTGGCTAGATAACTGAAGTTGTTGTTAATCGGACGTTGTTAACCATTAAATTATGATTAAGAATCTATTAATGAAAAATAATTATGTAAAGCTTCGGAGGGGGGTGATTCCGAAGTCTTACTCCGGAAAGTTTATTTTAAGAGCGAGTGGAAATGACATTAGTCTGGGTTAGGTTTGGCTAGATAATTGAAGTTGTTGTTAATCTTAATCTTTGGCACACGGTGTGCAATCGAGCTGTGTGCGAAAGAACCGTGTGCGCAATCGAGCTGTGTGCAATCGTCCGTGCGCCATCTGGATGTGCGCGAAAGATCTGTACGCTGTGATGTCGCCCTAATCGAAACGGTCGCCATCTTGTTAATTACTAGACATGGTACCGCGCGTATTCGAATAAGCACACATTCTACAAAGGTAATTTTTGTAAAAGCGCAGCTAGAGTATATTACGATAAAGTTAGAAGGTCACTCGAGTAGGGCAAATAACAGGAAAGGAAGGCCATCTGCAACCCATTAAGGAACGGGAACAGTTTGACGGGATTAAGACCCCTTAAATGAAGAACAACAAAGGAAAGCAGACCCGAGGACAACTTTCAAACTCCCTTCAAGGACTTCGAGTCGTAAATTTGTCATCCTAAACAAGGGACCTTTTTAGGAGGAATCGAAGACGCAAGGACAGCTCTCCAACTCTCGTCAAGGACATTGCCTCATAAATTTGCTGTACCAAACAAAGGACCTTTTTAGAAGAAATCGAGCAGCGACAGTCAAGTACGCGTCACGTTGAGTACACGTGCACACTTCAGGATAGTTTCTCTTTGGGCCACCCCTGCGAGGCCTTACGCACTGAGTGTGGGAAATTTGGGACGCCCACGACATCTTCCCCCACAAGACTGCTACGCGACATCGACTTAGGGGAGGAGACTACCCTCTTGATTGGACCTCACGACGCCCCACCAAAGACGCATCCTGGAACCAGAGGTCCTATAAAAGGAACAGAGAAAAGGCAGCGAGGACTCTTTTCCCATCAATTTTCGTTGTCAATACTCAATTTATTTTGAAATACAGAGGAAGTTTTCCAACTAAATACTTATTAACATTTTTCTTATTAAATTCCCTTCCCATGTAGAGCCGCGTTCGGAGTTTTAGTACCTTAGTACTTTAAGGCGTTTGAACCCCTGCCGCGAAAATTGATTAATTTAGCCGGTTGTGCCATCTGTAGGCAAGTTTTGTAATATCGCGAATTAGACGTTTATAACAACGCCAAAGAGCCATCCCTAAGGAGAACGGTGCGAAGTTTCAACACCATCGGTGTCCCGAAAGGTCGCGATGTCTCCTTGTTAGTATGAGCACCGACGAGATACTGTTAAGGGTATAGGTATAGATCTCTCTCACACACTCGAACTCACACACCGCTAGAAACTGTATACGTACACGAGATTGCAAGGGGTCCAGTTCTAGACGTGCCATTTCTCTAAAAAGCACATTTGGGACCCCTACGTTGCACAATCGCTAGATGAAAGATTTCTCCATATCGCGAGCTCATCCAAATGGCCTGCTTTTGCGTTTTCGAGGCGTAATTTACATTAATGTTGTTACAGTTATCGATCGTAATTTGTTTAAATCAGAGAAAAATTTTAAATGCTCTCGGCGCAAAGGTTCGATCAGTTAAACAATAATAAAGCAATTTTGCAAATTAATTTAAACTTTCGACGTTTCGACCCTTATGTGGGTCATTTTCAAGAAAGAAGAAAACTGCGTCTGAAAATATTAATTGTGTTGTAATGATAACAGAATTAACTACATGTTCAAAACATAAAAAATTGGTTTACTCACTTGCTTTATGAAAATTTAGCACTTAGATTTTAATCGTGCACGACACATGTTGTGTCTAAACGTCGAAAGTTTAAATTAATTTGCAAAATTGCTTTATTATTGTTTAACTGATCGAACCTTTGCGCCGAGAGCATTTAAAATTTTTCTCTGATGTAATTTACATTGTTCCACAAAATTTAGCGGAGCCACGAGAAGCATCGAGCAGCGCGACAGTGCTGCCACTGTCAAGAGACACACATTTTCTTAAATATCGAGAGAAGTGGGATTTTTATAGAAACGATCGATAGCTCGCGATCTGCGGGGGAAAAATAGCATGTCAATGCTACGTTTTTATGATAAAATAAATTAATTTAAAAAAATGGCACGTCTAGAACTGAAGCATATCTCAGAATGGACGGTCCTCTAAATATACTGCTCCGGCATTTTTCCGCTACGAGCGCTGATGTCGGTTCTTAGTATTCGGTCACCCGGCAATTCCATCATTGTATCGGTAAAACGGAGGATGACAAGTGTTGCCGGTAAGTTAGGCTCACACGCACACGTGACGTCACTACGTGGATGCTCGTTGGTGTGCTCGAGTGAGAGTGTGTGGCACAGCTCACCGCTCGGGAAGCGTGTAGGTACGTGCGCCTGCTGTGCCTCTGAACCATTCTGTAAAAACTGTACCCAGCTCCCCTACTGGACGGAGCTCAAACTAATTTCGAGCCAGCCCGTCAAACAAATTTTGCCGTTTGCTTACGCCCTCTAGGATATATTGTCGCCAGAGTAAGAAACAGAAAGCCACCGACGGCATCTCGTCGGTGTAGAAGACCACTGAGGAGATTCTCGTCGGTGAAAAGGTGAAACATCACGGAACCATATTGGTTATCATGAAATGTTACATTTTCCGACGAACGTATTCAAATATTTCAGATAATATTTTGGCGTTGATTTCTAAAATATTAAAATCAAAACTAATATCAAGGACAAAAAATTCCAAGAAATATTGTATGTAATACCTCAATTTTTAATATAAAAATATTTCATAAATGAGCATTATTTTCTTCACTTGTTTTTATACATAATTGTTCTAAAAGTCGATCTGTGGGAACAGAAATATGTTGAAAAACATATATTATTCCGAATAATAAACAGTTCGAGAGAGAATCACGTGGATGAATTAATATGATATTATTGTAGGAGCCGAGATGGGCAAATAGCCGAATAAGATGGTCAAAACTGCCCTTAGAGCTTTTTTAATGGCTATTGAACCATTCGAAAGCTGACCAAGAACCCCTGTGAGCAAAATTTCAGCCCCCTAACTTGCCCGTGAGAGTAGTTAAAGGGTAAATTAGATTTAGCGCTTTTCCACTCATTTTCCGCTCTCTGATGCTTTCTAAAATTCTGAAAAAATGCGGCATATTTTTGATCCCAAGGCGGATTTTATCGAATTTTTTCAGATTTTTTTGTTGCAAACTGTGACCGTAAAAAATGAAAAACCTAAAAAAAATCGGAAAAATGGAGGTTTTTCAAAAATATGAAAACATGCTATTTTGTTGTTTTTTACCCTGATATAGTACGATAACAGGTAGTGTCCTCCACTTTTTTTAGATTTTGTGTTGTGGGACATCATTGTCAAAAACAAGAAAAACCGAATTTTTTCGACGTTTCTGCTGTTAGGAGGAAAGTTACACTTGTTGGTTTTAACGCGGGTATATATTAAGTAATTGTTAACGTTATTACATTGATACAAGCAATTTTTTGACGTAAAAAATGTGTTTTATAGAAAAAAATTGTATTTTGTGAGATATATACCTGAATGTTCGCAACGCTTACAACATCAAAAAATGTTACTTAAATATTTTTAAAACATTAAAAAAATATTGTTAAAATCATATGAATGAACCAGATAATAAGAAATTGAAAAAATAAAGTATAATGTATGAAAAAAAAACTTTGCCATTGACAACCGGTGATGTTGTAAGCGTTGCGAACATTCAGGTATATATCGCACAGAACACAATTTTTTTTCTATAAAACACATTTTTTACGTCAAAAAATTGCTTGTGTCAATGTAATAACGTTAAAAATTACTTAATATATACCCGCGTTAAAACCAACAAGTGTAACTTTCCTCCTAACAGCAGAAACGTCGAAAAAATTCGGTTTTTCTTGTTTTTGACAATGATATCCCACAACACAAAATCTAAAAAAATGGAGGACACTACCTGTTATCGTACTATATCAGGGTACTAAACAGCAAAATAGCATGTTTTCATATTTCTGAGAGACCTCCATTTTTCCGATTTTTTTTAGGTTATTCATTTTTTACGGCCACAGTTTGCAACAAAAAAATCTGAAAAAATTCGATAAAATCCGCCTTGGGATCAAAAATATGCCACATTTTTTTCAGAATTTTAGAAAGCATCAGAGAGCGGAAAATGAGTGGAAAAGCGCTAAATCTAATTTACTCTTTAACTACCCTCACGGGCAATTTAGGGGGCTGAAATTTTGCTCACAGAGGTTTTTCTTGATCAGCTTTCGAATAGTTCAACAACCATTGAAAAAGCTCTAAGGGTTAGAATATTCCGTAGTAACTGCTAGTTATTACTTTCATTTTTCCTACATCTGTAAACTATCGATTATAAAACAATGATTACAATGGTGAACAATAAGGAAGAAGTAATTACTTTCCAAGCAATTACAGAATGGGTAATGTCAGCATTCTACATTTATGTATTATCTGCGGTACACTGACGCAGTTTTACGTGGTTCACGAGCAAATATTCTATTTAGGTAGAGAGCGCGGAACCACCGACGAATGTATCGTCGGTTTTGAAACTTTTAGCGATGTGGTATTTCAGATCCACTAAGTTCCTGTAAGTTCCACTTATCCCCGCGCCCACCTGTACCTAGGGCTGCAGGCGAGCTCAAAAATGCGAGCCGAGTTCGAGTCGAGTCGAGCCGGGACTCGCTTGGTCAAGCCGAGTCGAGTACTCGCACGAAGCGAGCGGCTCGCACGATGCGGGTAGCTCGCATCGATGCAAGCTACTCGCATCGAAGCGAGCTACTCGCACCCTACGTCATCGGCTCGCATCGGTGCGAGTTACTTGCATCGATGCGAGTATTCGACTCGGCTCGATCAATCCAGTCGAGCTTAGCTCGGCTCGCACCGAGCGTGCTATTCGTACGAAACGAACGGCTTGCATGATGGAGTCGCCTCGCAATAAATTCAAGCGTAATATGACATGATGCGAGTTATAGCGGGAAGGTTGGTACATCGATTTTATCAATTATTTTAGTATATTGAGAATGCTAAATATTTGGGATGTTTTATTATATATTTTGATAGTAAAATGGACATAATGTTGAGTAATGAAAATTCAGAATTTGTGTAACCCTTTTATTGAAGATATTTATGCAATAACAACTATTTTCTAGATTTATGTAAATATTAGACGATTGCATCCTCATAAATGTCGCAAACTGTACTGCACGGTGGAGTTAAAATAAAAAAGAATTATGTAGTCATCATTTTTTTCTAATTGTAGAAAAGAATGGCGACTACATAATTGATTAATAAACCTGCCCAATCAGCACAGAGACAGCTCAAGGAGAGCTGAAAGATGTCTGCCGCAAGACATTCAGACGTCCGAAAGACGTCGGCGAATGTCTCCGGACCGTCTCTGGAAGGGCTCCGGAAGGTCGTTTGTTACAAATTTGTCCGTCTTAAAGTCGCCTTCAGAATGACTGTTGGTCGTTTTTCAGGCATTGTAGAGATGTATTTTTTACACCTCACAGGCGTCCAATGGCATCTTTCAGACATCTTTCACGACTCTGTTGGGCGTCCAAAGACAGCTTTTAGACATCTTTCAAAGACGTCTGAAAGTTACCTTGTAAAGACATCTTTTTGGGCATCTTTTAAAAAAAAGTTATAACAAAAATTAGAAACTATTCATATACATATACTTTTCTCTATGCAATGCTTGAGGAAATATTCCAATTTGTCTTCGAAAGGACCTTATTACAACAATTCAGAAATTTCTATGCAGTTGGCGGGATTCGAACTCGGGATGACCGTTTACTTGATGATGTGCTTCCTCGCTGAGCCATGCGAACCTATTGTTATGTTTATTACTTTTTATTCTTATAAAAGTTCAAATCATATAATTAGAAGAGATAAACTTCTATTAAAAAATTAAATGACACGCACGAATTCAAAGTAAATTAAAAGTAAACATTTTACTTCCAGTATTGAATAAAGATTTATTTTATATTTGAAACCAATATTTCATTCGTAATATGAAAGTTGTATGTCTTCCATATTCTGGAACAAATATTTTTCCATGATAAACATAAAGTAATTCCTGCATATTTAAAAAAATATATTCTATTTCTAATTTTAAATAAAGATTCATTTTATAACGAGAAAAAAATATTTTTTTCATAATATGAAATAAATATTATCTGTATATTAGGAAAAAATATTCTTTTTCTAATATTAAATAAAGATTCACTTTATAATGAGAAAAAATGTTTTTTTCATAATACGAAATAACAATAAATAAATATTATCTGTATATAAGGAAAAAAATATTCCATTTCTAATATTAAATAAAGATTCATTTTATAATTAGAAAAAAATATTTTTTTCATAATATGAAATAAATATTATCCGTATATCAGGAAATAAATATTCCACTTCTAATATTAAATAAAGATTCATTTTAAATATAAATATTAACATATAAATATGTAATGTTTTGAAAATTAATTTTTTTATCATTCCAAGAAATAGAAAAATTAAAAACCAGTATATTTTAGCCATTAGACAGCTACCTTCAGCCGCAAAAACAACGTCTCCGGAAAAACGTCTCTCAGTCGCCAAAAAGATATCCTTTATGGAGACGTTGTTTTTACGACTGAAATGAGACGGCTAAAAGACAGCTACCTTCAGCCGCAAAAACAACGTCTCCGGAAAAACGTCTCTCAGTCGCCAAAAAGATATCTTTTATGGAGACGTTGTTTTTACGACTGAAATGAGACAGCTAAAAGACGTTGTAGGTAGCATGTTAAAGTAAATGATTGCGTGGTGATATTTCGGTAACAGTCTTTATTAAAATCACTGTTCAATGTCTACTCGCGACTGTTTCTACTTGTCTTCAAGACGTCTCGCTGAACAGTGGTCAACGTCCCTTCTGACTCTCTGTGTTTGCCCTGGTAAAATTCCTAAACAACCCTGATTGGCTAATCCACGCGTTGGATCCTTCCAATCAGGACTGTTCTTTTCCTTGCCGTCTCGCTTATTCCTTACGCCCTTGACGTGCTTGTTTTCGAAACGACGAGACGACCAGAGGGGATGCAATGTGTCGTGGAACGTTCCTTCGGGCCACCCGCGCCTGACCCTCTTGGCGACAAGCCGATGGGTCCGCTCTAAGTGCCCTTCAGTTAATCCCTTAATTTATGACGGTCTCAGTTTACTATTGAGGACAGTAGGTAAGATAGGGGGATTCTGGATCAAGTTCATTGACCTTTCGAGGCAGACCTAACCCGGGGGGGCTCCCCCTCCCCCTCCCTCCCCCTCCCCCCTCCCCCTCCCTCCCCTCCCCCTCCCCCTCCCCCTCCCCCTCCCCCCTCCCCCTCCCTCCCCCTCCCTCCCCCTCCCTCCCCCTCCCTCCCCCTCCCTCCCCCTCCCTCCCCTCCCTCCCCCTCCCTCCCCCTCCCTCCCACTCCCTCCCACTCCCTCCCACTCCCCCCTCCCTCCCCCTCCCTCCCCCACCCTCCCCTCTCTCCCCCTCCCTCCCCCTCCCTCCCCGCAATTGGTATCGAGAGTAACATTGTTGCTTGTTCCTTCAGGTGGAGCCTCTGCTAAAATAACTTTTCCTTCAATGTACAAGAAACTCTCGCACGGTAGCGTATACAGATCTTGCTGCTGTATCGGTATTCTTATTTCATCGCTATTTCCGAGAGTAGTATTTGCATAGGGATTATACGTGTGCACTTCTATCTTGGTTATACGATTATCGGAGGTCGGCGTATTGCCAATGGCCAGAATGTCAGACATTATTGCTTTACAACAAATCCCAACGATTGTAGAAAACGCACGTTCTGCAAGCTCAGCAGGTTCTTCCTCGACGATGGTGTGGCACGATAATTTGCCCGACTTACTGTGTCGATGAATGTATTTGTTGCAGCAGTCGGAATTAGAGGTTCATTCGCTTTGTTATACACAAGCATAATACAACACTTATTCGTACGAGCGGGGATCTCGCCGTCTTACATGTAGTCTAACAGTGATTTCTTCTCCACGAAAATCGATCACACGATTATTTTGGTCAAGCAGACGTATTTCTAAATCGTCTATTATCCGCACGACGATAGGAAGGTAAGTGACTCGTGGCGGTGTTTCTGAGATCTTATATCCTGGAGGAACCCTAGGTGAAAATTCGTGAATAATGTGTACGGGTTTGTCATTACTGTACGAACCAGCTGTTATGCTGCATTCCACTCTGATCACGTTGATGCTTATGATGTTCACAGGAGCGTTAGACTCATGCCACATTTTACGTGGGAGAATATGGTTTGCAGAAAATCCAAGTAGCGATCCTATGTTATTAGGTTTCTCAAAATTAATCTTATAGGAGCAGTATATTTCACTCTTCATTGTATTATTGTTAGCACGTATGACGAGAGGGTATTCATCGTTCCCCGAATCATGCCTGTTGGGATATCTTCGCAGTATTTCCCGTTTCAAGTACTTATCGATTGCATCCAGTTCGTAAGATCCTTCGGGAATGACAATTTCTTCGTCATTTTCACCAAAATAAAATTTATTGTTGCGAGCATCAACGTTCGCTATCGTGTTAAACGTTTCAAAATCCACGAGACCTAGTTCGTATTCATGACCACTCAAATCTATCGCGGGAAAGTATTGGACTGCGAGCATGCTGCTCTTACCCGTTAAAGTCAGTGTCAACGACGAGGGCGTCATGTTTATGCGAAAGGGGTAAAGAATGTAATGAAATTGTACTTGTCGGTAATGTGCATTTATAATGAGTTTTCCTCGAGAAATTTTACACACAGCTGCCCGTATATGGTTTGATCGAAATTTTGAAAACGTGCATAATTGTAAGTAATTGTTGCGGATGATCCAAAGTATGCAATAAGTTCCACAGGTGGACGTAGATTACCAAAGCTATCAAAATATTTTATGGTACGATTGCGTTTCACGTATGCGACCCAATGTGTGCCCGGACCGATACTATCGTCCAAGTTTACTATACCGCTCTCATTTACATTTGCTTTCGCCGGAAGACTATCGCGCATGTATACTCCGCGAAAATATGGTATATTCTTTCTTCCTATATCCTCAAGCTGAACATTTGTCATCGGCTGTGTCCCTAGTTTTTCATGGATTGAACTTTTTTTTTTTTCTTTAAACCGGTACCCTTCTTGTAGGGTGCGAGATAAATTCCGCGACCTTCCATAGCATGGTTATGACGTTGCAATTCCTCCAACTGTTTTCGCGCAGCCTTGGCATCGTTCACAGCCTTCGCTACGCCAGCAGCACCGCCCGTCAACGCCCCTATAGCTGACAATGCAGGTAAGAGGAACGGTAGGAAACCACCTCGCTTTGCTATCGGTAGAACTCGCGTCTTCTTCTTCTTACCGCTGTTCTTTTTTTTCTTGAGCCCCATCCCAAGCTTCGACTTAGCTTTCATCGCGGCCCAAACAGCTGTCGCAACAGTCTTCTCGCCTAACGTAGCGTCCTTCGCAGTTATGCGTTGACGTGCTCGATCAGCTAAAATTTGATCTGCCTTGTGACGATTCGTCAAATCTTTGTTTTGAGAGTATGCAATATCGTGTTCTCTACAGGCCGAGTCTAATGGATTTATGCCACGATCGCCGCGAGCCAAGCGTTCCTGCAAACGTGTGCCGGGTCCACAAAATTGATATCCTGGTATATGTAATTCAAACGGCAATTTATTTATTAGGGTATTTAGAAGTCCTGCTCCCTGCCGCCGTATGCGCGAGTAACGATCCTTTTTCATACGTGGTCCGTCAATGTGTCGCCAGTACGAAAGTCATTTATGGACTGATTGATATATTTGGATCGCGTTTGTATAAATATTCCCCATACCCCGCTTATATGTTATTGTTGCAACAGCTGCGATGCGGTTCGTAAGGCAGCCTGTGAAAATTCGAGTGTTTTCAGACAGAAAGTTTGATAATATTATGCATCATGTTCTGAGACATGGACCATTATTACCTAACACTGTACGCGGTATAGTGTGTGGCCCTTCCAATTGTGGGAAAACTAATGTTGTCATTAGCTTGTTGGAAAGCCCTAATGGTATGCGATTCGAGAACGTGTATGTATATTCAAAGTCGCTGCAACAGCCGAAATATCGCTATTTGGAAAAGCTGCTCTCATCCGTAGAGAATGTGGGCTACTTTCCTTTTTCAAACAATAGCGACGTCGTTCCACCTAACGAAGCTCTACCAAATTCTATATTTATATTTGATGATGTGGCATGCGACAATCAGGATGTGATTAGAGAGTACTTTTCCATGGGTAGACATTCAAAAGTGGACAGTCTGTATCTATGCCAATCGTATGCAAGAATTCCAAAGCACCTGATTCGCGATAATACCAATCTCTTACTACTATTCAAACAGGACAACATGAATTTACACCATGTGTATGACGATCACGTAAATACCGATATGACGTTTGGACAATTTAACAAACTGTGTGCAAAATGTTGGCAACAAAACTATGGATTTGTGGTTATAGACAAGGATAGTCCTATGCATAGAGGTCGCTATCGACGAGGATTTAATGACTATGTCGTATTATAACTTCATCATTTGGCTGCAAACCTGTGACGTGATTGAACGGGTGTCGAACGGCATCGAACGGGCATTGAACGGTTGTCGAACGGCATTGAACGGACATTGAACGGACATTGAACGGACATTGAACGGGCATCGAACGGTTGTCGAACGGCATCGAACGACATCGAACGGTTGTCGAACGGGGTGTTGAACGTGCACGTTCAACGTAGAACGGTTGTCGAACGGGCATTGAACGACATCGAACGGTTGTCGAACGGTTGTCGAACGGGCATTGAACGAGATCGAACGGTTGTAGAACAATGTTAAAACGTTTCTAATCCAGCATGGGTCGAAATTCTGTTGGACAAAAGATGGAAAAAGAAGTGTTAACAAAAGAGATTGCCAAGACGAGCGAAGCTATACGAAAAAAATACTTAGCGCTAAAGGTCGGAAAAATGGATACTGATGCGGTGTTGGAACATAGCTTGCAACCTGTGATAAGACCCTTGAAAGAATTGATTGAAAACACAAAACCATTTCCCGGCCCAATTCCTAAAGAGACATCTTCAGAGTCGACATCCAAACAGCAATTGCCCGTGATTAACGCTACACCTGAATATCATGGAGAGACCTCTTCAGAGTCCCCATTGCATCAGCCGCCCGTGCTTAACGCTGCACTCCAATATTGTGGATTAAAGCCGCTAAACGCTACGCCTCGGTATCGCGGATTGAAAAGAGTACGTGCGGAAACACCTTTAAAACCAACACCTCATCGATTATCGAAACGACTTTGCCCAGATTCCGAACCTCCTGCAGAAGAAGTATGGACAGACGAAGCAGAAACACTTGAACAAAATATTCTCGAAACGACAATGCGTGAGATTGTTGAGAATCCCGAACAGCATGATGAAGCCACTACATATTTGACTCAAAATCTAGGACCGCTGTCGCAGGAATATTTGAACTTATTTATCACGGATAAGAAAAAACAGGTTGACCACGTGTATGGTGTGTACTATGATAAAAATGCAATGATGCTTGGGGATAAGAATTTCGACGTAGACATGGAAGATAATATAATCATCGATAATGTAAAATACAGAGGAACGCCTGGCCTTTTCGAACTAATTTTCAAGAGAATGCCCGACGATACGATATACACCGATGCTGACAAACAGAAATATAAGAGTATTCTGCTGACGACAAATGCGCACAGGCGCAACCATAGTGCTGCAAATCCCCCATTGAGTAACAAAGGATACAAGTATAAACATATAATTGCCCCGCTACTTGAAATGCGATCACGCAGTGGAAGAGGGTTTCCCCCGGAGCCACTTTTCATGAATACATTGCCGGAACACATGATGGTTACCGATAATGCGATTGATTATGTACATTGGGATGATCCCAACGAGTTAGTGGATAGAATAAGATTGCTTGTGTCATCGCGAGCTGCTGGACATACAGGCCATGATAACGAAATCATGTCAATCATAGAGGAGCTCCGAGAAGCGGGTCTGATTATAAATTAAAGATGGTTTTGAACGTGTTCAACAGTTTCACGATGTCAATCAACAAGTTCGGTGTTACATTGCGAAACGAGTCAAATAAGGATGATGCAACATGCAAGAATTACGTGAGACGGAGTGCGCTTTGTCTCAATGGCGACGCTTTCGACGCGAGAGACCGAAAGCTTGGAGGTTTGGCATACCCGAAAAATGATGCCGATGCAGTGAATAAGGCATGCTTGGACAAGGAAATGGCGCATATTCTGAAAACATTAAATCAATTGGAGGAGCGCATCTTCAAGGAAACACGTAAAACAATTTTAAAAATGTCTAATGAAGCAGAAAAAAAATGTGACGTCATGTGTTCGAAGCTGTGGCGAGAAATAATGGCCGAAGTCCATAAATTGCAAGGTTACGTCGAATTAAATTTTACTCGGCAGTGACGCGCGCAAGACCCGAATATCAATATTTTTACATGATTATATTGTGCATGGAAACGACAATTAAGATTTTTAATAAATAATTTGAAAAATATACCATTTTTTATTCCAAAACCCTCTTACAAACTATGTACATATGAGATTTTTTTTTATTGTATGTGCCATGGATGGGAAGAACAATTAAGTTTTTTAATAGGAGGCGGCACGGCATCCGATTGCGTTATGCATTTTTGCTGTGTGGATTTCATGCATCGTTTCAAATATCGTTTTGGACTGGAGTCATGTGATACTTAGCAGTGTTTGAAAATGATGCGTTCTAGACCGCATTATGAATTTTGCTGAGTCAACTGTTTCGGGAGGCTATAAATGCGCTGCCCTTAATTAGTCTTGTTCAATCGTTGTTCGCGCAAATAACAAAACGACACAGCCATGGAGGAAATTCAGGAAACTGAACGTCAGTTGTGGGATCAGTCTGATCGCTTGAGATCGCAGGAAGAATACCTTGCCTGGGAGGAAAGGTGCAACGAATGCCTCGAATTGCTTGAAGAACACAGTCGAGTGAAACGTCCTCGATTATCGATCGGTATTCAACAATCATTGATCGCGCGTATCGCCGGTCTTGATAGTTTGAAACATTCTTTGCGAAGACGTTTCGTACGTGAAGGTACAGGACATGCAAGCACTGAACTCTTGTGGCGTGAAATAGACTCGGCTTTCAAGAGCCGCATATTAACTGGTGCTGCCATAAATTCCAATTACATTGAACCACGCAGCTTCCTCCAGGACGCGAGGGAAATGGTGCTGGAAAAAATACGGAACGCATTGGAAAAACATAGATCTTTAAAAGTGAACATGGTGTTTAATGGTGAATTTGTGACGAGTGATCAACGCTCGTGCAAAAGCATGAGCACAAAGAACTGTGAAATCTTTTACACATCCGATCTCGAAGAGTTGTACGAGCGGTGCTTCGTGGAGCCAATCCTAGCGTCGTTGGAAGAATTTCAGGAACGGGATAGCGGATGGGCATTGTCACGAATACTCAATCTTACAGTGTGCATCAACAAGTATAACCCATTGCATGCGGGGTGCCAGATCAACATACCGAGAGAAATAGCGTTGAAGCATGCCACAATTAATGTGCAATCCACAGGCAATGCGTGCTTTGCGTGGTCAGTGATTGCTGCTCTGTATCCAGCGACAACTAATGTAAACCGCCAAAATTCGTACCCGCATTACACAACTGTATTAAAATTCCAAAACGTCGAGTTTCCCATGCTGCTGAATCAAATTACACGGTTCCAAAAGTTGAACAATATTTCGATCAATGTGTATGGTTTTGAAGACATCCGGGAGAAGAAGAATAGGGCAAAATCCATCGTATTTTTTCCACTTCGCCTCACTAATCAGAAGAGGGACCGACACGTCAACTTGCTGTACATACAAGACCCGGCTGGCAGTATGGGACATTATGTGTTGTGACGTGGCAAGTTTTGCCGACGTCCCTCGATCCCTAAAAAGAGAGGCCGGGCCGCCCTATGGCAATGCCGATGAGAAACGGCCGTTTGCGAGCGCTCTCCCTGGGCATGCCGATTTGCCAAGGGCGAGTATTAACGCGTTTTGAGCGTCGCGCCACTTGGGCGACGCGAATTTCACAGGACCGAAACCGGGCTCCAGGGGACACTTCTTTTCCGGGCGAGGCAGCGACGGGGTCGAGGAGGTGTTCGTCTCGTGTCGACTTTCCCTCGTCGGTGCCTCCAGGTTCGTCGACCCGGGCTCGGTACTTCCTCCGATGTCTCAGCACGAAATCCTTCCGGAGCCAGATCCGATATAGCCTCGTACGGCGAGAAATAGGGGCCGGGCTCCCCTGGAGCCCGGTTTCGGTCCTGTGAAATTCGCGTCGCCCAAGTGGCGCGACGCTCAAAACGCGTTAATACTCGCCCTTGGCAAATCGGCATGCCCAGGGAGAGCGCTCGCAAACGGCCGTACGCATCGGCACTGCCAGAGGGCGGCCCGGCCTCTCTTTTTAGGGATCGAGGGACGTCGGCAAAACTTGCCACGTCACAGTGTATATTAGATATATCTAAAACTTGCTTGTATGAATTTCATCATGAGTACATGTTTCCTCAATATGGTCAAAATTGCAAAATATTGTACACAGACACAGATAGTTTAATTTATCATATTATGTGTGAGGATATTTATGAAACCATGAGGCGCGACATTAGCCGTTTCGACACGAGCGATTATCCGATAGAGAATAAGTATAATATCCCACTTGTAAATAAAAAGGTCCCCGGCTTGATGAAAGACGAGAACAATGGGATGATAATGACAGACTTTGTCGGGCTGAGAGCAAAAATGTATACATTGCGTGTAGATGGGAAACAAGACACAAAAAAAGCGAAAGGTGTAAAAACTAACGTTGTAAGGACAACAATAACGTTCGATGATTACTTGCAGTGTCTACAAAATGAAATTGTGATGAGTCGTACTCAGGCATGCATAAGATCGAAATTACATGAAGTGTATACTGTATCAGAACGAAAAATTGCTCTGAGTCCATACGATGACAAACGGTATATCATGGGGTCATTATCGAATTCCTTTGTTGTGATTGTAATTGTCGTGTTTTCAACGTTAAAGTTTGGTGGCCCTGAAAAGGGCCGATTGCTCCACAGTGGCTCACCACTGCCTAACCACCACTTCAAAAATCGTGCCATGTGTTAACAGCCACCACTGACCGGGGGTGAAGTCGAGACTCTGTTCGATGCATTCTGCACATTCCACCGCAGGCCTCGCCTCCGCGATTTGTGATCCACACAAATGACACAGTATTACCGCGCCGGCTGTTGGCGTGTGACACATCACATGCCAACCGTCTTCGACATAATACCATGCCACTTCATCGCTAGCTGCACGATAGCATGTATCACAAATCCTTCGGGCATTATGTGTGTATATTGCGCCGTCCCACGGTCCCATTACACAGGACATCTGCAACAGTTGGTGATATGTCTCAGGGTGGTCGCTGGGCCTCACCCCATCAAAGGGCCCGACGTAGTCCTCCTCCAGTTGGTAGGCTTCCTGCAGGTCGTACGATGCTCTCGGGATTGGCATGTTGATGACTGACTGTCCCGTGAAAGGTTGTCTCCTCTTATATTTGGAGTGGTACGTGCGTTTTCGTTCTTTGTCAGCATCTTTTTCTTTTCTCAGGCTTCTTCTATCTTCGTGATGCCATCCAGGCTAGGATTCTGCTTCGCAAAATCTTGATGAGCGCATTTTTGCAGCTGCTAGGATTCTGCTTCGCAAAATCTTGATGAGCACATTTTTGCAAGTGTTCCGTTTATATATTTTTCATTAAACAGGTTAAATTGTTTATAATAAATGTTTATAATAATAAATGTTCATAATAAATGTTTATAATACATTGTCTTTATTTATCCACGAATTATTTACATTACTCAATCCTAGCCATTTTACATACACCTTATTTCCTTTTCTGCGCAACACTTTCTCCACTAAGTATACATCTGGATCGGCAACGCGATGCAGCTCATATTCGTAAAATCCTCCAGCAACGGGGTTTCCACGGGAATCTTGCAGCAGATAAGTCGCCGGATTAGTTGCTTGTACCTTGACGATCTTGAACACCTCAGTGGTCCAATTTGGTGTGTAACCTTTATCAAAAACGGTTTTAAATTTGCTGACGCGTACAGACTGACCCACACTGAATTTCGCCGGCGCGGCAATCTTTATGTTGTTATATACGGTGTCTAAGAGCCTGTCGGAAATGGCAGGGGTGACATCACACAGTCGCATTCCAATAGTTCTGTGCTTTTGCGCATTGTACTTTGCAACTAGTTGCGGTAGCGCATCGACCCATTTATAGGTTCCATTAAGTGTAAACTCTTTCCACATGGTATTCTTCAATGTACGATTGAACCGTTCTACGATGGAAGCCTTCATAATCGAATACGTAGAATAATGCCTAATACCGTGTTTCGTCAAGAGTTTTTGTACCTCACTGTTATAAAATTCCTTTCCTTGATCGGTTTGCAAATTTTTTGGACATCGATTGCGAAATATCTTTGTGAACGCTTTAGCTACCTCACCTCCACTTTTAGTCTTGAGTGGCATACCCCAAGCATATTTGGATAGCACATCGATAACCGTTAATATGTACTTGTTACCGCCATTTATACGCGCATGAGGCTGCATATCTACGAGATCGGCTTGCCACAGATCGTCATACCCATGCACTAAAACTCGACGTCGTGGAAAAATCCGTCTGGCGGGGGCATGCAGTTCCTCCACTAATTGCGTCTTCTCTTTGCTCATGTTCAGGATTTGAACAAAAGAGATTTAAAATTGTATTAAACAAAATCACGATCTGCGATTGGTTTCTCGTGAATGCATTCTCGCTAGAGACTGACAACTTTAAACATATGTAAATATATTTATAACGTCTTAAAAGAAGTTATAATATTTAACCCGATGTGTCGAGATTCCAAAGGGAGGTATAACATTACAACAAACTGATTACTCAGCAAAGTGCTCGGTTGCAAAAATGCGAGATTCCCTGATGTCAAAGGGGACATAACGTTACAACTGATTACTCAGCAAAACGACTTCCCCCACCACCACTGCAGGAAAGAACGGGCGGGCCCAAGGGGGTATCATATTACATAAAAAAATGTCAAGGTCAATCAAATAGCGTCTTAAAAGAAGTTATAATATTTCGCCGGATGTGTCGGGATTCCCTGACTCCTATCATTACAAAAAACTGATTACTCAGCAAACTTATTTCTTCGTCTTAAAAGAAGTTATAATATTTAACCCGATGTGTTTGTCGAGATTCCAAAGGGAGGTATAACATTACAACAAACTGATTACTCAGAAAAGTGTTCAGTTGCAAAATGCGAGATTCCCTGATGTCAAAGGGGCATACAAACTGATTACTCTGCAAAACGACTTCCCCCACCACCACTGCAGGAAAGAACGGGCGGGGTCTGAGAGGCGTCTGTTCCATCATTCTAGGTTAGATCGCCAAAGTATGCGGTTCGTGCGCGAGAGGATACCGCTGTGACGTCACAAAAATCCACCGACCACCACTCCTATCCTTTGTGACGTCACTCCCCAAACATTCGCGAAAAATCAGGACTTGACCCCCGAATAAATTCGCGATCCCCCAAAAATCCGCGGACCCCCCGAAAAAGACCGCGGATGACTCCCGAAAAAAGATGGCCCGGTTAGGTCTGGGGGTGACCCCCAAAAAAGACCGCCCCGGTTAGGTCTGGGGGTGACACCCGAAAAAGACCGCCCCGGTTAGGTCTGGAGGTGACCCCCGAAAAAGACCGCCCCGGTTAGGTCTGGAGGTGACTCCCGAAAAAGACCGCTCGGTTCGGTCTGGGGGTGACCCCCCGAAAAAACTCCCCAGAGGTGGAGGGGGGAGGGGAGGGAGGGGGGAGGGGGAGCCCCCCCGGGTTAGGTCTGCCTCGAAAGGTCAATGAACTTGATCCAGAATCCCCCTATCTTACCTACTGAGGACCTTCGTGAAAAACTCTAACAAACATGCGACGAAAAAGATCTGGAAAATGTCAACTCAAAAATAGCTTCGTGGAACGAGAGTCGTAAATTACTTTGGCCGTTTGCACGAAAGAACAATTCTCCTTGTAACCAAACTATTATGTACTCTCTATTTATCGGATGGTTAAATCTGATTAGTATATCGGATTGGTTACCGTATCCGGTATTACTATTATGTCCTGTAGGACGAAACGGGGTTCGTGCCTCCAGGTGCTGGAAAGCGGAGTGGTTTTAACGAAAGAAAGTAAATGCTGAAGAACTTGATGTATGGGTGTAGCTAACGTATGTATATTCTGGTACCCTTGTAGATTTATAATGTATCTATTCCGTACGCCAGGTGATTTGACGTCACGCAAGAACTGCGTGTAAGAAATCGCGACTAAATCCCATTGTCAGTATGTTTACAACGCACCGACTCCGCACGCGGAATCGTACACAACAATACAATGTGTTCACCTTGCCACGTTTCGAGCGTGACGAAGCGCGACGAGTGATCCGACTGGAATTCACAGAAAGTGTATATGATATTAATTTATTAGGACATCCAGGATAACGTATGCGGAAGATAGCGAATCGTCGTCAGGGCACGTTTATGTGGCCTGGGCGACTCCTCGATCCCCGGACGATCCTGAATACCTCGCGACCGTCTCTGACTCGCTCTCGCGTTAGGTGTCACAGCGAGATAGAATGCAACGTTACTCCTGCCGCAGCACGGGAGGAGAAAACGGCACCTACTCGCAAGAACGGTCTCAAAACGTATGCGGAAGATAGTGAATTGTCGGCAGGGCACGTTTACGCGGCCTGGGCGACTCCTCAATCCCCGGACGACCTTGAGACCTCCTTGTGTCCACTTAAAGCTTGATTACGGTCGCGACCACTACGAAATAGAATGTCCGATCTTCCTGCCGCTGCGCGGGAGGAAAAACCGGCACCTACTCGCTAGGACACTTACAAGACGTATGCGGAAGATAGCGAATCGTCGTCAGGGCACGTTTACGTGGCCTGGGCGACTCCTCGATCCCCGGACGATCCTATAAGCCCCTTGGATCGCTTGAGAATGTATATTGACCATCATACACACTAACACGGAATGCAAGTTCGATTCTGCCGGAATATACGGGAGGAGCAAGCGGCACCTATCCCTTGGAAAACTCACAAAAGCGCATGCGGAAGATAGCGAATCGTCGGCAGGGCACGTTTACGTGGCCTGAGCGACTCCTCGATCCCCGGACACCCTCATTAGCTTCGTGGAATCGGATGCACGCAAGATCCTATGCCTTGATTCACGGGAGTCACGAGACGCACCCGTCCGTGTATATTGTCTACGGTAGAAATTCGTGGAAGTTCGACGCGCTTGCTGAGAATTACGTCTGACCACTCGACGGTCTCGCGGCCACACTGTTTGCCTATTACACGGCGCAAGGCGCAAGATTTCTCACGTGTTACAAATTAACGAGGATCGGTGATAGCGCGTAACATGAAATCTTACTTGACGGATGTATTCCCATCATCTATTCTGTATCACATATGCACAATCACAAATCCTTGCCAGCTTGCTCCGTGTTCCTGGCAAGAGACGCACGCGATCACGAACTTTTACCAATTTGCGCACTTTCCGCGAACTATTTAATTTTTAATGTCAGCCGCTCCGGGCTATACCGAACAATCGGTAGGAAAAACGACTTACTTACTAAACGCGAGCATTTATATTTTAATGTCAGCCACTCTGGGCTATACCGAATGATCGGTAGGAAAAACGATTTACTCGTTGAACACGAGCTTCTATATTTTAATGTCAGCCACTCTGGGCTATACCGAATGATCGGTAGGAAAAACGATTGACTCGTTGAACACGAGCTTCTATATTTTAATGTCAGCCACTCTGGGCTATACCGAATGATCGGTAGGAAAAACGATCTACTCGTTAAACGCGAGCTTCTATATTTAAAGTCATGCTCTCTGGGCTATACGCGACCGGCGTTAATCGCGAATTGACTCGCGGTGACTCGTGCGTGCTTATCGGAGCTAGTCCAGGCGCAGAGTGATCAATCCGATGCTCGCATCGACCTCCTTCGATCGCTATCGAGAGGGGATCGATGCGCGCGCATCTCACAAGTGGATTTATCCTGTGCTCCTTTTCTACGACAAGGATCGCGCGTGATACCGCAAGTCGTCGTGGTGGGAATCGATATTGTTGTTCTCGTCGCACGAGGTATCGATATGTGATCGACGCGGTCACATATACCCCCTTCTCCACCCTCGAGATCACTGGTGCGGACACGCAGTTAGTACGCATTCCAGTGATCTCGATACTGGAAAAAAAAAAACCGAACGTCTTGTCGAGAATGAACTAAAAGTATTACTGCACCATGGCGTATAAAAAAAACATGAAACTAAATGATTTACTTGTTGAAAACGGTAACTAAAAAATCTTTGCAGCTTTGGCGTTTGACGAGTATCCATGTACTCACTGCGTACACACACACATACACTCATACATCCATTCCAGAAACTTAAAAGCAACATTTGCCCTTGCGCCCGCACAATGAACACCAAAAATCAATTTTTTTTTTTTTTTTTTTTTTTTTTTTTAAACACAACGCGCACACTCGTCACTTTTTGACCTCCCATATCGAGGATGTGAACATTTTGTCCAGCATTTCTTCGGTCGAACGCTGGAGGCCAAGGGGGTCATGCGGGTCCAAGTGCGGGATCTCCACGGGCGGGTCGAAATACTCCTCGTCCCAGGATAGTTCGGTCTCGGCTGCAGTGGCCTCCGGAATCTCTCCAGGTGCTGGTTCCGGGATAACAATCCATGATTGTTCCATCGTGCTCTCCTCCATCGCCGCCACCTTGGCTGGAACGGCCACCTCAGAGGACGGTCCAGGTTTTTCTCCGTGGTGGCGTTTCTCAGCTCCTGGGCCCCTCTTTGGTGTTTGGGTCTGCACCGCCACCAATCTCGCCTTTGCCTGGGACGCCACCCCCTTTGTGCACTGCCGGTGCTGGTGGCCCTCGCTCAGCCATGGTCCCGCAATGCGCGTTGGCAAGTTTGGTGGAGGGACATCATGGTAATTTATATCCATCCCAGTTTGGGTCGGCCTACTAACCATGGCCCATCCTGCGTACGTTTGGACGCCGACGTCGATCTTTACTTTACTATTCGTTGTGTTATCCATGGTGAACTGTGTCATCCCGTCGCGTTTCATGGCTTATATACCCGTATGGACTCTTGTTTTTGTGGAAACTGTAACGCGTACCTATTGTGTGTTTGTTTGTTTGTCTTGCTCTATCTGCTTGTATGGGCGTAAACATGATGCGTGGAACATTCCTCGGATTTCTCCCGAGTGGGGTTTACGTAAGATGAATGTTGATGGTCCTTTTCTTTCTGCTAGTTCATATGGTCCTTCATACAGGTGAAAAAACTTGGCGATCTCTCTGTCGGCGGCATTGGATATTGGGTTTGTTTTTACCAATACCCAATCGCCCACTTCGTATTGTGTATGGCATTTTTCCATGTTAGCACGTTTACACCGTTCCTGGGCCTTCTTCGTCATTCGTTGGAATACTAGCTGTAGTTTATCATTATGATAGTTCTCTGTTTTCCCTGGATCCTCTATATGCTCAAACCATCTGGACCATGGACGTATGGGTTTTTCTTTTAACAAGAGTTCTGTTGGTGTAAACCCTGTGCTGTCGTGCACAACCTCGTTGCAGCAGGTCTCGATTAAATCGATCCATTTGGCCCAAGATGCGTGTGCGTGTGATGCCACCGTACGGAAAATCCGTCCGATTTCCCTATTCACCCTTTCCACCGGGTTGCTTTGTGGGTGTCGTATCGAAGAGAGAACGTGGTGGATGCCCTCTTCTCGTAAGGTCTGTGTCCATTTCTTCGCCGTGAACTGTGTTCCATGGTCAGTCAAGATCTTTTTTGGTTTGCCGTAGCGCGGTATGTAATGTTTGAAAATTCTTGCCAGGCATACGGTGGTCGTCGCGTTTCGCATCGCGTATAGTTTCACAAATTTAGTAAATAGCTCTTCGATTACCAGAATATACCTCACGCCTCCCCTTGACGTCGGTAACGGACCGTAGAAATCGACGGACAACACCTCAAGGGGGCACCGCGGTATTATGCTTTGTAAGTCGGTATGAATTGTATGGGTAGGAATTTTCACGCGTTGGCACGTGTCGCATGTTGCCACAAGTTTTCGCGTGCGCCGGTGTAATTTTGAAATATAGAAGTCCTCTGACAGGAGCTTCATCGTCTTTTCCCCCCCAAGATGCGCATAAATCTCGTGCACCTCTCGTATGAGCGAGTCGTGCAACTGCGAGGGAACAACCGGTCGTTCCTTCCCACTTTTGTCAACATGGTATAACGTGCCATCGCGGAGATTATAACGGTTATACGCGTGATCTGCCCGTTTTTTGCAGCGCTCGATTTCGCGTTGTAATTTTTGATCCTTCCGCTGCCATTCCGAAAGTTGTTTAAGCGCGGCTCGTAACGTAGGTGACATTGCTCTTGCGAGGGTCATTAGTATTGGTACGTGTCTTTCTCGTTCGACCGAATCTTCGGTCGTTACATTGTTTAACCTGCTCATTGTGTCCGCCGGAATGTTCTCTTTTCCTGGGCGATACTGGATCTCAATTTGATAATCCTGTATCGATAGAATCCATCTTGTCAATCGTTGACTTAGGAGTTTGCTATTCATAAGGAATGTGATTGCTTTGTGGTCTGTTAATAATACAATCTTAACCCCGTATAAATACGTTCTGAGTTTCCCGAGTGCCCATACTATGGCCAACAATTCTTTTTCGGTGGTGAAATACGCCAGTTCTGGACCTCTTAACGTACGGCTTGCGAACGTGATTGGTCTTAATTCGCCGTTTGCATCTCGTTGTTCCAAAACTGCTCCGAGTGCCGTCGAACTTGCGTCCGTTGATAGAAAATATGGTTGGCGCGAATCTGCATACTGCAGTACAACTTCTCTGCAGAAAACCTCTTTTGCTTGATCGAAAGATGTTTGTAGTGCCTCGTCCCATTTCCAGCGATTCCCTTTTTTGAGCAGCGTCAGCAGCGGTGTTGTAGTTTCGGCATGCTTGTTTGTGAACTTGCTATAATAGTTCACTAAGCCTAGGAAACCACGCAACTGTTTGACGTTTCGGGGTGTCGGAAACGCCCGAATGAGTTCGATTTTCTCTGGATCTTGTCTTAGGCCTTCCGCTGACAGAATGTGGCCCAGAAATTTAATTTCCCGCCTCACAAATTTGCATTTCTCTAAATTGAGGGTGATGTTATTTTCCCGTAGTCGTTGCAATAGCATTGCGAGATGTTCGAGGTGTTTTTCGAATGTCGGAGAGAAACATAAGATGTCGTCAATAAAATTGACAATGAATCCCTCCATTCCTTCCAGTATGCGTCTCAGCGCTCTCACTAGGCTCGCGCTGCTTGTCTTTAACCCAAAAGGCGTGACTACATACTCGTAACATCTACCGCGATAGAGAAAGGCGGTATATTTTCGGGATGATGGTGTCAGTGGCACTTGCCAAAAGCTATTTGTCAAGTCGAGGCTGGTTAGGTAGTCGACTCTTTGAAATCGTTGGAATATTGCATCTGGTGTCTCTGACATCTCGTGGTCATCAATGAGAAACTCGTTCAGCTTTCTCGCGTCGAGGCATAGTCTAAGCGTCCCATTTTTTTTTAGCACTGGTACGACCGGATTCAAATACGGACTTGTACTTGGGCGAATAATATCGTTTTCCAACATCCTTTGCACCTCTGCATCGGCCGCCTCCATATATTTCAATGGAATTGGGTATGTTCTACTGCAGTATGGCCTGGTGGGTTTTACGTGTAGATGGTGTTGGTAGCACGTCACACGTCCGATAGTATCTCTCCAGACCTCCGGGAACGCCTGTATTGTTTTCCGTAGAGCAATTTTTTGTTGTTGGTTTACCTCTACTGGTTCGAGCAGAGATTTGATTTTCTCTGTTTGTGATTTTTGATGGTCATTTATGGTTCGTACCATTGTGTTTTCGGTATCAGTTTCGGGTGTCATTTTGATTAGAATTTGACCGTCTGCCGTGTTCAGTGAAAGAGATTCCTTCCCAAAGTCGACTGTGGCCTTCGCTCGTCTTAGAGTGTCTACGCCAAGAATCACCTCACAGATTAACCCTGGTACCACAATCGCTGTTGTTTCGATCGTTTTGTCCCCATGGTTGAGGGTTACCCAGATTTGTTTCTTTAATCGGGCCGATTTTCCGCCCGTTGCCCCAATTACTACTGTTCCCGTTACTGGCAGCGTCGGGCATTTTATTAATCGCTCCTGGTGTTCGAGGTACCATGCCTCGGATACTGCAGTGACTGTGCTTCCCGTGTCAATCAGGGCTTTGATGGGAATCCCTTCCAGTTTGATTAGTACCTCCGGGCATCTGTTGGTTATTTTGCTTGTACGTGGCGACAGTACATCCTCCTGTAATTCTTGGCGTATGTCTGGGAATATTGACCCAATTGTTACTTGGATATCTTCCCCGTGTTGTATATTGGAGATACCTCCCACCTGAGCGGGGAAGTTGCTCAGACGTTCTTTTGTGGTTCCCCTTATTCGTTTCCCATATTCTCCTCTGGTTCAACGGCTTCCAGCTCCTCTGCGAGCTCCTCTTCTTCAAGGTGAGTTGCTCGTATTCGATTCGGGGCATAATCTCTATTACGGTCTTGTGGACGGCGTTGTTCCTGCCAAGGTTTCGCGTTGTCGTACCTTGTCTTTGGGTTATCGGCATTTGGCCGTTGGTATTCTGCTCCTGTTCGCGGATGCTCTCTGTTCTGTCGTTGCTGAAATTGGCTGACAGGGTTCGTACGCGGAGCGTTTGCGGTCGGTTGGTTGATTCGATCGTGTGGAGTTTTAGTACCCCATTCTCTATTGTAATTGGGACGCTCATCGTATCGCTGTCGGTTTACCGTACCCCCGTTGTGAAACCGTTCCAGCAACGCTAGAAAGGCATCTATGGTGCGTATATCCTGGCCGAGCACGCAGTCGTCTACTGCCTGCGTAAAATGTTTGGACAGTGTTTGTATAATTTCATCGTCTGCGGGTCGCGGACGTAAGTCACGAGCCAGTCCGATCAATCTCATTGCATACGCTACACGGGAGATTCCAGTATCCGTTCGATGTACCCCGACATTTAGGTTGTCTCTGACCTTCCTTTGGATTGCAGAGCTCCAGAATCTCGTCAATAGGGCGTTTGCAAATTGATGCCATGTCGCAATTTGTTCCGACATAATGTCCCACCATTCGCCTGCATTACCTTTCAGTGACTGTGTGATGATGAACTTCATCTCCTCGTCGGGTAAACGTGCGGCATCTACAAATCTTTTGAGCTCCCTCAGATACTTTGCAGGCCTCTCTGTGGTTTTGCCCTCGAAGGTTGGCATATGCGGTTTTACGACGAATGGTCGGGCCATCGACGCCATCGTATGGTCAAACCTCGTGGACTCGTTCAGCCCCCACCTCGAATCTATATGACCGGTTGTCGTTCGGTGTGCGTCTACGTCTAACTCTGGAATCAGATTTCGTCGGTGGTCATCAATTTCCCTCGACCCATTGCCGAATTCTGTCTCATTTGATGATGTTGTCGTTGTTTGCTGGGTCGTTGCTCGTGATCGGATCTGTTCCATGCAGGTTTGTATTTTCTTGAGTGCGTCCGCTTGTGCTTTTTCATTTCGCTCCAAGCGCTCTTCAATTTTTCGACACCAATCTCTCATCTCCACTCGGTGTTCAGTCACACGTTCGCAGACCTCATCGGTGGTCACCTGTTCTTCCACTTTAGCATTGAGTTGATCAACTCGCATCCTAAGGTGCGCGATTTCATTTTGCAACTCCCGAATGGCAGCGGACATTAGGTCTTTATCGTGCGCGAAGGTTGGCCCCGGAGCCTGATCGTCACCGGACGCGTTCGGATTCTGGGTTCGCGGACGGTTTACCGTACCGGTCGGGGTGCCAAGAGGTGGTGTTCGTTGAATTGATGTACTAGATAATAGTGGCATCATTGACATGTCATCGTTCTTTTTCGCGCCCGTCATTTTGTTACTACGGGTTTTTGGCTTACTCATACTTCATTTCTCCAACATTTAATTCGTCTGAACCAAAACCGCCCCACGTTGGGCGCCAATATGTAACCAAACTATTATGTACTCTCTATTTATCGGATGGTTAAATCTGATTAGTATATCGGATTGGTTACCGTATCCGGTATTACTATTATGTCCTGTAGGACGAAACGGGGTTCGTGCCTCCAGGTGCTGGAAAGCGGAGTGGTTTTAACGAAAGAAAGTAAATGCTGAAGAACTTGATGTATGGGTGTAGCTAACGTGTGTATATTCTGGTACCCTTGTAGATTTATAATGTATCTATTCCGTACGCCAGGTGATTTGACGTCACGCAAGAACTGCGTGTAAGAAATCGCGACTAAATCCCATTGTCAGTATGTTTACAACGCACCGACTCCGCACGCGGAATCGTACACAACAATACAATGTGTTCACCTTGCCACGTTTCGAGCGTGACGAAGCGCGACGAGTGATCCGACTGGAATTCACAGAAAGTGTATATGATATTAATTTATTAGGACATCCAGGATAACGTATGCGGAAGATAGCGAATCGTCGTCAGGGCACGTTTATGTGGCCTGGGCGACTCCTCGATCCCCGGACGATCCTGAATACCTCGCGACCGTCTCTGACTCGCTCTCGCGTTAGGTGTCACAGCGAGATAGAATGCAACGTTACTCCTGCCGCAGCACGGGAGGAGAAAACGGCACCTACTCGCAAGAACGGTCTCAAAACGTATGCGGAAGATAGTGAATTGTCGGCAGGGCACGTTTACGCGGCCTGGGCGACTCCTCAATCCCCGGACGACCTTGAGACCTCCTTGTGTCCACTTAAAGCTTGATTACGGTCGCGACCACTACGAAATAGAATGTCCGATCTTCCTGCCGCTGCGCGGGAGGAAAAACCGGCACCTACTCGCTAGGACACTTACAAGACGTATGCGGAAGATAGCGAATCGTCGTCAGGGCACGTTTACGTGGCCTGGGCGACTCCTCGATCCCCGGACGATCCTATAAGCCCCTTGTGATCGCTTGAGAATGTATATTGACCATCATACACACTAACACGGAATGCAAGTTCGATTCTGCCGGAATATACGGGAGGAGCAAGCGGCACCTATCCCTTGGAAAACTCACAAAAGCGCATGCGGAAGATAGCGAATCGTCGGCAGGGCACGTTTACGTGACCTGAGCGACTCCTCGATCCCCGGACACCCTCATTAGCTTCGTGGAATCGGATGCACGCAAGATCCTATGCCTTGATTCACGGGAGTCACGAGACGCACCCGTCCGTGTATATTGTCTACGGTAGAAATTCGTGGAAGTTCGACGCGCTTGCTGAGAATTACGTCTGACCACTCGACGGTCTCGCGGCCACACTGTTTGCCTACTACACGGCGCAAGGCGCAAGATTTCTCACGTGTTACAAGTTAACGAGGATCGGTGATAGCGCGTAACATGAAATCTTACTTGACGGATGTATTCCCATCATCTATTCTGTATCACATATGCACAATCACAAATCCTTGCCAGCTTGCTCCGTGTTCCTGGCAAGAGACGCACGCGATCACGAACTTTTACCAATTTGCGCACTTTCCGCGAACTATTTAATTTTTAATGTCAGCCGCTCCGGGCTATACCGAACAATCGGTAGGAAAAACGACTTACTTACTAAACGCGAGCATTTATATTTTAATGTCAGCCACTCTGGGCTATACCGAATGATCGGTAGGAAAAACGATTTACTCGTTGAACACGAGCTTCTATATTTTAATGTCAGCCACTCTGGGCTATACCGAATGATCGGTAGGAAAAACGATTGACTCGTTGAACACGAGCTTCTATATTTTAATGTCAGCCACTCTGGGCTATACCGAATGATCGGTAGGAAAAACGATCTACTCGTTAAACGCGAGCTTCTATATTTAAAGTCATGCTCTCTGGGCTATACGCGACCGGCGTTAATCGCGAATTGACTCGCGGTGACTCGTGCGTGCTTATCGGAGCTAGTCCAGGCGCAGAGTGATCAATCCGATGCTCGCATCGACCTCCTTCGATCGCTATCGAGAGGGGATCGATGCGCGCGCATCTCACAAGTGGATTTATCCTGTGCTCCTTTTCTACGACAAGGATCGCGCGTGATACCGCAAGTCGTCGTGGTGGGAATCGATATTGTTGTTCTCGTCGCACGAGGTATCGATATGTGATCGACGCGGTCACATCCTTTGTGGGTACGACCGGACGCTACATCACCCCCTTACCAGTGCAAACGTTACCTAATTCTATCTACTCTACTTAAACTAACCTATGTTTAGACCTAAAACTACTATATACAATAATCTTAACCAGAACTATTTACAAAGTATTTACATGTTTAACATCCAACCTGTAAGCGGTCGGGAAACCATACCCGTCTACCCGAACGAGTATGTACGGATTCGCGTAGAGGAGTTGACGGGGAATCAGAAACATGCCCGTCGTCCGGTGCACTCTTATCCTGCCCCTTATCGCACTTCTCTGCTTCATTATCGTTTAAAATGTAGGCGGGTTTGAGCCTGTCAATCGAGACGGTGGTCTCTTTGCCTCGAACCCGCACTACGAATGTCTTCGCATGTCTACATATGACCGGGAATGGACCGTCGTAAGGGTTTTGTAGAGGAGTTCGCACCGCGTCTGTTCTAATAAAGACGTGCGATGTCGATCCTAAATCCTTGAAAACAAAAATCTTCTTATTCCCATGACGTGAACCATTCACCGGTCGTATGTCTCGAAAATGTTCGCGGAGCTGGCGCACTAATTCCGCCGGATCAGTTTCTTTGATCGGCTCGTCGCTAAACAATTCTGCTGGCAAGCGTACATTTTCGCCGTATACCAGCTCGGCCGCGGATGACTTAAGGTCATCGCGATGCGCGGCGCGGATACCTAACAGAACGGCAGGTAACGCATCGGTCCACCGGTCGTCAGCGCGACACTTTATCGCGGCCTTTAACTGTCGGTGGAAGCGTTCTACAAGACCGTTCGCTGCAGGGTGGTAAGCAGTTGTCTTAAGATGTGAGCAACCGAGTATTGAATTTAACTGCTTGAACAGGTGAGACTCGAATTGTCGGCCCTGATCTGTCGTAATTCTCGCCGGAGTTCCGAAACGTGCTACCCACCCCGAAACAAAGGTACGCGCGACAGTTTCGGCCTCGATATTCTCGAGCGGAAAGGCTTCTGGCCAACGCGTAAACCTATCGATGCAGGTAAGGCAGTATTTATTGCCCCTAGACACAGGTAGTGGTCCTACCTACTCGACGGCGGCGCGAAGGTGCCTACCTGACTCGAGACGTGTCGGCTAACTTTCGCTCGTTGACACGCGAGACAATTCCGACTCCATTCTCGGCAATCTCTCTCCATTGACGGCCAAACAAAACGTTGTTTTACAAGACGAACTGTCGCCTTTGCACCCGGATGAGACAATCCGTGTACGGCGTCGAAAACTTGGCGTCGGAAAGGAGATGTCACGTACGGACGCAGGTTTCCAGTTGAAACATCGCAGTACACGGGCGTATCGTCGTTAATTGCACGCACCAGTTTCAACTCTAACGAGGTATCAGACGAATTCAAAAAACCTTGTAACTCTACGTCTCGCTCTTGTGAATTCGCTAATTCTGCGTAATTCAGCGGCGCAGTTACCGTTTCTATGCGCGAAAGTGCGTCTGCGACCTCGTTATCTTTCCCGCTGACGTGTCGAATGTCCGTTGTGAACTGACTGATTAGATCGAGATATCGGAATTGCCTCGGAGTACATTTATCCGATTTCTGTTTGAACGCGAACACTATTGGCTTGTGATCCGTGTAAATTATAAATTCGCGACCCTCAACCGCATGACGGAAATGTCTAATCGCAGTATAGACGGCTAGCAATTCGCGATCGTACGCGCTATATTTTCGTTGTGCAGGCGATAAGGCTTTCGTGCAAAAAGCTAACGGTTGCCACGAACCCCCTTATCGCTGCTGCAAAGTAGCGCCTAATGCGAAATACGATGCATCTACCATAATGGCAAGTCGCGAATCGTTCGACGGATGAGCCAATAATGCTGCGTTCGCTAAGGCCATCTTAAGCCCTTCTTCAACTTGCTTCCCCGCAACAGTTGATTAAGCGGAGCCTGCAATGCGGCCGCGCCGGGTATAAATCTACGATAAAAATTGACCATACCCAAAAAACCTCGAAGTTGCTTAACCGTTGCAGGTTTTGGAAAATTCTTAATAACCTCGACCTTCTCGGCCAAAGGTCGGGTACCCTCGGCGCTGACCTCATACCCTAGAAACTTTACCCGCGATTCCGCGAACACGCACTTGTTCGGATTTATGACCAAGCCAAACTCCTGAAGACGTGAGAAAAGTGTCTATAAACCGTTGGAACGTCTGCGCAGTATTTCTCAATCCGAAGGGCATGACCAAATATTCAAATAAACCGAACGGAGTCGTTATCGCGGTTTTCGGGATGTCATCCGGATGGACTGGAATTTGGTGGTAAGCCCGTACCAAATCTACCGTCGAAAAAACTGTCTTTCCGGATAACATCCTCGAAAAATCCTCAATATGTGGAATCGGGTAACGATCAGGGACTGTGTGGGCATTGAGTGACCTATAGTCTCCACAGGGCCTCCATCCGTTCCCCTTCTTAGAAGGACGGATGTACCCGAGATTCAATAAGCCCTCAAATTCCGCCTTGGCATTCTTAAATAATTCCGCCGATAAGCAGCGCGGTTTGCAAAATACCGGTGGACCAGGTGTCGTATTAATGTAGTGTACTACGTTGTGTTTTACCTGCCGTTCGTCGCGTAAGGTTGGGCGCAGAAGGGTTGGAAATTCTGCCAGGAGTTCTTGCCACGGCGAATTCCCAATGATCGCCTTGACCGACAGCATCTCTCCCTCGACGATCCTTCCAGAGGCCGCCAATGTTGTCGTCCTGTCCAGGAGTCGCTTGCCTTTGAGATCCACCAGCAGTCCAAAATGGGCGAGGAAGTCGGCTCCGATGATGGGCTTCGACACGTCTGCGATGACGAAACTCCATGCGAAAGCTCGTCGAAGTCCCAAATCGAGGTTCGCCGGCTTCAGTCCATATGTACTTATCGTGGACCCGTTGGCAGCTGATAGCTCGTACTTCTCCTTGGCGATATGACCCTTAATATATGCCCGAGGGTACACGCAGAGGTCCGATCCCGTATCTATGAGATACTTCTCGTTGCGCGTCCGCTCTAGTATGAAAAGGCGGCAGGTACGCGGGCCGTCACTGATCGCCGCATTCAATGTGAGGCCTTCGCGTTTCCCGAATCGAACGTGCATGGCGGGCGACACTTCGTCGAATTTGTCCCGAATACCTGATGATACCAGCAATGTTCCTTATTTCGCGGCGACAAACTTCGACGCCGACCGTTTGATTTCGAACGACCACGGTAGCGGAAATCATCTCGCCTTCGTGGAGAACGTGACCGGCCGATTTCAGCTATCCGCAACTCCAGTTTTTCCAACCGCGTAACTGCAGAATCCTCTTGCTCTGCGATGAGGACAGACGTTGGATGAGCTCCCGCTTCAAGGTCTCGTACTTATTTTCTGCAGGAGGCGTCGCGAAAATATCTTGCACTTCCAGCGCATATTTCGGCTCTAGCTGTGACATTACATAGTAGAATTTCGTAGAATCTACTATAACGCCGTTCAGTGCAAACTGCGCCTTGATTTGGTGAAACCAAACTTCTGGCTGTTCCGGCCAAAACGGCGGCACGCGAATCGCAACACGGCAAACCACCGGCGTCACCCCATCGTTGCTAACGTTGTCGGGATTCATTATAGTCTATTTGGCACGTTGTGTCCTTTCTTAAAAAAAAAAAATACACTAAACTATTTAAATGCTAACTGCCCACAATCACTGTCTCTAAAAACAAACACCACACAGTATCACGATCACGTCGGGGTCACCAATGTAGGTAGTATGTTAAAGTAAATGATTGCGTGGTGATATTTCGGTAACAATGTCTTTATTAAAATCACTGTTCAATGTCTACTCGCGACTGTTTCTACTTGTCTTCAAGACGTCTCGCTGAACAGTGGTCAACGTCCCTTCTGACTCTCTGCGTTTGCCCTGGTAAAATTCCTAAACAACCCTGATTGGCTAATCCACGCGTTGGATCCTTCCAATCAGGACTGTTCTTTTCCTTGCCGTCTCGCTTATTCCTTACGCCCTTGACGTGCTTGTTTTCGAAACGACGAGACGACCAGAGGGGATCCAATGTGTCGTGGGACGTTCCTTCGGGCCACCCGCGCCTGACCCTCTTGGCGACAAGCCGATGGGTCCGCTCTAAGTGCCCTTCAGTTAATCCCTTAATTTATGACGGTCTCAGTTTACTATTGAGGACCTTCGTGAAAAACTCTAACAAACATGCGACGAAAAAGATCTGGAAAATGTCAACTCAAAAATAGCTTCGTGGAACGAGAGTCGTAAATTACTTTGGCCGTTTGCACGAAAGAACAATTCTCCTTTGTGCGTACGACCGAACGCTACAACGTTCAACCTCTGCCGTGAAAACGACGTCTCCATAAAGATATCTTTAAGCTGACTAAAAGACGTATCTTTGGGACATAAGACGTTCAGACGGGAAAACGCCGTGTAAGAGACATCTTTGAGACGACGTGTGCTGATTGGGTGTATTCTATTTTCAAATTGAGTATGAACTCATGCAATCATCTGATAACTATATATAGATATGATCTGCAAAGAGCATTATTTTATTAGCTTTTGTATGCACCAACATACTCATCTCACAAGTATACAAACATCGGGGGTATTAACTTTAAGGGGTGAATCTACCCCCTGTTTTAGTGTACAGTGTACAGTTATAACTAGGTGTTGTCGTAAAATTATATATGTATAATGATGACAATTAATGTTAAACTTCGTTAAATAGTTTTTGGAAAAAATGTATATATAAATACTGTATAATATTGATATACACATATGTGTACGTATATTCGTGCCAATATGTACCAGTGTATAACCTACCATCACCATGCCATTCGGTACTGTATGAGTATAGATTATACAGGGTGTCTCAAAATGTCTTCAATTCCCGGAAATGGGAGGTTCCTGAGGTCATTTCAAGCGCCATTTTCCTTTTGCAAAATGTTGTCCGCGGCTTTGTTTAGGAGTTATTAACGAAAAACACGGACCAATCAGGCGCGAACTAAACGCTCGTTGGCATGTTCAGCCAATCGTTTGCCGGCTCGCCGCGCTGAACGTACCAGCGAGCGTCTAGGTCACGCTCTGATTGGTCCGTGTTTTTCGTTAATAACTCCTAAACAAAGCCGCGGACGCCATTTTTGTTAAGGAAAATGTTGCTTCAAATGACCCAAGGAACCTCCCATTTCCGGCTTACGCAGTCGTTTTGGGACACCCTGTATATGTATTAAATCATAAATGAATTTTCCTTTATTTCTATTTCTATTAGAAAAAAATGATGACTATATAATTCTTTTTTATTTTAACTCCACCGTGCAGTACAGTTTGCGACATTTATGAAGATGCAATCGTGTAATATTTACATAAATCTAGAAAATAGTTGTTATTGCATAAATATCTTTAATAAACGGGTTACACAAATTCTGGATTTTCATTACTCAACATTATGTCCAGTTTACTATCAAAATATATAATAAAACATCCCAAATATTTAGCATTCTCAATATACTAAAATAATTGATAATTTCAGCTTCAATTTATTGCGAGGCGACTCCATCATGCAAGCCGTTCGTTTTGTACGAATTGCACGCTCGGTGCGAGCCATGGACCCATGGACCTAAAGGACGGAGCGTAAGCCTGCAGGGGCATCAGAAAAGACGGGAAGGGGTATCAACCATGGACATAGGAATAAGGGGGCGGAGCATAAACCGTTACTTTAGGCGAGGGGTGTGAAGCCATTTCCGGGGAGGCAGGAGCACGGTCACGTGGTACTCTGGTGCCCCACTAGTGATTGGTTCTAGCATATATGCGCGAAATTTGAAGATGAGACCTTTAGTTTGTTAACAATTATAAATTACGATAGAATATTTTCAATAAAATAAAAAAACAAAGTGTTTTATTTATAAATGCATGTCAAAATTACACGTTCAAAAGTTAGAATTTGTAAATATGAATAATCTTATCTGTTTGGTATTTAATTTTACAAATACATAAAACATTGCTATTTAGAAATAGGAATAACTAGGAGATTATGTTTCACTTTTCTGCTCTTAAGAATGTGATTTAACGAATGTGCAATAGTATATAACTTATCACCATATAAGTAAATATCGGTAAGTTTTATAATGAAATATCAAAAATGTTATAAAAAGCTAATCCAATTACTTAAATATTAAATTGTACAATCGTTAATATCTATTGCATAAAGGGATTAGGATGTATTATTAATAATTTTCGTAACAAAATTGGGTTTTGACAATTTTATTATCTATATATACATTATTGCCCACTAAACAAAATTAATTTGTTATATACATGACGCATACTTTCTTACCGATGATATGAGAAGTTATTAGAATTGTTTACTCTTATTTCTCCCAAAATCGGACGATGTTTCGTACGATTTTTACACGTTTTTACAATACACAGCGGCATTGTATAATTTTTAAAACTTATAATTCAATATAACGTTAAAAATCACAGTTCACCGTCACTCTAATCGCGTCGACGTGGCGTGGTGTGGAATGGAGTAGCGTCGCGTATCATGGACATAGGATGGCGTAGCGTAGCGTCTACTAAAAGTACGAATGCGCTTGCGCGATCACAACCAATCGTCAATGGGGCACCAGAATACCACGTGACCGTCGTTCCCCGCTCCCCAAAAGTGGCTTCCCCCGCGCAGTAATAGAGAGGCCTTCTTTGGCACACTGACGATGGCGCACATCCAGATGGCGCACATTTCTTTTGCACACAGCTCGATTGCGCACACGGTTCTTTCGCACACAGCTCGATTGGGCACACGGTTCTTTCGCACACAGCTCGATTGCACACCGTGTGCCAAAGATTAAGATTAACAACAACTTCAGTTATCTAGCCAAACCTAACCCAGACTAATGTCATTTCCACTCGCTCTTAAAATAAACTTTCCGGAGTAAGACTTCGGAATCACCCCCCTCCGAAGCTTTACATAATTATTCTGGTCTAGTTTAGCGCGAGATCGCGAGTTTATTCGCGGACCGAGCGCGGTCTCGTGAAAAGCTTTTGGTTGAAGACGTTCGTACCGAGCACGGTAACGAGCGCGAGAGAGATACCGTTCTTAGAAGCGTGACCGAGCGCGGTGACGATTTGATCGGAACAGGTGAGAGCGAGCGCGAAGCAACGGCCCGTCGCCGCAGAGGAATCGCCGATTCGGCGTGACGTCACGCACCGAAATAAGTAATTTCGGTGGTAGATGGCCTACGCTGTACCTCTACTAAATGGAAATAATTATCATACGTGGAAGTTCAGAGTGATTGCGCTCCTAAATGAAAAGGAGGTAATTGAACAAATTTACAAGGAATTTAAAGAAGAAGAATATACGGATGTGAGTGCTAGAAAACTAGCAAAAAGACGTGTTGAATTAAGTAAATCACTAATCATTCAATGTGTGGATGATAACCAAATAGACATAATCAAGGATAAAGGAACAGCCTATGCTATGTGGGAAAGTTTAAAGGAAATATATGAAAAAAGGGCTGCCGGGACAGTTATTCCTAAAAAGAAAGCTAATGGGAATGAAACTATTAGAAGGAAAAAGCTTGGAGGAATTTTTAACAAAATTCGAGGAAACCTTGAGACAAATAAAAGCATCAGGTGCAGAAATGAAGGACCAGGATGTAATATGTAACTTGCTATTGTCACTGCGGAAGTCCTATGAAACAGTAGTTACGGTATTAGAGAACATGCCAGCTGAAGTAATGTCGTTTAACTTTGTAAAGTCGAAATTGAGAGCGGCTGAAG